>CM076575.1:1660728651-1661282028 GCA_034641835.2 Pinus albicaulis | reverse complement strand
AGATGTTTTCTGTAAAATTATTCCCAAACTCTATCTAGGCTTTCGTCTGTCGACACATACATAATCTTTCTCTAGCCAATGCGGTGACCTAAAAATTTTTTCCCAAAACCATAGCCTCCCTGAGACTTCGATTAGAAAGGTATATTTTGGCAAGCCTTATTTACCAAGCTATAGGATATTTAACATCCCTAAGAGTACATTTGGTCTTTGCAGGTGAGGCTGAAGTACACTTCTACGTTCACGGGGCAAGAAATATCAAGCATTTAATAGGATCATACATACCACCACATATGATTATTATGGTTTCCAGCAACTCTTTCCGAGCGATTTCGGTAAGTCAGTTGCCTCCGCCTTGACCGCCACCACAACAGGCCACCACCAGACTATACGCCCATTTGAATTTAGAAAACCTCAGAAACACGAGTTTGAACCCCTGCCGTTCCTATATTCTAAGCTAGTTTGAAATTTGAAATTGAAACCGTGCACCATCTCGAAAAGAGATACGGCGGTATATTTCATCCATGAAAGTTGAAGCTCCGGCCAAAACGCATTTGTCGAGCGCATCGGGGGCCTGCGGCGTCGCCACGCAAGTAGTGTAGTTGAAGCTTTCGTGCTCCTCGGTTCCCGGCATGGAACTACAAAACATACGGGTTGGGAAGCTTCCAGAACGGGGTTTTGGACAAATTCGGCTATTTTAAAATTGGGAGATATTTACGCCAAATAAGACAAAGGCATCATCGTTGAGCTAAAAATCTCAGTTGTCAAATGTCCAAACCCCATGACTATGCTACGTGACTTAAAATTCTCCTTCAAGGATCCAATATTGCGGCAAAAAATTTATGCCCCGAAAAGAACACATTCGGAGACTAGCCCTTGGCACCGACGGCATCAGCGGATATCCACATTAAATTACGACCTCGAGGTCCATAAGCACAAAATAGAGTACACACCAAGCGAGGCCATTGCGAGACTCATCAAACAAACAACAAGCAGGCGGTTTTCCTTAAACTTGGATGAATTATTTTTATGGGATTTGTGAATTTTTCTAAGATTCTTAGAAAAGATATTTACGGGAATGTAATAATTTTAGAGGTACATCTAACCTATTCAAAGGAATGTAGGTTGTAGTAATGTACTAGAAGTGAGTTGAAGTTACGTGTTCCTGTCATCGATGCGAGCGAGGGGGTAGTCAACTTCCCATAAAAATGTAGATGAATTGTGATGATATGTACGGTCAAGGCTCACGAAATCTTGGCTTTTTGTTTGCGTGCTTTCTAATTCTCCCAAATAAAAATGATATGAATATTAAATTGTTTTTGTGGAGTGTATCGTGTATTTGTATTGGTATGATATATAACTTTAACCGGTGTAGATATTATCAGAGAACGCAGCTTAACACACAAACTTGGTGATTTTACATTACAACGAACAAATATTTATATACATTTGAGAAGCTTCTTGAGGCTTGCTATCAATGGAGATAGCTTCTTCGAGAAGCTAAACGAACACTCGAGAAACTATGAGACAATTCCTGTATTGAATGAAGTTGGCGGGTTGGTTGGAATTAATGTATATCCAACACTCCCCCTTAATTCCAACCATATACACACACACTATACATAGGACACAAACATACTCTTAACTGACATGTCTGCTGGTCTAAGTCTTAGCTAGGCTTACAACATAATTTGGATTTTCTACAACACATAACTTACTCCTACAAGTCTCAAATTTAGCCTTCCCAAGAGGCTTAGTGAATATGTCAGTTATATTTTCATTTGTATTACAATATACTAGCACAACCACATTATATTTACTAATGTGGTTGATATATGCCAATAGGCATATATAAAATAGATTTACAACCACATTCACCAATGTGGTTGACATACGCCGATAGGCCTATATCCACTACATAGCACATTAATCTATATATCAATAAATATTATATATTTATGATTAAAATCACCAAAATATTTTTTATATATTAATAATATTATAATATTTATTAATAATATATATTAATATATATTATATGATAATTGGTTATATTATTAATAAACCAAAAGAACTAATACTATATTAATAATATTAATATTTATTGATATATTAATAATATTATAACATTCATTAATAATATATATTAATAACATTTATTAATATACTAATAATATTAAACCCAAAAAAATAAAAAGTAATAAACTCTAAGAATTAATATATTAAACTGAAGAGATTAATAAAGCATATGAGACAATATTTAAAAACAAAAAACCTAAGAGATTAATAAACCCTAACAATTAATATTTTAAACTGAAGATATTAATAAACCCAAGGGATAATTAATAATACAAACCCAATGTCATCATAAACCAAAAGTTTAAATATTATAAACCAAAGGAATTGGTGAACCCAAGGGATAAATATTATAAACATAAGGGATCAATATTAAAAACACAAAAGATTAATGAACCCTAAGAATTGATATTTTAAACTAAAAAAACCTAATAAATCAATAAACCATAAGAATCACTATTCTAAACATAAGATATTAATAAACCAACGTGATTATTAACATTATAAACCAAAAGAACTAATAGACCCAAGGGTTTAATATTATAAACCAAAGAAATCGACGAACCCAAGGGATAAATATTATAAACCTAACGGATGAATATTAAAAAAAATAGAGATTAATAAACCCTTAGAATTAATATTTTAAACTGAAAAATCTAAGAAATTAATAAAGCTTGAGAATTAATATTTTAAACTCAAGAGAGTAATAAACCCAATGTGTGATTAACATAATAAACCAAGAGAACTAATAAACCCAAGGGTTTAATATTATAAACGAAAGGAATCGGTGAACCCAAGGGATAAATATTAAAAACCTAAGGGATCAATAAGGCTAAGGGCAATATTAAAAACAACAGATATTAATAAAACCCAAGGGTTTAATATTATGAAGCGAAGGAATTGGTGAACCCAAGGGAAAATCATTACCCAACAAATTATAAACTAAAAGAATTGGTGAACCCAAGGGAATTGATTTAAACATTGAGACAATTTTTGTCACAATGCGACATTGGACCAACTATGACCATGGTTGGCCATGGGTGATTTTCTTATTGAGACAATATTTTTCAGAATGTGACATTTGATCATGGATGACATTGATTGATTATTCATATTATAAACCAAAAGAACTAATAAACCCAATGGTTTAATATTATAAACCAAAGGAA
The DNA here is from genome assembly GCA_034641835.2 of Pinus albicaulis. Lineage (NCBI taxonomy): Eukaryota > Viridiplantae > Streptophyta > Pinopsida > Pinales > Pinaceae > Pinus > Pinus albicaulis. Next base: position 1,661,278,786 of record CM076575.1, on the reverse strand, counting down.
TTAGTGAACCCAGGCGAATTGATTTAAACATGGAGACAATTGTTGTCAGAATGCGACGTTGGACCAACTATGACCATGGTTGGCCATGGGTAATTTTCATATTGAGACAATATTTGTTAGAATGTGACATTTGATCATGGATGACCTTGATTGATTATTCATATTATAAACCAAAAGAACTAATAAACCTAAGGGTTTCATATTATAAACCACAGGAATTGGTGAACCCAAGGGAATTGATTTAAACATTGAGACAATTGTTGTCACAATGCGACGTTGGACCAACTACGGCCATGGTTGGCCATGGGTGATTTTCATATTGAGACAATATTTGTCAGAATCTGACATTTGATCATGGATGACATTGATCGACTATGGCTAAAGAAATTAATAAACACTAATAATTAACCCAACGTACTATTCATATTATAAACCAAAAGAACTAATAACCCAAAAGAACTAATAACAATTTTCATTTGTATTACAATATATTAAGTCAATTTCCTTTGATTGGACATTTTCTCTTACAAAATGATATTGTGTGTATATGCTTTGTCCTTGCATGACACACAGGATTGTTTGCCAATTTGATGGTGCTTTGATTATCACATCTGATCACTGTCGGTTCTTCTTGAGCTTCACCAATATCTTCAAATATTCTTCTTAGCCATATAGCTTCACAGGTGGTACTACATAATGCTTTATATTCTGCTTCAGTTGATGACAATGACACTGTTGGTTGTTTCTTACTGCTCCATGATATCGCTCCTGGTCTTATATGTAACACAGATCCAGTGGTGGATTTCATGTGATCTGGATTTCCGGCCCAATCAAAATCAGAATGACCTGTTAATTCAACATTACAATCATTAGTATATTCAATACCAAAATTGATAGTTCCCTTTAAATATCGAAGGACCCTTTTTGTAGCCATCCAGTGTCTCTCAAGGGGCTTGGCCATAAATTGACTAAGTATGCTCACTGCATAAGCAATGTCTGGTCTAGTGGTAGTGAGATAATTCAGGCTTCCCATTAATTGTTGATACAATGTTCCATTCACCTCCTTTGTTCCATCATCATTTCTCAATTTGATATTTTGTTCCAATGGAGTACTCACTGCTTTACATCCTTTCATATGAAATCTCTTTAGTACCTCGTTTGTATATTTGCTTTGTGTGATTAAAGTTCTTCCATTATCTCTCCATACTTCAAGACCTAGACAATAATGCATTTGTCCAAGATCCTTCATCTCAAATTCCTTTGATAACTTCATTTTTATATCATTAATCATTTTAGCAGCACTCCCTGTTATTATTAGATCATCAACATATATAGAGATTAATGCTATGCCTCCATTTCTATCTGTCTTGACATATAAATTAGGATCATTCTTGCTTTTGTTAAATCCTTGCTGAAAGAAGAATTTATCTATTTTCTCATACCAAGATCTCGGTGCCTGTTTTAGTCCATATAAGGCCTTTTTTAATTTGCATACAAGATGTTCTTGTCTCTTATTTTCAAATCCTTCTGGTTGAACAAGATAAATCTCCTCTTTTAAGTCCCCATTTAGGAAAGCTGACTTCACATCTAATTGATATAGATTCCAATCATATTTAATGGCCAATGGTATCAATATTTTGATTGTGTTCATTTTTTCTACTGGAGCAAAGGTATCTTCATAATCTATACCTTCCTTTTGTGAATAACCTTTTGCAACCAATCTTTCCTTATACTTGTCTATGCTACCATCTGCATTAAACTTTGTCTTGTACAACCATTTTGATCCAATAGGGACTTTATTTTCAAGTAATTCTGTTAATTCCCAAGTTTCATTTCTCATTATAGAGTCATATTCTTCTTTCATAGCTTCCATCCATTCTTTATGATTTTTGGCTTCTTCATAATTTAAAGGTTCAAAAACATCCATAACTTGAGACATTAAAGCATAATATTTATACCTGATAGGGGTTTGAATTTTCCATGTTGACCTTCTTAGAGATTCATTACACTGTGGAGTACCTTCTCCTCCTCTTCTTCTCTGTGGAGTGCTTTCATCACTTCTCTGTGGACTTTGACTTCTTGAACTATCTTCTGGAATGTCCATGTTTTCTTGAGATGATTCCACAACTTCATCTTCTTTAAATTTGTTATAAGTAGGATGCCATACATTATATTCATCATCTTTAATTTGTTTAAGATCATGCTCATGAAATATAACATCTCTGCTTGCAAATACCTTGTGAGTATTTGGATCATACATTTTATATGCCTTTTGATTAGTACAATATCCAATAAAAATGCATTTGATAGCTTTGGCATCTAATTTTCTCCTATCCTCCTTAGGAATATGAGCAAAGGCCTTGCATCCAAATATCCTTAAATGACTAACTTTAGGTTTAAAACCATAAAATGCTTCAAATGGTGTTTTGTGCTCAAGATATTTTGTAGGACTTCTATTTTTTAGATATACAGCTGTATTAATGGCTTCAGCCCAAAAACTATTAGAAAGTCCTTTACTTTTCAACATACTACGAGCACATTCAACTAATGTTCTATTCTTTCTTTCGGCTACACCATTTTGCTGAGGTGTATGTGGTACTGTAAATTGTTGTATGATTCCATTTTGTTTGCAGTATTTCATAAAAGCTCCTGAAGTGTACTCACCACCTTTATCTGATCGAAGAATTTTAATACTCTTTCCTGATTGTTTTTCTACCATATTCTTGAATTCTTTAAAGTATTCAAACACATCACTTTTATATCTTATAAAGTACACCCAGGTGTATCTAGTTCTATCATCAATAAATATAAGAAAGTAATATGCTCCACCAAGTGACTTAGTTTGCATTGGACCACATACATCACTATGCACTAGTTCAAGTATTTCACATTTTCTTCTGTTTTCATGCATATGAAATTCTTCCCTATGTTGTTTTCCTAGTGCACAACCTTCACATTCAAAGTGTTCACCATTAATATTTGGAAGGCCTTCTACCATCATTTTCTTTTGAAGTAACATTAAGTCATTATGATTTAAGTGCCCATACCTTTGATGCCAAAGCTCTATGTTTGACATGCCTGTTGATGCCAAAGCTTGATGCCTATTCTTTGTCACATCCAACTTGTATAATCCTCCAACTCTCATTCCTTTTGCAACAACCTTGTAGTTGTCCTGCATATCTTTTACCAAACATTGTGATTTCATAAATTCAACTTTCAAATGTTGATCTGTAATAGTAGAGACAGATATTAAGTTCTTTTTTAATCCTGGAACATACACCACATTTTGAATTTGTTTTTCTTGTCCATTAGGCATAGTAACACTTATATCACCATATCCTTTTATTTCATGGGATCTGTTATCTCCTAAATAAATGTGTGCACCATTATTAACTTCATGATAAGTATCAAACCAATCTCTTTTGCATGACATGTGGATTGATGCACCAGAATCTATAAACCAAGCATTATCATCATCAGTTTCTGCTGACAAAGCAGCATTAGTAACAAATAATTGAAGATTGTTAAATTCATGACTGATTGCCTCATCTCTATCAACATAATTTCCTGTATGTCTTCTTAGTTTAAATAAATCAGATCTTCTTTTCAAACAATTCTTAGCATGATGACCAGGCTTTCCACAATAGTAACATGCACCATCTTTACTTGATTTGACATTTGACCTTGGTGAGGGCATACCTTGAAATGATTTTACCTGTGGCCTTTTACCTTTATTTTTCTCCCATTGTTTTCCTTTGAAGGCTTGCTTTCCTTTAGCCACCAATGCTAAATCTGAATTGGGGGGTTTCTGATTAAGACTTCTTCTGCGCTCTTCTTCCTGCATAAGTATACCTGCCAATTCATCAAATGTAGGAGCCTTCTCTCTAGCTGCAAGACCAGTGATAAACATTTGATACTCATCCAACATTCCATTTAATGTCACAGAAACCAAGTCTGTACTAGATATTATTTCACCAATGTCGCCTAATTTATCTTTCAAGTCCTTAATTCTAGAAATAAAACTAGAAATATTTTCATTTTCTTCCATCTTAATTGAAAGAAGCTTACTCTTTAAATACAATCTTCGATTTGTGGTCTTTGTCTCATACAAATTTTTGAGAGTGTCCCATGTCTCTTTGGATGTCTTGCACTCTCTAATGTGCGGAATAATATTGTCCTTAACGGACATCCGCAACAATACCTTTGCTTTGTTTTCTCGTCGTTGCCAATCTTGAATTGCAGCAGCTGTGGCTTGAGGGAGTTCTGGCTTCACTTCATCTCCAGTGACAATCGTCCACATATTAGAGCCTTCCATCACAGTCTGCAACTTAAACTTCCAATTTGCATAATTTTCACCATCTAACTTATCAGAGTTAGTTAAATAAGATTCTTCTAATATATTTTCCATAGTAGTAAGCTTATGAATATTCAAGCAACAATCTAAACTTTAATGGCTCCTTACAAACAACAATAAAACCTTCTTTAACTTATTTTACTTTCCTCTTTTTCCTTTTAATTTATTAAAAAACTCTTATTACTCCACAACCTTAACAAATATTCTTTAAAATCTTCAAAATGCCCAAAATAAGAAAATAACTATTGCAAACTTATTTCATCACCACAATTCACATTTTACTTAATAAACGTACGAACCCATGAACTTACAAACCCATAATAACCAGCAAAAACTTGTTTCACTTAGTTCAAACTTGGAGTTGTGTATAAAAAAGGCCGAGATTCATAAACCTCTTTTCACCGTAAATAAATCCAGTTTGTAAAATAAGTCACTTCCAAAATATCCCACTTAAATCAAGTCTTCAACTTAAAACCAAATATAAAACTTCATTGTTTTCTTTTCAAAATACCAAATTTATCACAAAGTATAACATAAGTTATGGATTAAATATTGTGCAGTCAATTTATAAAAAATAATCAGAGTATGGTTTTACCATTACCGCAACCTCGATTGTGATAAACATAAATTGTTCAATATCCAACATAGGCCTCCTTCCAGTACATAATAAAATTTCTCCTTGCAGTGTCACTTACAACAAAAAATCTCTCACACCCGGTGATAAGAAATCTCTTCCTTCGACGATTTCCCACACTATCTGCACACAAAGAATTCTCTAAAACACAATTGTATCCTAGATTCACATAGTCATTTCTCACACACTGGTTGCACACAGAAAACAACTGAAACTCTCAACATCCTCCACCGTAATCTTAATGTGCTACACACATACACTCTGCAACACAACCTCAACGATCTCTTTTTGATGGCACATATGAAAACTCACATGGCGATAATTGATCGCTCAAAGACTTCACCTTGCTTTGATACCATATCAGAGAACGCAGCTTAACACACAAACTTGTTGATTTGCATTTACAACGAACAAATATTTATATACAGCTAAGAAGCTTCTCGAGGCCTGAATGTTGGTGGAGATAGCTTCTCCGAGAAGCTAAACGAACACTCGAGAAACTCTGAGATAGTTCCTGCATTAAATGAAGTCGGTTGAGTTGGTTGGAATTAATGCATATCCAACAAATATTTCTCTTATGAAGTAAATTCATAAACAGTCCAAATTATTAAGAGAAAAACATTTATGTAAAACTTCATTTTGGTTGTACGTCAACATGGATTTATGTTAATTTTTATATATTTATTTCTTTCATTTAGATTGGATGTTACTGTCACAATCATGTACATGAAGTGGAGACATACTTTTATACCATTGGGAGTAAAATTTTCTATCAACCTAAGGTGTTACAGGAAAGTTTTGATATGAGGAAATATTATTTAATATTTATAATTATTAACAAACAAGTAAAAATAAGGTTTATTTTAATATTTATAATTTTTAAAAAATAACTAAAAAGAAGGCATGACAATTTCTGATAGAATTTATTGATTATTAAAAAGGCATTTAGTAGAAGGTGTTATATGAAAAGTTTGATATTTTAAAAATTATTTCAATACATAATTATCTATATGTAAATAAGTGTTAAGCGCTAGAAAGTGTTAATTAAAGAAATTTTATTGTAAATAAGTGTTAAGCACTAGAAAGTGTTAATTAAAGAAATTTTATATTCTTTATTGACTTATTTTTTCAATATGAAATATTATTATATACTAATATATCATCGTATATTAAAATGAAAAAAAAAATTCAAATATTTGGTTATTTAGTTAATAATCAGTCATTCAATTAATAAAAATCATTACTTTATTTTGTGAAGACAAATTCTTCATATTAATTTGAAATGTTAGAAAAAATTGTTTATATTATCAGATAACATTTTTATAATATATATATTTATTTTGTTTAATAAGTATATAGATAATTTTACGATAAAAGTATTATAGAGTTTTACAACAAAATATTATAAAGCAATGTTAAATAAATGAATTCCAAAGCCCTTGCCAGAAGGCTAGTTCCCCGTGGATGAACCTGGTCCCTTGCTATCCTTAAAGACAAGCAATAAGCTACGATTCTACAATGATGTCTGAAGGGTAAGGCCCAAAGATGTCTGAAGGGTAAGGCCCAAAACCTAGTGAGATCAGTTAGTATGGGTGGACATATCGTATTAATCTTGTTATTGTAGTCACTCAATTATTATGTGAGGAAAAGATACAAGAATAATGATTTTTTATTTTTTCTTATTGTAAAATTTTTTAATGATATAATTATTTCCATGTTTATGGCATTTTTTATTTAGTAAATGAAAAAGTTTGGGAAAATAGTACTATACATACTTTTAGTGAAGTCACTCTATTCTCAATCTTTTTGTTTTTTTTAAACAAAAAAGAGATTACCACAACCAAAACCAAAAAAGTGTTGAGAAACCATGGCCTCCTTTTATCCATGAGTACCTTCACAAGCGTTGGGAGAAAAAACCCTCCACTGAACAAGAGAGGTTTCTTATTACCAACCTCCTTGCAACTGAATGTCATAAATGCTAAAAACCTATGGAAACTAGATTGTGTCTCAACCTTTGAAAATACTTGCCCCAATGTCACCTTTATGAGAGAAAGAAAGATTGATATTGTCCCCTTTTGTTGAAAAACCTTGAACCTATGCAAACCAATATGTAGCCTCTCATTCTTTGTAAATATCTCATTCATTGTAAAAACATCAGACACAATCTTAATTGATGGTAATATCTACCCCACTATCACCACTAACACTCTCATCCTTTGTAAAAAGAATGGACTCATGATCAATCAATGGAAATACTAGTCCTAGTATAAAAAACCTCCAATAAGTGATTTTTAATGGTTTTGTTTACCTATTTCAAAATTTTCTCATTTTAAAATGGTTATATGAAAATATAAAATTTGCATCCAATGACATACATCCAAGGTATTGACTTTAAAAGGTTATCCCCCCACAATTGGTGCCCACCGATGACGGATGTCAGCTTGCATTCATGGCCATAAGTGATCAACAACCATTTCAACACAATGGTATCCCTCTAGCACGCTTGGAAGAACGTTGAAATGATACCCATGCTGCTACAATCTCAAACGTCATAAATTATTGTCAATTTGACATGTGACATCATGATAGTTGCAGTGGTTTGTGTGATGCAGGATGAGGGTGGTGTCATGGAAAGGTGATGCCCTCCCTCAATGTTATTTCTCTCTAATGACACCTCAAGTGGAAGCCATTAACCTGAGCGAATGTTGGGTGTAAGTTTAATGCAAAACAAATATGACTTTGATGTTTCACCTTTCATCACACTCGACCATTGGCCCATTCCTGGGTATTCTAGGGTTGTCTTGGAGGTGGAACTTCGATATTGGAATTAGGTGGACTCTCATCTGTCCCCATCCTATAGTGTTAGCGAGATGGTTTTGGCACTTGCAATAGCCTCCTGGGATCACAATATTTATTCGGCCCACCAACAACCTTTTATGTTTCCTTACCTTGCGCAGGATGTAGTTGCAAAGAGCCATGGCTCGATTTGGTTCATCAATTTCCCTACTTTTAAGTCTATCGAGCAATTTGATAAGAGATTGTGCAATGGGAGTAGGGTGATATAGTTGCACGGGAGAAATTGGTATGGGCTCAATAACTAGAATAGATCACTTAAATTCATGGCTTTTGAATTTCACTCTTTTGCTCATAAACCCACATGGCTACATGCAACACGATACAATTGGTCTCAATTCACCCTATCTGCTTCTCTCATGGGACCAGGATGGAATTGGTTGGAACCACACGACACACCCTCTCTGCACACAATTTGGAATACCTACTTCCATTAGAAACAACTGAAACGAAATCCTAAATGGTGGCTTAATGGTGTCTGGTCGTGACTGCAAGGAAATTCATGGAAACCCATCTCAAGGTATCAGTTGGAAGCATTGATAAGTTGAACAACAATGTTTGGGGAGTTAATAATTTTAGTTTTCACTATCCTTAATTCCAGGGTATCATAGTTATTCATCCAGATCTTAGCAATCATTTTGTTAGAATGGATTGATATGCATACTCTTACAATAAAATTGTAAGAAAAAAAATTGGAAATGAAACTCAAATGTATATTAAGAATTGATCTCAAAGAAGTATGTACAATGTGTACATACAAATACATAAATAAACCATTGATGTAGTTTATGGGTCTTCTTGGACTTTAAAAACCACTCACCATAACACAAACCTAATTCAACCTTAATACCAAAGATTAGTTGTCTAACATTTCCCCCTTAATCAAAGGGGATGTATCAAAGTCCAAGAATGAGAGATACAAATGTGTAAATGCATCTCAACCAAGAGTTGAATGTATCTCAGAAATGGTTTTCAAAGGATGACCACAAACCAAGAATGGTTATTTTTAAGAGAAAACCACAAATGATACCAAAAATGTAGGAGAACTCAAGGTATCAACCAACACCAACTTTGGAACCTTCTTAGCGGTTCTCAGAACAACCAAAAATGAGGTTTTAAGGTGACCACTAACTTTATAACTATCAATGTAGTTCATCGAAAAATTCTGAATCTGGAAGTGCTCATTCACAAACAATTCATTCAACAAAAACTGACGTCTCTCTCGCTACAACTCTAGCTCTAACTAGTACAGGTTGTGCCTCAGGCTCACTTATGGATCTATGACTTTGGCTCGCTTGACAAATCTTCAAAATTGTAGCAGACCATCACAGCTCTATCAATTCCCCCTATGTCAAATACATGGTGAGAAGATGAAGTATTATTCATCACTACAAGGCTAGTCAATTCTCTCGAACATATCCTGTGGTATGACCTGTAAATATTCTTGACTTCTTTACACCATTCCCAAGAAGCAATTCATCGAAAATTTGGTTTCTCCCTTGCATCAATTTTCTTTCTGGAACATTTGGTTGAATTGTGATTGCACTTTCCACAATGCTCACACAAGTGAAGATCAAAACATCTATCTTTCACATGTCCAACTCAGTCTCAATGTTGGCACCGATCAATTTGTTTTGGAATAACACCATTCATAAATCCAATAGTACGGTATGGTGTAGGTTTAGAAAATTCACGAATATGAAAAGATACATCCAAGAAATAAATGTTATATCCCAAACTAGTTATGTGTTTTTTATGCGTAATTTCTTCCCACTGTCTTATAAAGGTTTTGGGAACGACAGACTTCACATCTGTATAAAAATAACTCTTGCACACCCTTTCCTGAACATGAATTTCCGCTGCATCCACATATTCTGTTGAAGTGGCTTCATGAGATTTTGAATATCTGCATTTTTATTTTTAATCGTCTCCTCAACTACTTTAACATTACTAGGATCATATCCTAGTTTGACTATCAAATATTATAAATCTTTGGTTCTAGTGTCCGTGGCGAGTGAATACATTCTCTCTATCTTCAGTTGTGAATACATATTATTCAAAGATGCTTGTAACTTCAAGGAAACCATGGCTGAAATGGTCAATGTTGAATAAATCAACTCACCTCCTTTCTTATGTAAATAAATTCAATCTATTGCATGAGCCTTATTGGTATCCACATAAAATATTGAATCTTTATAGTCTTATGCACTCCTCGAGACTGGAATTGTAGGATCTAGAAAAGGAAATTGAAACTACCCCTTTCCTGTGTCAAATGCAAATAACAGTCTATGTCGAGTAGTTCCAGTCTGCTTGCAGAACTTTGAGTATGTTTCAGCCTTTCAAGCTTTATTTTTCTTCTTAATCTCCTTATATCTTGCAAAAACATTCTGTTGCGTTGGCACCTAAGATAGAAGATATAGGTGATTGTGTTATATCTTCAACATTTGAGAAAGGGGTCATTGGTAAACCTGTTAGAACAATTGTAGCTTGATCTTGTGATTCCTTCTCCTCTAATTATTCTTCTTCATTGGTGGTATGTGTATAATATTTATTGTCGATAATAGCTTTGTGTTTATAATTTATCTTCTTCCTTCTCTTGAAAAAATGAAAAATAATGATATTATGAGTCTATGGGAGACATGCTTTCCCCTATTCTTTTTCTTTCCTTGTTCTTTGGAATAGGAGTTTGCAAAGATGTTTGGCTGACAATTTGTTCTTCAGCCTCCTGTAAAGTGTTCTATGTTCATTGCTCCTGATACTGCTCTATCCCTGGTCTAGGTGTATGTGCATATGGAGTGGTTTTCTGCTCCACTCTAAGCTTAGAAATTATTCCTAATGGGTCATAAGACCATGTGAAGCTCAATTTAAAATTCATCTATTTCAATAATTCATCCACTTCCTTGTTTGCTACTCCGGTGTTCACAATGTATGGCCCAACCCGTGCTTTTAAATTGAACTGTGATTTCTTTTTGTTCGACACAAATTTTAAATCATCCATGTTTAGCATATGTCTTATATATTCAAGGGAAAAATTTCTCATTGGCACAAACATTGGAAATCTACAGGGAGGAAGTTCACACCCGTAGATTTTAATCTTTGTATAATTCTAGTATAAATACATGTCTCGAACTTTAGCTTGCTCTATCAAATGTAGAACTTTTGATCTCTGTTGTAATCCTTGGAACAACTTCAATGTTGAGTAGACACAAGGATGTGTGTAAAAATTGATCCACAAAATCACTGAATGAAAAATCCTCATAATTCGTTATGACTAAAGAAGTCCAGTGACTCACTGACACCTAATTTACCTATTCATCCATGCCCTTTAGTTGGAATTTAAACCTATCTGCTTGATAAAATAACATCAAGTACACTAAGAGTGACTGATGTTTGAATGCACATTTAGCCTTAAATTTCAAATTTTTCTCATGGATAATATCTGACAAGTACTGTCTATAATTGAAGAGGAATGAAGGCACTTGACCAACTAAAAATACTGACCAAACCCCTAAAACTACCTCATCTACCCATTGGTCTAAATAATAACCTAATAAGCAAGTTACCATGGAAATAACCTATCTTGACATCTCAAGGAAATTTGAAGTAGAGTATGGGGGATTAGTTTTGGGAAATTCAGAATTCTCAGGTAGAAAACATTCAAAAATAGGGATCGCTTGAAGAAGGTGAGCTTTTGGTATATTTCCATGATTGCATCAATTGAAAATTGGTGTAATGAATCTTGGGGATTTATTTGAAAGGCTTGGAAAATTATCTCCGGGGTAATTGAGAACAAAATCTGATTATTTTGGAAAATCATTTCTTTCTTACTGGGAAGATATCTCAGATGGCACCATGTAACAAATTTTGGGAAAAAAGTGGGTTTGGGGAAATATCTTTGGCAGGGTGATTCGAATGTCAATGATCGTATGACGTGGAGGATGGGAAATGTGGATGAAGGAATAAGCAACAAATGGCATGGGCAGATAATATTGGCGCAAACAAAGAGTGGAAGGGAGCGTCAAATGTTGGTTTTCGATGGTGGGGGGGGGCGCGTAGGACCAGTAAACGGTATCATAAAGAAACCCCCCAAAAGCACTACAGAGACAACACACAGCTTTGGTAGTTTATTCAGAAACCACATTTCATCGCCCCTTTAGCCTTAAATTTAAAAAATTTCTCATGGATAATATCTGACAAGTACTGACTCTAATTGAAGAGGACTGAAGGAACTTGACCAACTGAAAATACTGACAAAACCCCTAAAAATACCTCATCCACCCATTGGTCTAAATAATAACCTAATAAGCAAGTTACCATGGAAATAAACTATCTTGACATCTCAAGGAAATTTGAAGCAGAGTATGGGGGATCTGTTTTGGGAAATTCAGAATTCCCAGGTAGAAAACATTCAAAAATATGGGCTCGCTCGAAGAAGGTGAGCTTTTGGTATATTTCCATGAGTGCATCAGTTGAAAATGGGTGTAATCAATCTTGGGGATTTATCTAAAGGGCTTGGAAAATTCTCTCTGAGGTAATTGAGAAAAAAATATGATTATTTTAGGGAATCATTTCTTTCTGACTGGGAAGCTATCTCAGATGGCACCATGTAACAAATTTTGGGAAAAAAGTGTGTTTGGGGAAATATTATTGGCGGGTGATTCAAATGGAAACGGTCATATGACGTGGAGGATGGGAAATGTGGAAAAAGGAATAAGTGACAAATGGCATGGGCGGATAACGCAGGAGAAAACGACGAGTGGAAGGGAGCGTAAAATGGTGGTTTTCGGTGGGGCGTAGGTTCGATGCTTGATCTCTAGGGAAAACCGGGGAAACACTACGGAGATGACACACAACTTCGGTATTTTATTCATAAACCACATTTCGTCGTTCACCCCCCCCCGCTCCACCACCCACCCCACTTAGTTAGGTCCCGAAAGGTTAGGGAGGGGGGGGAGGGGTACGAACGTCGTTTATCATTGTTGATCTAGGAGGGAATGATCACAATCGTTGAAAAGTACAATTTATTTATGAAAAATGACAAAAATTTCATGCCGAACATTATTTCAAACCTTTCAAAACTAACTTTCATAAAAAAATTCAATTGGAAGCATTTGAACAAGCCCGCCCTTTGGGGTTTTAGTTCTACTTTTATTTATTTTTTTCTACATATTTGTTTTTTATATTTCTCCTTGTTTTCGTTTTATTTTTATTTGTATTTTTATTTTCTCTTTCAATTATTTTTATTTTTTTCTTTTGTCTATTGAAGAAACTATAAACAAATTTGAAGTGGAAAAATAAATTACAACATCCCATAGGATAAATAACTAGATAATCATACCTAGGTCACTATATTTATACAACCCTAACGGAGTCCTTGACTTCTGCTTGTTCCTTAGTTTTAAAATCTCATTTTCCACATGTCTACTAAATTCTTGTGATTTAGATGCTCTTTGTTGTGCTATTTAATGGAATGGAATTCTGATACTTCCCCTGATCTCCACTTATGTATGTTATACTTCCCATCATCATATCACTATTATGAAGAGAAATCTTTAACCATAATGAAAATTTATGTGAACCTCAGCTCATCACCTATTAATGTACATGAAAAATAGTGGCAATGTCTGCGAAAATTTTGAAAAGGCATGTAGCATGATGGATTTATCCGCTGCCATAAACACGTTTCTGTCAGAGTTGAAATAGTGTCACGATTTACACGTATATATAAGCATTTCCAACATAAGAAAACAAACCATTTCAAAACATTTGATAAATAATCATGGAAATTCTTGAGGTAAATACAATTAAAATATTACTAAGTCCAAATTCGACGATAGATATGATATGGTTCCAAAACTTAATTAAAATATATCACAACTCTCTAAAATTCACATAGAGGATGAGGACAAGAGAGTTATTGACTACTCAATTATCTACCTTTCGAATAGTGCCATGGGAATGTACCATATTATAATTTTCTAATGTTCATATCAAAAACACCTTCATGGCTACATAGCTTCACAAGATTTTATTTAATAAACTAATATTCTTATACCTCAGTTCACTTCTATCGCTCAAACAATGTATTTCAAGACTTTGATGCACATTTCAGCTTTCCTATGGACATAGCAATTTCTAAAAGCTCCATATCAATAATGTTCAACTCTAAAATTTCTTGATGTGCCTGTAAATGTTCACAAACTTACGGATTTTTCTAACATCAAGGAAGAGGATTGATGCCTCTATTTATCCAACTCATTTGCTAACAGCGCTTTCACCAAAACCACGATGATTGCGCATCTTCAATACAGTTCCACGTTGTTGTTCCAATCTAGTATTGTGACTAAACTCCTTCTCGGCTCACTATCTCTCTTCAAGTGATGAATTTTCGTGATAGTTGCAGCGGCAAGAACTTTCGGTGGTGTTGTTAAAACTTCAACGAGGACACTCATTTACAAGACTGTATTTATCCACATGTAAGGTAAAACTTGGTTCTCTTCTACAACTAAATAAGCATTCCCTCACCACCCTTGGTACACCAAAACAATGAGCGGATAGGAAGGCCACTAACTAGTGGCTCATTCCATTCGATAGAGAATATTAACCTCCACTCTAATACCATTGTAAGACAACAAATTGGAAACCAAAATCAAACGCATTAATAATTGATATCAAAAAATGATGTACAATGTGTACATATAAATACATAAAGAAATAATTGATTCAGCTTACGGATCTTCTGGGACTCTAATAATCACTCACCATAACACAAACCTAATCCAAGCTTAATCTTAAGAATTAGTTATTGAACAAAAACTGCTTGATAATGGTGTAGTGTCAAGTAAACCCACAAATCTTGAAAATTCTAGGTGTTTTCCATAATATTTCTTACATCCATTTAGAAATTGATATTGTAGAAATGTTCAAACTTAATTACAAAATAGTTGTGTCATGTTTACAAAATAACTATGGATTATTAAATTGTGGCCAATGGTTGGGGGTTTCAATGACAAACCAAAGGTTCAAGTAACCCATAAAATAGGTGTAGCCAATGGGGTTTTTTTTTTTACATCTTATTCTTATCCATATGGGTTTCCAAAATTTTAGTTTTAATATCAATAATTATTAGGTGGATGGTTGATATTTAGCCTCCATGTAATATGTTGGAATATTCATAGTACTATTCATAGATGAAGAGTTAAGATTTATATCCAAGTTAGTTATGCTATTTTAATTAATTTATCTAAAATTGATTAATTAAATAAAATGTCATATCAACCAATGTCATATTGGGAAACTCATATTGATGAGCCATGGTATTAGCCCAAGGTGTTGTAAGAAGATATTTTTACAAGTTAAGAATTTACATGGTAAAGTGGGAGTTGAATCTCCATATTTAAGAATATTGTTACATGTTTTTAATATGTATATAATAATAATAATTTAAAATAAAGTTATAATAATGGGGTAAGTATTTTGATGTTTATCATGTATGGATCCCTATCATCATTTACCATGCATTTAATTTATATGTCTGCATTAGTTCCTATCCATTTTTAATGCAAAGAATTTGATAAATATGAACTATTTACCTAACCATGAGGTGGTTTTCTTGCAAGAATTAACAACAAAAAATTACCACACAAATATCTAAAAATCATGGCATGAATATTGTAACTTTATCCATAAATTAGTAAGGAAGTTATCCACATGGCATTGTAAGACCCTCAAGATATGGTCAAATCAAATGTATGAAAAAAAAAAATTTAATAACATTTTAAAATAAATATATATTTTTTAAATTTAAACATTATAACTTGCATTGGTCAATGCTAAACTAATAGTGATTAATAGGAAAATCTATTGCTACGGTCCCTTGGGAGGGGATAATAATAAGTGGATGATAATTTAGAATCACCCACTAGGGATGAAGGACACAACTCACAATACTATATACATGATTTATATCCCCTTTGTAGGAGTGAATGGAATACATATTATATTAAATGGTTCATTCTTTGGGAACTTTATCCTTCCCATGGATATTTTATATGGTGATATGGTACAATAAAGGTAAGTTTTATCACCTAAAAATCACCCATAAGCATCACTAGTGACCACTAGAAACTTAATCAAATAATTACTTTAAAAAAATCTCCAAAGGCTATTAGTCATCACCCAAAAATGACTAGTAAAAACTTTTAAAAATTGGTGTTGATTTATCTATGCAAAAGTGAAATTTCAATTTTGTATGGATTCACATTGCTAGTCTTTTGATAGCTATGAGGTCCCTCGAAATTGGAATTTCTACAATGGGTAGAATTTGAGATCTCACATATCCTGATTAGAGGCACATATAGGTTGTGGATTGAGAAACCCAAATCCCAAGGGAATTAATGGCACCTTGAAAGGCTCAATATCAACCACTAGTACTCAAATGGGTTAGCTGCTAGAAAAACCTATAAAGGTGGGCCTTGGGGTATCAATTCGATATAAGTGATTACTGCGGTTAAAGTTATGCTACATAAATCACTATGGTTTCTCTATTGTATTCCACAAAAATCATCACTCACATCCAGTGAGAAACTTACAATAGAGTGTGTTCATAGTTTCATCAAGGAGGAGAGATCATGTGAAGGGTGAAAAGGGGACCTTCGATTGAGGGATTGTTGAAGTCCCGTTGTGCCTTGCATCCTTCATTGTGTCTCTTTCATAGACTATATTTGCCTCACCCTTTCACCAATAAAGAGCTATTGCTTCCAATTTAATGAACAATGTATTTCCTTGTTTACTTATATTCTCTTCATTTGATCTATTGATGTTATGTTTACCTCCATTGTTACATTTTATTTTAGTTGTATTTTTACCTTTATAACTAACCATGATTGTATTTTGACGTACTTACAAAATCTCAACATCACAACATCACAACATCAACTTTGTTTTTTCACACTTAGCCTATGAAATCCACCACATCAATTAATGACGATATTTCTCCTTTTAACCTATGTTGTTTCTAGGACCTCTTATGTCCTTCAAAGATGAATATGAACCATTGCAGAGATGATTTTGTAGCTTTGTTGACCAATAGAAGCTGTCATCTTGCTCTTTTTCTATAGATATTTTCATACCAACATATGTCATCAATCAAATCTTTTTCTATGAATTTTTGGCCGAAATATTCTACAAGATATTTATTAAATTTCATGTTTACATGATTAAATCATATTTTAATAATAACTAATATTATAGTTAGTATATTTTGGTCAAATTTGTCATTGATGTCAATATGGAATTGTTGGAGATGGAAAATATTCTTGTGATGCATGTCCTAACCTTTGAGATGTTTCCCTGTCGTCATGCAAGCCCTAGTGCATATGTCCATGATATCCTAAAAATGATGCCCTATGTATGATTGATGAAACCCTAGGATCATAACTAGCCTTAATGAAGCATATTGGCAAACTATAATATATGACTTGAAACCCTAGGTGCCAAAGAAAAAACCCTAGCATAAAAACCTTGGCCAAACCCTAACTTAATCCCTAAATCCTAAAACCCTAAAATTTATCCTTAAAAATGTCAACTTTACATTATAACAAGTTTATTAACTTAAATTTATATGTATGCTAGTGGATGCAAATTTTATTGTCTCATATAACCATTTTAAAATGAGAACTGTTTGAAATACGTAAACAAAACCATTAAAAATCACTTGTTGGAGGGTCTGTGATACTAGGACTGGTATTTCCATTGATTGACAATGAGTCCATTCTTTTTACAAAGGATGCAAGTGTTAGTGGTGATAGTGGGGTAGGTATTACCATGAATTAAGATTGTGTCTGATCTTTTTACAATGAATGAGAGCTTTACAAAGAATGAGAGGTTACATATTGGTTTGCACAGGGTCAAGGTTTTTTAACAAAAGGGGACAATATCAATCATTAATTCTCTCATAAAGGTCATAATGGGGCAAGTATTGTCAAAGGTTGAGAAAAAATCTAGTTTCCATAGGTTGTTAGAATTTATGACCTTTTAGTTGCAAGGAGGTTGGTAATAAGATACGTCTCTTGTTCAGTGGATGGTTATTTCTACCAACGTTTGTGAAGGTGCTCATGGATAGAAGGAGGCCATTGTTTCTCAACATTTTTTTTTTGTTGGTGGTGGTAATACAATTTGGTATTCAATATTTATGCAAAGAGCTTCATGAAACATTTATATTCAAAGTGTTTGATGCAATGCATCTATGAAAAATGCATGCCAATCTAGTTTTCCCTCCAGGGTACTAACAAGGCACTAGTTTCTAATGCCAGAATAATATTTTAGCCAATGATAGACACATTCTAGGAAAATATTTTGTCTATGAGTAACTTCTATTGATTTTGTTGTGGATATCAAGCCAAAATTGGAGCTACTAGAAGGAATCCATGGGCCTCAACAATGTTTCCTATATCAATGGAAACAACTTGAGGGTCAAAATCCATTCTCTATCTATTACATAGTAAAGGTTCAACTCTCTTTTTGGTGCTATGATTGTGTGGAGGAATGCCTATTTTTAGGGGACCTCCAACCTCCAAACCTATGCCTCGTAAAGATGTAGTCACGAAAAAAATAGTCAACTTCAAATCATTGATCCCCTCTTTTGTTGGTGCACATATAGTGGACAAAGATGAAGAGGAGACAAGTGGATTTACGAGCATAAAATATCCCCCATATTCATTCAATGATTCAAATCAATGTGGTTTTTTCATATTTAGTGAGTATTCCCCTGATTCATTGGCTTTCTATCAGTGAACCCACTCAACTTGGACAAAGAATTGGGAGATCCTCCATTATTCCGAAGGTTTTTGTATTGGTTAGTTCTATAACCATGATAATCATAAGAAAGTGTTTAAGTAGTGTCCATGGTTTTTGGTAGGAGTGATACTTTTAATAACCCCTTGGTTTACATAATTTAATTCTAACTCTATGTCAATTTGAGTTTGCCTCCCCATTTGGTCAATACATTTCTAGTATTTATCAATTTTATATTTAATAGTGGGAATACTTTGGATACGTACATAAAACCATGTCTTGAGAGAGCTATGGTGACATTGTGCACATAAAGCTAGTGTTTATGTTGAGATAAACCTTACTAAATGTCTTTAAAAAATTATTCTCGAATTAAAAAACAATAATAATAAATAAATAAAGTCAAGTATTCAATTAGGAGAACACAACGATTTGGTGTTAGATCTATTCACTTACATGATATCTACAAGATACTTGTATCCATGTATGAGATCATCCTTCAAGAAAGAAGAGACGAAATGAACATAAAAAAGTTGAAATTTTCTAGAATAATTGGTGTTGAATAATGACTATGATTAGAATACAACAAATTAGCAAGAAAACTAGCAACAACAAGCAGTAATTGGGGATCCCAAAAAATGACACCAATTGGGAATATATATATATATATATATATATATATATATATATATATATTGGAATAATTGGTGTTGTATTATGACTATGATTAGAATGAGGTAAATTAGCAACAATAAGCACTCATTGGGAATCTCAATCCTTCCTAAAGGGATAAAGTAGAAGATGTGAATATTGAACTTCATTCTTTGACGGAGGTAGTTGCACCTAAAGCCCCTTTAAGTGGAATAAAGAGATTTCATGAAACATGTATATATATTATTCCAATAAGGAATTGATTCATTACACCGACTCCTTCATGGAATGTGATTTTTCATTGACAATGGAGAAGCTTATAATCTTTTTCGTGTTTGAAAAAAAAAAAAATAATAATAATAATTGAGAACAAGAATGACTTAACTAAAAGTATGTATAGTACTATTTTCCCAAAAAAATTTCATTTACTAAATAAAAAATGCCATAAACATGTTAGTGATTATATCATTAAAATATTTTACAATAAGAAATTTTTTTTTTATTATTATTGTATCTTCTCCTCACATAATAATTGAGTAACTACAACAACGAGATTAATTCATTTAATATTGTTTTATAATATTTTGTTGTAAAACTTTATAATACTTTTCTCTTAAATTTATCTATATACTTACTAAACAAAATAAATATATTTATTATGAAAATTTTATTTTATAATATAAAAACAATTTTATCTAACATTTTAAATTGATTTGAGAAATTTGTCTTCACACTATAAAGTAATGATTTTTATTATTGATTATTAACTAAATAACCAAATATTAGAAAAAGACACCATTTTCTTAACCAACAACAATTAGTTGTAATTATTTCATATATTTTTTTAACAACAAAATAATTTTTAAAATATCAAATTTAAATAATTATATATTGAAATAGTTTTTAAAATATCAAACTATTATGTATTAAAATAATTTTTAAAATATCAAACTTTCCATGTAACACCTTATATTTTAAAATATCAAACTTTCCATTAACACCTTCTATGAGTGTATTTTTAATAATCAAAATATTACATCAAAATTGTCATGCCTTCTTTTTACTTGTTTTTTAATAATTATAAGCATTAAAATAAGCCTTATTTTTACTTGTTTTTAATAATTATAAATATTAAATAATCTTTCCTCATATTAGAACTTTGCACTGTAACACCTTATGTTGATTGAAATTATGTCTCTGTTTCCTGTAAATGATTGCAACACTAACGTCCAATTTAAATGAAAGAAATAAATATATAAAAAAATAACATAAATCCATGTTAAGCTGACAAATAAAATGAAATTTTACATAGAGATATTTACAGTGGTTGAAATTATAGCTATGTTTCATACTAATACAAATACAGCATACAACCCCACAATAACAATTTCATATCATTTTTTATTTCGGAGAAATAGAAAGCACACAAACACAAAAAATCAAGATTTCGTGAGGCTTCACTGTAAATATCATCAAAATTCATCTACATTTAGATGGAAGTTTGATCACTACCTGCATCTAACGATGATAGACAACACGACTTCAACTCACTCCTCCAATGCATTATTACAACCTAAAACGGAGGAGGAGCAGTGGCTTTGAAATGATTACATTCATGTAAATATCTTTTCTAAACCTGTTAGAAAATTTACAAATCTCATAAAAATAATTCATCGAGTCAAGGAAAAACCAGTTGTTGGTTGATTGATGAGTCTCGGCGATGGCCTGCTTGGTGCGCACTCTATTCTTGCGCTTCTGGACCTCGAGACTAATGGACGTGGGATATCCGCGGATGCCATTAGGCTAAGGGCTGATTGGAATGTGTTCTTTGGCATACATTATTTGCTGCAATATTGGATCCTTGAAGGAGCATTTTAGGCCGAGCACACTCGTGGGGTTTGGATATTTTGGATATTTGACGGTTGAGATTTTTAGCTCAATGATGATGACTTTGTCTTCTTTGGCGTAAAGATCCTCCAATTTGACGGTGCCTAATTCGTTCAAAACCCTGGTTTGGCAGCTTTTAACCTATATGTTTTGTAGTTTGACCTCAGGGAGTCAAGGAGCACGAAAACTTCAACTGCACTTCCTGCGTGATAACTCTCACTAGTCCCCCGATGTGCTTAGTGAAGGCGTCTTTAGCTGGAGATTCAGCTTTAGACAGTTCTTCGAGATGGCGCGTGATTTCAATTTCAAATTTCAAACTAGCTTAGAATATAGGAATGGCGGGGGTTCAAAATCGTGTTTCTGCGGTTTTCTAAATTCAAATGGGCAGACGGTCTAGTGGTGGTGTGCCGTGGTGGGGTCAAGGCAGTGGTAGCCGACTTACCGGAAATCACTCGGGGGAGCTGCCGAAAACTATAATAATCATATATAATCATATGTCATGGTATGTATCAACATCTCTCGGTGTATTAAATGTTCAATATCGCTTGCCCCATGCCCACGCATGATGATTCGCAAATGTAGAGGTGTATTTCAGGCTAATATCCTATAGTCTAAGGCTTGCCCTATATTTCCGGTCACTTGATGTCTTGCCCAATAATTGGCCGCCGTGATGAATGGGTTTTGACCTAAAAAGCAGTCAAGAATTCCTAAACACAACAACCAAGAAAACCAATATTTTTGCTACATGCCATTTCCTCCTTTCTTTCGGACTTGTCTACTTATCTAAAAATATTTTTGCTACATGCCATTTCCTCCTTTCTTTCGGACTTGTCTACTTATCTAACAGAATATACTGGATGGTAGTTTGGAGTCAGGGAAAATTAATTTCAAAAAATCAGATAGTTAGGTTTAGTATTATCAAAAATTTTTAGACACCCAAAATATGGAAGTTTAATAACTATAATCCAAATTTTCAAAAATATTTGGCAAAATTTTTCATAAACTTACCGAAATTTATAGATTATTCTGTGAGTTTTTTAAACTATTCCCTTTAAATATATGCGGCACCAGCAAGGCTCTCCAAAGTTTTTCTCATAGTATAAATGGTGGAAATGGTTTCTTCAACAACAAAATTAATCTCGTGCAATAATTTCCTTACCTCTGCTGGTGTACATGCACCTAGATTAGCTTTAGTTCAACTCTAGATATTGCATGTGATATGCACTTGGCTTAGTTAGTTAATTTACTGCTTGCATGGGATGTGCACTTGGCTTAGTTAGTTAATTTACTGCTTGCATGTGGTGCATGTGTAGCTTTAACTATCCATAGTTATTGCATGTACAACTAAGCTTAACTTAGTTGCTTTTATGTATTGATTCCAAAACTAATATTGTAGAATTAATTTCATTCTTTTCTCTATTCTTGCTCACTCCTTCCTTCTCTTGCAAGTTTGTTCATTGCTTTGCAAATCTAGATCTTTGTATCTCAAAATCTTACATGGTATCAGAGTGCAGAGATTTGTAATAAGTGCACAAGAAATTTTATTTGCAGGTTCAGAAGATTGAAGCAACAACAAATAATGGAGTCTAAATTGGAGTTACCACAATTGGAAATTATTACTCCATATAATTACTTCGAATGGAAGCCAAAGATCATACTTCATCTCAGAAGTAGAGGCTTATTTCGATTAACCATAGAAATAGAAGTTGAACCAACATAGACAGTGGAGAAAACAAGAGATTTAAATCGCATGGACGAGGCCTTCGACATCCTATGTTTATCTATCTCTCCAGAATTGCTATTTCATGTTGAGTCATGTTCAACTCCAAATGAAGTATGGAAAACTTTGGAAGGATTTTTTGGAAAAAAGGATGAAATGCAAGGTCACATTCTCGAAAATGAGTTAAACTCATTAGATCCGAGAAATTTTGAGAACATTCAAGATTTTTTCACAATGTATAAAGCCTTGTTGCTTCAGCTGAAAGGATGCGGGATCAAAAAATCCAAGCAAGAAAATCAGTTGTTTCTTTCCATTTTATCAAAACTTGGTCTAGAGTATGTGGTATTCGTATCTACATTCCACACAGTAAGATCTGCAACCGATGGAGCTTGGAAGATGCCCTCACTGGATTCTTTTATTCAGTGTTTGATGCATGAGCAAGATAAGCTCATCAAAATGGGCAAACTTAAAAATTCCAAAGCGCATGCACTTACAGTGCATGCAAAAGGAAAGGAAAATTCCAAAGACCATCAGAAAGGAAAAGGGAAGAAGGATCCTAATCCAAGAAAGGGAGGAAATCCCAAACTCCCTGATGGATCATCCGACTCAAAGGAAAGGAAAGGAACGAAAGGGAAATCAATGTGCAATTATTTCCACTGTGGTTTTCACCCTGAATATGCATGCATGAATAAGACTATAGATGTTATGGCGCATACACTCCAGCAACACAATCTTGGAGACCACATTCCTGAGAATGCCAAGAAGAAGTCTGGAGAAAAAGCACCAGATCCAAGAGGTAATGGGCATGCTTTGATTGCTCTTCATTCTGCACCGCAAGAATGGATCATCGATTCAGGAGCTTCACATCATATGGCTTCTTCAAAGGAATCCTTTTCTTCTCTACATGCATACTCAGGTCCTCCTATTCTCATGGGGGATAATTCTGTAGTTGCAGCAACTGGACAAGGAAGAGTGCAATTCGAAGATGGAAGTTTTGAGAATGTCTTGCATATTCCAAGGCTTTCTGTGAATCTTCTCTCAGTGTATCAGATGACACACACAGGCAGCGGAAGGAAAGTGGAATTTACCCCAGATTCCGTGAGCATTTATGACATGCAAACCAACTTGAAGATTGCATCTGGCAAGGTAAATGATCAATCTCGTCTGTATACATTTTCTGATTTTGTTCCTCAATCAGATTCTATTTTGCTACTTATGCATGCAAATGAAGAAAGTAGGATTTGGCACGAGAGATTTGGGCACTTGAATTTCAGATATATGCAACAACTTAGTAAGCAAGGGATGGTCAAAGGATTGCCGACCATTGAATTTTCAGATGGTGTTTGTAATGGATGTGCTCTTGGAAAGCATCCACAAGACAAATTTGAGAAGGGGCATGCATGGAGAGCCTCTTCACCTTTGGAACTTGTACACAGTGATCTCATGGGTCCATTTCCGGTGCTTTCAATGAGAAAAGCAAGATATGTGTTGTCATTTATAGATGATTACACGAGATTCACTTGGGTTTACTTCTTGAAACTCAAGTTTAAAGTTTTTCAACATCTAAATATTTTCAAAGCGCATGCGGAAAATCAGTCTGGAAAATTCATCAAGATACTCCGCACAGATAATGGGACGGAATATGTCAACAAAGATATCAAGAATCTTTGTAATGAAGTAGGCATACAGTTGCAGCATACGGTTCCTTACACTCCACAACAAAATGGCGTCGCTGAAAGGAAAAATCGATCTTTGAAAGAGATGGCTAATTGCATGTTGCATGCAAGATCTCTTCCGTCGAAATTGTGGGCTGAAGCTATCAATTGTGCCTCATACATCCAGAACAGATCTCCTCATAAATCTGTTACTGGAAAAACGCCTTTTGAGACTTGGACTGGCATGCACCCTGAAGTCATTCATTTCCGCATTTTTGGATCTCGAGCATGGGCCCGCATTCCTACAGAGAAGAGAAAGGATTTGGAGCCTCAAAGTAAAGCATGCATGTTTGTTGGATATTCTAATGAAGTCAAAGGGTACAGAGCTCTTTATTGAAAGGAGTGTAAAGTTTGATGAAGATATTTTGCATGCACCAGCGGATGAAATTGTTACCAAGTTTCCATCACCACTCATTGATGAGTATGCACATGAAACTTCAGATTAGAATTCTAATGAAGATGAGTCTTTTCCTGTGACCTCTGTTAGACCACCTGTTGTTGAACATCGAGATCATACTTCTGCATGTAGTTCGGAAGATTGTCGACCACCTTCAACACAAAAATGGCGCTGCATGAGTGATATCCTTGATGATCCTACCTTTATCCCTCTGTTTGAGGAAGATCCACAAGCACTCTTAGCTATGGAGCCATCCATGCCCATGCATGCTTATATGATGCATGGATCTGATCCACAAACTTATGCAGAAGCAAGTGGGCATGCTGAATGGGAAGCCGCAATGGATGAGGAATATAACTCTCTCATTGAGAACCAAACTTGGGATTTGGTTCCGCTACCTTCCAATCGCAAACTTGTGAGGTGCAAGTGGGTTTACCGGACCAAGAAAGCATCAAATGGCCAAGTTAGTCGATATAAGGCATGATTGGTAGCAAAAGGTTTTCAGCAAGTACATGGTGTTGACTATGATGAGACTTTTGCTCCAGTGGCAAAAATGGATTCCATTCGGCTAGCTCTCTCCATTGCAGCAGCAAGAGGATGGGAGGTGCATCATATGGATGTGAAGAATGCCTTTCTTCATGGTGATCTCAAGGAGGAAATCTACATGGAGCAGCCACCAGGATACATGCACAATTCATCTCTGGTATGCAAACTAAAGAAGTCTCTCTATGGCCTCAAGCAGGCACCTAGAGCATGGTATGCAAAGATGGATTCTTATTTGTTATCTCAAAATTTTGTACGCTGAAAATCTGATTCCAATGTTTATTTTTTGAAGAAAATTGACTCCTTGTTGATCATAGTACTCTACGTAGATGATCTTTTGATAACAGGTAGTTCAGCTTCTGTCATTACTAACATCAAAACTGCATTGCATAAGCGGTTTTCTATGACAGACATGGGCTTGCTAAATTTCTTCCTTGGACTAGAGATCTATCAGAGTGATTCTGGGATTACCATTTCTCAACCAAAGTATGCTAGAGATATTTTGGCACGATTTCACATGAGTGACTGCAAGCCAGCAACCACACCTTTCTTATCAGGGATAAAGCTTGAGAATGGCAAAGACACACCATTGGTTGATTGCACATTGTACCGCCAGCTTGTGGGAAGTCTTCTTTATCTCACTCACTCCCGTCCTGATCTCTCCTATGCTGTCGGAGCCGTTTCCAGATACATGCAGGAGCCACATGAGTTACACTGGAACGCTGCAAAGCGCATCCTTCGATATGTCCAGGGGACAATCACCTATGGGATTCATTATGCAACCAATTGTTCTTTGAATCTCATTGGGTTCACAGATTCAGACTGGGCTGGCGACACCATTGATCACAAGTCTACTTCCGGTTATGTACTTAGTTTGGGATCCGGCCCAATTTGTTGGTCAAGCAAGAAGCAGGCTGCCATTGCCTTATCATCAGCAGAGGCTGAGTATAGAGGAGCAGTCAATGCCACTATTCAGGCAATTTGGCTACAACATTTCCTATCTGAGCTTGGGATCAGTGTCCATCATCCAACTATCATCTGGTGCGATAATCAAAGTACGCTAAAGTTTTGCAGAGATCCAGTGCCGCGGTAGCGGACCAAACACATCGAGATCCACATGCACTTCATTAGAGAACTCATTCATGATGGGATCATCGATCTTCAGTACTGTCCTAGTTCCGAGCAGATTGCTGATATCTTCACCAAGACTTTCCCTGAGCAGAAGTTTCGATTCCTGCGAGATCGTCTCGGGGTGAAGGACACGACTGCCTAGCAGTTGTCTTTTCTCTACTTTTGCATTATATTTTGAGGGGGGGTTTTCTTCCCACTGGGTTTTCCCTCTTTCCTCTTTTTTTTATGCATTGTATATGGGTACCTAAAATGGCCGTGTTGCCGGGACTCATTCATTTTTCATCACACTCACCTAAGTTATGCTTAAGGGGGGGTGTTGGTGTACATGCAACCTAGATTAGCTTTAGTTCAACTCTAGATATTTCATGTGATGTGCACTGGGTTTAGTTAGTTAACTTGACGTTTTCGCATGCGATGTGCACTTGGCTTAGTTAGTTAACTTATTGCTTGCATGTGCACATTAGCATAAAATAAAGCAAACTTAGCTTCAGCTTAGCTTTAACTATCCGTAGTTATCGTATGTACAACTAAGCTTAACTTAGTTTCTTTTATGTATTGATTCCAAAACTAATATTGTAGAACCAATTTCATTATTTTCTTTATTCATGCTCACTCCTTCCTTCTTGAAATTTTGTTCATTGTTTTGCAATTCTAGATCTTTGTATCCGAAAATCTTACAACCCCAATGCCTACGAAAATTCACCGTAACCGAATAATTACCATGGTTTCACTTCGAGAGAACTGAATAATTACCTTTTGCTTTCTTTTTAATAGAGGATTTTACATATTTTGAGTGTTCTTCAATTGAATTTTTTTCCTCTTCGGTTTATTCACCGCAGATACACATCCTCCTCGTCCTTGACAGGGTCGGTCGATGCCTTTAATGGCCGACTCGTCTCTTCGAATAAAGGTTCTTTTCTCGTTGTGCTCCTACCCGAGTAGTGTCATCGCCTAAGGCAATGCATCGTTGCAGAACACATATGCTTCACACTTTTATAAATGCCGCAAATTCTGCATGGGCACTCGCCGTCTATCCGTTCTTGCAACCTCGGCTTTTCACCCATTCATTAGTGGTCAAACCTCCCTCCTCCAAGAGAAAAAGAACTAATTCCCGTCCGTCATTAACAACAATGAAGTCTCTATTGCTTTCTCCTTTGACTTCGATGCTCTCACATCAACCAACAATTTTATTTTCTCCATTGTGAAGACGTCTTCACATGCATTTATATGCGATGGATGGCTTAAACATCCATTTCTTCATTCATATGATGGACAAAAACAACTTCCTCTAATACACACACAACAATGAGTCTCTCATACCAAACTAATATTTCATAAGCACATTTTCATTCCTCAACTATGGTTACAAATAATAATGTTACAAGTAAATATAGAGTGTTATCTTCAACAATAAAATCTCTCAATTACATACCAATATAATAAGCATCTATTTAAATGAATACCTCTCAAACTAACTATATCTAACAACTTCCTAAAGAGGAGGAAGCGATTCCTTTACTTAAAAAAACATCACCTAAAACAAGTAGAAGTCTAGTATATGTAGGATAGGTGTGGTCTTTTCTTTGTCTTTTTTTTCCAACTCAAACAAGTAAAAGTCATAACTCTAACATGATCATCAAATTGTCCAAAGAATTTAAAGTGGATCATAGGTAATCTAAGCATAGGAAGTTGGACATGCCAATTGTGGTCTTTCTTTGTCCTTTTTTTCCATCTCAAACAAGTAGAATTCATAACTCTAACATGATCATCAAATTGTCCAAAGAATTTAAAGTGAATCATAAGTAATATAAGCATAAGAAGTTGGCCATACAAACCAATTTGACTTTTTTTCCACCTCAAACAAGTAGAAGTCATAACTCTAACATGATCATCAAATTATCCAAAGAATTTAAAGTGGATCATAAGTAATCTAAGCATATGAAGTTGGCCATGCCAAGTGTGGTCTTTTCTTTGTCTTTTTTTACCACCTCAAACAAGTAGAAGTCATAACTCTAACATGATCATCAAGTTTTCCAAAGAATTTAAAGTGAATCATAAGTAATCTAAGCATAGGAAATTGGCCATGCCAAACTAGTTTGTCTTTTTTTTGTCCACCTTAAACAAGTAGATTTCATAACTCTAACATGATCATCAAAATTTCCAAAAGAATTTAAAGTGGATCATAAGTAATCTAAGCATAGGAAGTTGTCCATGTCAAACCAAGATGATCAAAAGTAATCTAAGCATAGGAAGTAGCCATGTCAAACCAAGCATCATCAAATTGTCCAAAGAATTTAAGTGGATCATAAGTAATCTAAGCATAAGAAGTTGACCATGCCAAAATAATTTCACACCTCGAAGAATTGAACCATGCCTCATGAAAAAATACCAAAGGCTTGGCAAGGGAGCTTCAACCAATTGGGCTACCCATTAAGACTAGGATAGATATAGTATTAAAATAAATCAATTTCATTTTATGCACTTTAGGTATGCTCCATACTGAAAAGACAAATAATAAGACATGACTCATAGGTTTTAGAACTTTCTCTATGTAAAATCATTGAAATTTACAAGCCAGAAGGAGTAGAAAAAAAATATAATTTAACAGAAAATATTTTTTCTCAACCTCCTTTTATATGACATTTAAGAATTCATTTTTTTTTTTTTAAAGATATATTTCAACCACATTTTAGCTTAATTGAAACAGAGATGAACTCTCCTAGAGAGCTATTACTTCTAGTTAGGTACTTTGGCATTTCTAAGTTAGTATAGTGAGTAGAGCATTAATTTATGGATTTTCACTTCCTTTTCCGTAATGTTGAGAAGTTTTTATACCATTTTTATGTAGCTAAATCCTGAATTTTATATAATTTTTAAAATCTAAGGATGAAGTTGAGTCTTTATCATGATTAAGGAATTTCTTATCATATTTAAAATGAAAAAGTTAATTTTGATTATTATTTTGATGATAAGATTAAAAACCATAAACAATAAAAGTCACGATATATTCATTTTCTTAATATTATTAATTTTTTTTTAAAATATTAAATTTAAATAAATTCTTCTAAAAAAAATATATTAAATTTTTTAAATTTAATAATAAAATTAACTACGCCGACTTTTAATAAAAATAGTTTTTTGGTAAATTATTCAAAAATTAAAAGACCATTTTTTATATTGTG
The DNA here is from genome assembly GCA_034641835.2 of Pinus albicaulis. NCBI lineage: Eukaryota > Viridiplantae > Streptophyta > Pinopsida > Pinales > Pinaceae > Pinus > Pinus albicaulis. The sequence continues at coordinate 1,661,248,928 of CM076575.1, read as the reverse complement.
AATTGCAGAAAATTGTCTTTACTTTTATCCCTCTAGTGAGGTCATATATTTTGCTTAACATTACATTTTTGGGCCGGTCATATATTTTTACTAAACATTACATTTTTGGGTCATGTCATTTTAGTATTTATTCCATACATAAAAACATATATATTTAGATTATTATTTTTTTTAATTTATTATAAAGTCAGTAAATATTATAGTATTTCATATAAATTTTGTACTTAATAATAATTTCAATCGATTATTATGAAAATGACTTATTTTTAAATTGTAATTGATAATTTTTTCCTTGTATTATTAAAATTTTAATTTTATTATAAAGTAAGAAGAAAATACATAAAAATGTTAAATATCATAATTTTAGGTATATATATATATATATATATAATGTTAGATATTTACATTAGTTTAGATTCAAGCCAATTCTAAATCTACTTAGCATTAAGAGAAATCAAATTTTTATGAGGTGCAAACACTTTTAGTTTGAATAAATATTTGATCCCCTTGGCTTTTGGTAGATCTAGACTTATATGAATCTAGAGTTCTATTAATAAATTAATATTCTTAACTTGGTACAATGAGAATTTAAAATGAAAAGTGAGATATCAATAATTTATAATATCAATGTAACTATGATGTCAATATTATTATTCTATTTGATTACAAATTATTATAAAAAGATTAATATTAATAATTAATAGGTGAGTTTAACTTATAGCCGAAATAACTTTTTCAACAATGCTGCTGTACAATTTTAAAGAAAATTGTGATTTTTTGTTATTTGAAATACATTTATAATTACATAAATAGATTCAACAATCTAAAAACTCCTCAAGCCCTCAAATTCTACATATTTATAATATCCCGTCTTGAAATACTAAATCTTTCTTTAAATTTTCTGAGTTTGTAGTTGAGTTTCAGTGAGGTAATTGTTCAAACAGTTTGTTTACACTCTAGTGTCTGTGTCTTTTATAAATTTCTATTCATTTAAGGGCACTGTATTCAATGCAATCTCATGTACCAACGAACTTTCAAAACAAACATGTATTCCTTGTATTAACTCAAAAATAAAATATTGCTGATACATAACTATGAAGCCCACAAGATAGTCGTTCTCCTTTTATAATTTGAATATACAGTGAAAATATTACAGATATAGAACCTGTTTTTTTTAAGCGACAACCAATAACAAATGGGTACATAAATCATTAGCATAACCCATTCCAACCTTTATTTGGGGAATGAGATAAGGCCCAGGTACAAAATATCAAAGCAGAACCCCAGATACAATAGCTCAGTTGAACCAATGCCTATTAGTTGGAAATAAACAGTGAATATGGCCACAAGGTAGATTGCATACCCGAATCACGAACAAGGGATTACGTCCCAGCACAACTAGAATGAGGCCCAAAATCAAGCACTTGGAGCTCAAATGCAGCCTCAACGCACAACAGAGATATGGCGTCCAAACAGTGGCTAAGCTCGTCCGGATTGGAAACAAATAGACGCAGAAATGTGCACTGACTCGTCCAACTCCAATGAAGAAAGCCCACGGCTCTGAGATGGCAATAATACTTGTCTCAGCTCAATCTTGTAAAGAAGAGCACGTTCAATCACAGTTAATGTGTGATCCCTTTTCCTCTTAAGGAACTCGACCTCAAATCTCCTGAACTCGTTGTGCCCTTATCTAGAGGATTCGACCAATAGATCTGTGAGGAAATACTTGTCCTCCTCCAACTGTAAAAATGGTTCTAGATTTGGCTTGAATTTGTTCTTCAATTTGAATCACTCATAACACAATTCGCAGATTAGATTTTCAATATTGCATCAAATAATTGAACCAATTGATTACCAATGAAAGATCTGCAATAATCTTCCTTGAGGCTAACTAGGTGGCACTCTAAGTGCACCAAAGATAGCTTTGAGTTTCCTTTGAAAATATTGGAAACTTGCTTAAGCTTTTTCTGGAATGTCAAGTGGAAAATGATAAAACTGAATGAACTTCCATTCAACTCTTATTCCATTTATAAATATTCATGGAGTCTCTCCTTAGCTTCTAATTCTCCTTTTTCCTTATTATTTTATTGTTGGGTCATTTTCTAAATTTTTGAGGCCATTTGAATAAAATAATAATTTCTCCCTTTTCACATAATAATATTTTCCCATTTTTAATATTACATAAAAATTTTGCAAATTCTTAAGTGATTTTTGCATGCACAAAATGGGAACATCACAATCTTCCGACCAAAAATTGTTTGACCTTTAGAAATATCACCATGTGTTGTTTCTCCAAGCCTCCCAAATGTACAACCGAACCACTCCTTGATGTGGCACCACCACTACATGAATATAACCTGATGACACTGTGGTCCCAAACTATCTCACACATTGGAACCTCCTTCGCTCCACTCGTTGTCCCATAAGATGAAGTCTCCAAAAAAGTTCTTTGCACAACTAGAGAATTCCTATTAATGTAAATCTCGAGTGCATCCTCGAGAAGTTTCCCTTGAGTAAACGATCTCATGCACTACGTGAGTAGACTCTTGAAGATGCATTCAAAACCCTATGGAGATGAACCTTCGTATGCATGTGTTTCCATAAACCTCTTCCTCATTGACATCCTACCATACTAGCAAAGTCCTCGTGTCATCACCGTATCACTAAAGCCCGATGGAAGATTTGCATGATCTTCCCTCTAGAAATCAACTCATCCCCAAAGGTAGTTGTACTACCAATAACTATGATGCATGGATCCCATGCTACCAAAAGGGTGCACCATGTTGTCATTGCGCAACTCTAACCATTTCGCCTTCCCATCATGCACAAGTTGTATCTTCTTCTCCTAGCACCTAATGGAAAAATATCTATAGAGTCCCAACACATTTGGCCCATGCATCTCCACGATGTCATAACCTACCCATCCAAATACCCGCCCGATTCATAACAACAATAAGGAAAAACCAACCTTGCCATGCGACAAAGGCCTCAACTCTCCCGATGTCAAACCAATTGTGAGCCGGGTCATCCTCTATCTTGATCCCTCTCATCATGAAATAGAGTGTCCAATCAATGAACCAAATCCCTAGATCCCACAACCAAAACAACCGCATCATAATCTTGACAATTGCTAGTAACTAACCCGTACCGTACCGCGTTTCATGTCCCTATTGGAAATCAATATAAGGACTCCATACATCATGAACCAATCTAGCGCATGCAAAACTAATTTGCGCCGACCATACCACGAATGGGATCTACCGTTCCACTCATGAAAGAACTCCCCCAATACTCCCTGCATTCTAAACATATGCTAAGTAAGGTCCACCAAACATTGTAGATGCTCCCGAGACACCTCATAATGTCTTTCCAAAAGGGGTCTCAGGCATCTCTCTAAGTATGGACTCAAGGGTGGTGCAAGTGCTACCTCCGCAAAATATCGTGTTACCTCTCGCAAAATAACACAGGGACACTTCCGAAGCCCGCATTTGCCAACTCGTGCCCTAACCATATGCCACAACCAAAAGGCCCCTATCTCGATGCACCGTGTCCCATCCAACTATCTCAAATGAACCTCCCTGGTCATGTTACTCACGATGAAAGCATCAAGAGATGATATCCAAGTCCCCTTTGTCAAGGTGCAATGTTGGAGAGTGATAAATGGAAGCTCGTGGATCGGGCCGCTATGATCAACTCGCACCCAAATCCGGGTGTGCCAAATCCAATGGTGTGCCTCGATGCCCCTACCAAGAGATCTCTCTATCAAGTAACACTCCAAAACCCGTTGTGCATCATCATGCTTTGTTGCACACAAATACATACTCCCTACACTCCTATGCATAGCACTAAACTCCGTGGCATAACTCCATGCACCACTAGATACCAACACCCAATGTTGTTCCACCAAGTACCCTAGGAATCCCATATGTGCCCATGCATCCACCACTCTACTAGTACACCCACCATGTGATGTGATATGCACCTCCTCACCTTCCCAAATATACCTTTTTAAATATCTAACTCTCACATACAATTGGGAATAACACTATCATGCCCAACCTTAGTAGCTTTGTGCCCAATACATTAATGAGAGCATTGCCTCCATATGATTCCCTTATTCGTGGCTCGTCAATACCACTCCGTAACAACTCCCGCGAGTAAGATACTCGCCCGCAACCCACCTACAATCAATATGCCAAGACAACTCATGAGATCCGCATGCTACTCCCGTCAACTCGACCTCGTCACTAGTGTTGTCCAAAAATCATAGGTAATATGAAAATGGGGGTGAGCTCCAATCATCGTATCCACCATCTTTTTAACACCATGACCGACCCAATCCATGAAGTAATGGTAGGTCCCACTTGGATCCCAACGATTATCGAGCCCCCGAGCGCCCGGAAACCACGACCCATGCTCAACTATGCCAACAACCATGGATGTATCTAGACACCTTCCAACTCCACTAGGTATCAACTCAATAGCTCTCGCCATCCAACCCCAAGGGCATGATTCACGCACGTGTACCCGTATGTACAACAAACTCAACATGCAAATGTTGTGCCCCACACAACTCATGTCACATCATCCCACTATCCCGGGTCCACATGTGACATCTTACAAGGAAACGCTACCTCTCTCTCTCCAATGTGCAAAGGTAAACCAATAGTGTTGAGAGCCCCATCTATGTATGCCCGAAGAGAGCCATTGTTTGAACATACTACACAAACTTTGCTAGTTGCTTGTGCATTCTATTCGACCCCCATCAATGGTTGGCCCCATGGATGGTTCTTCATCCTCCTCCATCACATCCTCAACATGGGCCACTAGCCAACTCTCAAAAAATGGCCCATCTTGTACACCGTGTTCCACTATGTGTTGTTCATGTTGAATCATCACTAGAGCTTACCTCGTAAATCTCCCCCATTTTCTTTTATGTTGATTTTTGTAGGCATCGAAAGTGCTCTAAGTCCCAAATTTTGTGAAGAGGCTTAGACACTCTGCATTCTAGAGAACCCATAAACCATTTGTGGAAATTCCACTCCTGCTAATGTTTTATGAAAATAATTAATTATCTTAATGGGGACCCTAAGTCTAAATTTAGAGAAATTAAATAATTAAAGGGTATTAATAAAATAGAGTGAAAATGATCTAGGAAAACGAAGATCAAGTCATGTTATAATTTTTGTCGTTGATTAGAGATCTAATCTCCGTCGTTGATATGTCAACGTAAAACTATAAAGGAAGGCTTGAGAGTCATTTGGAAGATACACCGAGGCAGATACTCGTTGGTTCAAGAAGGATCTGGGATTTTCTCACCAGCGTGTCACAGCAATGAGAAATCGATCCAAAAGGAGAGTTAAGGGTGGATAGAGTGATCGCAAGGGCTGAGGATACGTAACTCGACAAAGAGAAGCAACATAGAAGAAGGATTGTGTAGAGGTAGTGATGCAAGAATGTGCTGACAACGCATGGGTTGTGATCGAGCTGAATCGCGTAATCATCAGCAGGTTGACGTAGTGAGACGCAGGATGCAAGTAGGCTCTTGGGGTCGGAAATTCAGTGGAGGCAAGTGAGGAATTCAATTGTAAATTCCTCATAGTATTTCTCTCTTCAAGGAGCCGGGTCATTTTCTCGTACAAGAGATTTCTTTTGTTGAAGAATAATAAATAAACCCTCATCCGCCGCACTAGTTTTACCGCATTGGGTTTTTCCTGGGGACAATTGTCCAAAAATAATTGTGTCATTGATGTGTTTGTATTTCCTTATATCTTGCTCAACATTTTATTTATGATAACTATTGTATTTATTTCAATATTTATCAAGCAATAGAATTAACTTGTTGTTGAATAATAAGTAGGAGAAATAATATCGGATACTAGCGCAAAATTTCATTTTAGAAATTTTCACACTTTAGTTATGGAAGCCATTTGTTACTCACCACACTCTTCCATCAAACATAGATGTTACAGATTGTTGTCAACATCTTCATATGACGGATCATGCTCCACAAAGGATTCCTTGTGAGAACCCATGGACTCAACTATAAAAGAATAATCCTCATCAAAGGGTCGAAAGGAATCTCTTTATGATCATGCAAGTTGGAGTGTTCCTCTCTATCCAATCATGACGATCCTCGTCATCCTCATTGTCTTCCTGGCATGGGAAATGTCGAATGTCCACAACTCAGCCCCATACAAAGCTTCTCAAGTTGCAACTCTAATCCTTGAAGGGCCAACTGAGTGCGCTTCAAGGAATCTTGAGTAGTCTCGAGCTCATAAGTAATCCTATCAAATTCTTCTCTTTCCCTTCTATTGCATCATCGTATATCTCAACAAACATAAAAGCATGGTTAGTTTATAACTGCCTGAAAGGAGGTGTAGGTAATTGGTTTCCATCTCTTTCAATGCCTCTTTGAGTGTTTGAAGGTCTACAAGTGAAGGCTCTCCTCCCAAACTATCACGTGTCACTACATTCCTCCAACAAGATTCTGCTACTAATCCCTGCATATCATCACAATGTTTGTATTGCCAAGCAATCTTGCTGTGGTTACCTTCAATTCATTCTCCAAATTAAGGGCACTGGTCAACTCATGAGAAGAACCTTCTTCATTAAACAAACTAACTCTTATATCTGGTTTCTATAGCTAACTACCTGTGTTGTGTCACCTCTGCACATTTCTCGATTGAAACTTGGGTAGGACTAACTGTCATGAGTGTGGTCTCATAATCTCCTTGTACTCATCATCCAACTCATCGATCTTGCTGCGTGACAAGTAATTTGTGACAATATTTGATGTTACCTCATACAAAACCTTTGCATCAACATGTTGGAGGTATCTGGGTGAACTCCTTCCTCAATGGGTATTTCTTCTCCTAACTCATCACGGTCCGCACCCTCAGTCTTTGTTTTTCCTTGCACTTGCAATATTCATATTAGCATTTTGTTCAGCGATCACAGTTTTTGCTTTTCCTGCACTTGTAATATTCATATTGGCAGGTTGTTCAGCGATCATGCTTTTTCTCATTTTCATCGCCTGTAGATCTACCACTACATTTTCTTCTTGTTAGCCTGTTGATGCCATTCTTTCATATGTCATGTCATCATCGAATTTTTGAAAATATATTTCTTGAGTTGAAAACATCCTGGAATTGACTCCTCTTTCTTAATAGTGCTTAGTTTTATACCCATAGATGGCCAAGAGTTAAGAGCATTAACTCTGATACCATTATAATATCCAATTGTTCAAACAGTTTATCTACACTCTATTGTAGGTGCCATTTATAATTTTTTGTTCAATTCTGAGCAGTGTATTCAAAGATTCACATGTACCAACGGACTCTCAAAACAAACATGTATTCCTTATATTAACTCAGAAATTAAATTACTGTTAATACATAACTATGACGCCCACAAGATAGTCTTTCTCCTTTATAATCCGAAAATACATGAAAAGTTTAGAGATATAAAACCTGATTTTTAGTGGCAGCCAATAGCAAATGGGTACATAAATCATTAGCAGTCCATATGTGGCAAGATTCCAGCCTTTATTTGGGAATGAGATACAACCCAGGTGCAAAATATCAAAGCAGAACCCCAGATATAATAGCTTGTTGAACCAATGCCTGTTAGTTGGAAATAAATAGTGAATATGGCCACAAGGGAGAGTCCACGATATACCAAAATCAACAACAAGGAATACGACCACATTGGCAGAAAATCGACCCATAAATGTGCACCAACTCGTCCAGATCCAACCAAGAAAGCCTGCGGCTCTGAGATGACAATAATACTTGCCTCAGCTCAATGCCTGGAAGGAAGAAAACGTTCAGTCACGATTGATGTGTGATTTGTCCCTCTTCCTCTTAAGGAACTCGACCTCAAATCTCCTGAACTCATTCTAACACATTCAGAGGATTCGACCGACAGATTTACGAGGATATCCCATCCTCCTCTAACTGTAAAAATGCTTTCATATTTGACTCGAGTCTGCTCCTCAATTCGAATTACTGATAACACAACTTGTGATTAGATCTTTAATATTGCATAAATACTGAAACCAATTGAGTACCAATGGAAAATCTGCAATAATCTTTCCTAACGCTAACTAGGTGGTACTCAATGTCCATGGAAGATAGTTTAAGTCCACGAAGGATAGTTTTGAGTTTAGCTTTAAACTCTTAAACTTGTTTGAGCTTTTTCTTAATTTCAAGTGGAAAATGATTAAATATAATTAATGGTCGCTCTTCCTCCTTTTACAATTATTCATGGAGTTTCCCCTTACTTTTAGATATTTCTTTTTCCTTTATTATTTGATTGGTAAGGGTCATTTTCCCTCCTGATGCCATTCGTAAAAAATAATAATTTTTTCTTCTCACAAAATAATATTTTTCTTTTTTAATATTATCCAAAAATTTTGTAAATTTTTGCTTGCAAAAAATGGAAACTTCACAAGATTAAACAATTTAAACTCAAGTTTTAATTTTTTTTTTGTTAGATAAGGTTAGTACTGATTCCTGGGATTATGTAACCAACTTTTTATCTCGAGGAGCAACTAAGTAGTAAGCAACGAAAGCAAAATGCTCTCATAAAAGCTATAATTTCTTCTCTAAATTAGTTCACACCATAATTAATATATAAGAAATTAGTATAAAAAGTTTAATACTAGTGATGTATAATAAACTTACATATTGAGTAAAATTATAAATTTGAGTAATTAAACTTCAAAAATAAAATAAAATAAAATATGTGGCAAAATAAACATTTATATAAAATATTATTATGGACATATAAAATATTATTATATTTAATGCTTCTAAGGAACAATTCTATTGGCCATTTCCATAAAATAAGGTAATATAAACCATGAGATTCATTGTTCAAATCTTTAGTGTATCAAAATATTTTATACATATTTTATTTAAATTTAATTGTGATAACATTATTAGAATTTGGCTTCTTTGATCCATAAAAGTGTATAAAATCTTTCCGTAAAAATCACATCAAAGATATTTTGTCATTTCCAACTTCATCAAGACATGATGATGATGTGGATTCATTGTTACCACTAACGAAGATGATGTGGTAACATATTTTAACCAAATCTAAAAGCAATAATGTTATAATTACTTTTACATATATCTAAACTCTATGTAGTCACCACTACTAAAAATAGTCCCCCATATTCCATAAATATTAACTAAATAAAAGCAATAATGCTATAATTACTTTTTTTGACATATATCTAAACTCTATGTCTTCACCACTACTAAAAATGTTCCCCTCATATTCCATAGATATTAAATCAAAGTTTTAATAAAATTAAAAATCGAATAAATATTTATTATCATATAATAATATGTCAGCTTATATTACATATTTCCATATACTGGGTTGTAGAGTGCCTTTTAGCCCAATAAATTATTTAGTGTATATATTTAAATGAAAGAAAAAAATATTTTTCAAATATTTTTTAATAATTTAATTTTTATTGTAGAGATTTTGTAATGTTTGAGTTGGTCAAAATAAAGTAAAAATAAAATAATATAAAATAGATTAATTAATAATTATATTATGAATAAAACATTTGATTCAATCAAATTAAATAAACTAAAAACCATAAAATTAATAACAATATTTATAACTATAGTTATAAATAATAATTAAACTAGTCTAGATCCATCTTAACTTTGAATCTACCAAAAGTTTAATCTCTTGATATGCAAATCTCTTTAAAGTGAAAATAATTTGATCCTCGTTAGGCTTTAGTACATCCAGAGCTAAGATGGATCTAGACTGCACAATTTAATTAATTCTCACTATTTTAAAAAATAGTTAATATTTATAAAGAGTTCAAATAACTTAAGTTCCAATAAATTAAAGTACATTTTTATTTTTGTATTTTCTCAAGATTAAGAAATATTCCCATCCTATCCCTTGATTGAACCTAGTCTTTTCCTCATTGAAAGCATGGCTATGACTAGGTATACAATATAGAAGAAGAAGCTTTACAACATGGAAACAAGAGGTTTCCTAAAATCACTTCTAACTCTATCCAAAACCCCACCCAGGTTCAAGCAAGGTTGGCATAAGGATACCCGCCTTGGATAGACCATTGGGAGGTAAAGGAGGAGATCATGTTGTAAGAATAACGATAATATTAAAAATATTATTACTTCCAAATTTATGGATAAGTTGTGTGGGACTATAAAGAGTTAAATATGGAGAAAGGAAGCACAGTAATATAAGGAGGTGATCAACCCATGCTAAGGAGAAAATGTACATTTCCAAAAACACATTGGGATGAAGGAGTTTATCACCTTTAGATACTAAGAGGGTTGAGGATGAAAAACACTTTCTCTTGGATTGCGCAGTCTTACTCACATTCATTCTAATTCTCAAAATCTTTCTCACACTACCAAACTTCTAGACATGTTAAGTTAGCAAAACTATGGTGATGTAGGAACACTTTCCCTTTCTTTCGACCATAGAAATAAAATGTTAAAGAATATTAAGTAATTTGTTACTTTCTTAAAGTCCTATAAACCATATTAATCCTAGGTTCATCATCATCATTAATTTAAACTATAAAAATTAATACATATAAATGTAAATTAAAGTTTCCATAATATTTTATTCCTAATAATATTAATCTATAATTTTAATATTGGTTTTTAAATTCTAATTTCTATTTTAATATAATATCATATAATTAAAAATTCATACTATTCTAATTGAATTTTATTTAATTTTATTTATTTATTTTTTCTAGTATATATTTCTATTAATCTGTAGGTGGGTTCAATGGCCGAGAGCATATGTTTCTTGAGGGGTGCAGAGTATGTATGTCTTCGTAGACTTAGTAGTCAAATAGTTGCATGGAGGTGGGTAGCATGTCCCACAAATAGCAGGGGTAGAGTATGTATGCCTTGGTAGACTTAGTAGTCAAATAGTTGTGTGGAGGTGGGTAGCATGCCCACAAACAAGAGGGTCTCAGGGTTGCTTGTCCCACAAACAAGGGGGCCTCATACACAAATTTAGTGTCTCACTTGGCAAGTGATCTTAAAATTGGATAATAATAATAATATTAATTACTTTAAACTTAATTATATATATAATTTATAGAAAAAATTAAATAAGGGGTAGATTATGTATGCCTTGGTAGACTTAGTAGTCAAATAGCTGTGTGGAGGTGAGTAGCATGTCCCACAAACAAGAGGGTCTCAGGGTTGCTTGTCCCACAAAAAAAGGGGTCTCATACACCAATTTAATGTCTCACTTGGCAAGTGATCTTAAAATTGGATAATAATATTATTATTATTATTTACTTTAAACTTAATTATATATATAATTTATAGAAAAAATTAAAATTAAAATTAAAAAATATATATTTTAATTAGTGAATTTAGGGATGTATGTTCCATAATATGAGTGTTGATATAAATTTTAGTACACTAGTTCAGACCCAACTAGTATGGTTTCAAACTACACTAATATGGTTGATATTATCTTATCATGATGATGAATTACACTAATTGATTCCAAACTCTTCAACTAAATCTATGAATATGATTATTATACAAAAAAATATTTTAATTCTTCTATGTTTTTGCCTACTAAAACATATTAACATCACAAATTTACACTATAATATATATAATCTAAGTGTGTAATATAAAAAAAAAAACCATAAATCCAATTATACATTTAAAATTACACTTTAAAAACCAAAATTATATAACCACGTCAAGGATACTCAATGCTCATAATCGAGCATATGGCGGAGAAGGGGATACTCTAGGATTATCAATTGAGAAATTGAGAAATAATTTTTTAAAATGATTTTAGATTATTTTAAAAGATTTATAATTTTAATTATTTATTAAAATTTTAACTTTATAAATATATATAATTTTTTAATTTATTTAATAAAACAAAACCATTTTAAAAAACTAATCTTTTAGTTTTGTACACGTTTATATATGTTTTGGAAAATAAAATTATATTTTATTATTATAAAATTTTTAATGTGTTACATGTATTTTTTATTAATGTATTTTAAAATTATCATACACCATTTTTTTGGTCATCTAACTCATTATTATTAGATGAACCCAAGTACACCATGTAAGACCAATTTTACCCAAGTAAAATTGCTTTCACCATATAAAATAACATTTGTCCATATTTCCTGGTCATATTTAACCTAAAACAAGGAAATTAATTAAATAAATCATAATTTATTTAATTATTTCCTAAGAATAAGTTATTTAAATCATTATTTGAATAATATTCTTAGTTAAATTTGACTAAATCATTCATAAATAATTAAATAAACCATTATTTATTTAATTATATCCCCACCATCCCCTAAAATAATAAATAAATCATTTATTTATTTAGTATTTATAAATAAAGGAATTGACCCAAGTCAAAAGACCTTTTCCCTCCAACAAATATAATAAAATATTCCTAAAAGGTGGTTCTAGAATTGGATTAATAATATTTTATTCATGCAACAAGTTCTAGATAACCCTAATATTTTGTTATAAATAGGAGGGTTTTCCCCATTCATTAGTCAACTTCATTGCATTAGATCACACTAGATCTACTCTTGGTCACCATTTTTCCATTTTTGCTTTATGAGCTCCCATTGAGTTCTATGTTTGTCAAGATTTTCTACCACAATAAGAGAGAGGAATTTTAGATCTGAAACATTGAGGACTTTCAAGAGCCCATCCCATTGAGGAGAATTGGAAAACACTTTTCTTGTTTTCCTCTTAGGTGCCCCATTCTTTAATATAATATAAAACATTCTTTTAAACACATTGTTCTTGTCTTGTCTATTGGATGCATGGAGCCATATTATATTTTATCTGCTTAATGTCTTTTGTGCTTAGATTTGGATTTGTGCAGCAGACTTAAAGATATTTTGCAGCCATAATCGATGTTAGGGCTATTTTTTATGCATAGCTAAAGTGATCTTTTACGACGAAAGATTCATACTAACAATTGGCGACTCCACACGGGTTTTCTTTTGCGACCGCTGTCGTTTCATATATTCCTGCATATCCATCTGTTTCAGACCCTAGGGTTTCTCTTCCATTTTCTGTTTTTCCTATTTTTATGGTGCTTTCCACCTCTAAAACCCTCAAAGAGTCAAATTTTTAACTTCCGTGTGTTTCTGGCCTTATTGCGCAGGTGACAGACATCAGCCGCAGCTGAGACGACAATTTTTTCTGAAATCTGCTGCCGAGAGAGCCGGATCTGCAGGTCGCACTTAACAGCCCAAAAAGTACGACCTGAGCCTAAGGATGCACTTTTCTGCCCCAAACCTGCGACCTGGACTGAAAACAGGTCAGAACCTGCGACCTGCACTTTTTCTACAAATTTTCCAGTACTTTTTCTAGGTTTGTCTGAATATTCTTTCAGGGTTTTCTAGCCTCTGTCTCCGCCCGTTTAGACCTATTTCTGATCTGTTTCACTCAACTAAGTGGGAATATTGCCCCTTAGGGCTCTAGCACCCTCCACTTTTTGTGGGAGAGTTTTTGTTGTTTCAGAATTCTGAATTTCCAGAGTTTCAGCCTTATCGCTTTCAGATTTGATACCTTAGTTTCAGATCCCTTTAGATCAGCTCTTCTCCCTTTCAAATCACCTCATTTAGTTTTTTTTGGGTTCATTTCTAGGGCCACCTCCTTGTCCCTCCTATTTTTAGCTGATCTCCTCCTTTTTAGCAAAAACCTTGCCTCTGCCTCTTTGTTGTTCTCTAAACCTCTTTTCAGCAGATTTCCCCTTTAGATCCCCGTCCCTCCCGACCTTAGATCTATTGGCCTCTTTTTAGCGTGCTTTGCTTCGTTTTTTCCCTCTTATAGACTAGTTTTGAGAGACCCGCCTTCTTGGGTTAGATTGATGCATTGGTAGTTGTTAATTTTCTTTTCTTTTAGTCTTATTTACTGCAGATTTATTTTCAGTTACGCAGCAGACTTTTTCTTTTACTCTCAAAACGTCTGGGTTTAAACAATTAAAATTAACGCACGCCACACACTGACCCTAAGTGAATAAGAGCCTGGTTAACACAGCCTGGCAAAGACTTTAAAATAAATTGTCACTGCACCCCTCCGCCCTTGACCTCACTTGATTTTGTCCCTCCCTGCCCTTGTCGGTTTTTCTTCTTCCCGTCATCATTGCGCCCCCAAGGCGCTTCTCCCGGAGACTTCTTGGCCTTCACCCTCAGTTTCCGGTCGGTCGACTTCCTCTTTCTCGTCATCCTCGAGTAAGTCCTCCCCCGAGTCTGCACTCCGACTCTTCCTCTGATTGTTCGAGTTTTCCCCCTACTTTTGGTTCTTCCTCTCTTACATTCACCATGTCTAGTTCAGGACCTAGCCCTAACCCCAGTTCTACCGCTGGGTCTGTTTCCAGTGGAACCACTATGGGACCTACCTCCACTGCCCCATTGCTCCCTTATATGGCCGGCCTCAGTCTCCCCGACTTCAATCAGCTCATTAATGACCCTATTCGCCACGATGTTAGTTGGCCTACTATGCCAACCAAGCTTCCCTCCGACATTCCCAAGTTCGAAGGCCTTGCTACCGAAGATCCCTCCAACCATATCCGATCTTTCCACATGTGGTGTTCCTCCAATTCCAACACCGATGACTCCATCCGTCTTCGTTTGTTCCAACGCACACTTACTGGCGAAGCTTCTAAATGGTATGTTGATCAAGCCACCTCTTCCCATACCACCTTTGTGACCATTGCCCAAGCCTTTTTATCCTATTTCCAGCTTCCTCTCTGATACGACACTGGAACTGAACTCTTAACCTCTTTTCATCAATCCTCTTCAACCCGCCTTTCTGCTCATGTCCAAGAATGGCGACGAAGACGGAGCCTGTGTCGCGCCCCCCCCCTTTGAAGATCGGGTTTAAATGGACTGGTTCCTTCGCTCTCTGTTACCTTCCATTGGAAAAGATGTCGCATCCCATTTTCCCCAAACCGAAGAAGCTGCCCTCCAAATCGCCTTGAAATATGACCTCATATACGCCCAATTCGGTTATGTTTATACCATCCTTCCTGACCTCCCCAAGCCCGGTGGTCCTAATGCCTCGGGGGCATCTCACTCTGCTGACGGTATCGTTGGAGCACTATCACATACCTCTCCTCAAGCTCTTGTGGGCTATGGTTTCCCTCTAGGAGGGGCCAGCCCCTCCAGCACGTTCCCCCCTCCAGGTAACATGTATCCAGGATACGACATGCCTCCTCCTTTTGCCCACCCTCCTGCTTACCTCAATGTTGCCCACCCTACCCCATATCCGTACGTACAACCTGGTGTCCCAGCTCCTCCAACATTTGGACCTCCTACTCATTTTCCTTCTCCACCCCTGCAACCGCACCTACTACCCCCTCCAGGGCAAGTATTTGCACAGCAGGGGGCACCTAATTTTCTTCCTTCTCAAAGAAAGAGAAAAGGCAATCAATCCGCTTCTGGTAATCATGGATCCAATCCTTCCAGTATTGAACCTACCACTGCCAACCAGCCATAGGGCTCCCAGCCCAAGCCGGACAGGCCGCTTCACACCAATAAGCCCTGTTTGTGTTGCGGTGTTTATGGTCATTACACTCATGATTGTCCCTTATTACCACAAATGCGGCGGATGTGGGAGTCCTAGGCCACCGTACGAGGACAACACTCCTCCCCTACTGTCCCTCCCAATCCAGCTACTTCTCAACCTGCTGTGTTTACTTATCCTTTCCCTCAACAAGGATTCATGGCCACTCAACCACCTCATGGCCCAATAACCACTCAACCTTCCCCTTCTGGTTCCTCCGATTACCAGATTCTCATGATGGCCTCTGACCACCCACTCACCGTCGACCTTAACCTTCAAACTCGGTCCTGTTAGTATTCCACGCCTCCCGTTCCGTTTGTCTCCGAGTCCCCATCTCTAGGTCTTACAGAGCCTCTATCGACACCTAATGGTCCCTTGCAACTCCCTCCGCCCAACGCTGAGGTTCATCCCAAGACTCCTAAGGGACCATTACGCCGAAATGCTGCCTTTGGTCGGGCTGCCCACTCCTACAGCATAGTAGATGATCTGGCGCAATCTACTGCTGCCATTTCAACACTGGAACTCCTCCAGTCGTGTCCTTTCCAAAAGAAGGCTCTACTATCTGTCGTGGGCTCTGTAGATCCTACTGATGACCAATTGATTGTTTTCGACGCCCATCAGTCAGAACATCCCCCTCTTCCTCCTTCCGTTGCTTTCCAAATCCCCGTCAAAATCTGCAATGCCAATGTCGCTCGGTGTATTATTGACGAGGGGGCATCTACCTGCGTAATGTCCGCTTTGGTTTGGAAAAAACTCGGATCCCCTGAGCTGGCCCCTTACACAATCACCCTTCGTGCTTGGGATGGCCATGCCTCCCAGCCCATTGGCTTATTCCGTAATTGTCCTATCACCCTTGCCGGCAAGAATGTTTGTGTCGACATTGAAGTTATTGACGCCCCTCTTGATTACAACATTCTCTTGGGGTGTAGTTACACCTATGCCATGTCTGCTGTCCCATCCGCAGTCTACCGCAAGATGTTATTTCCTCATAATGGCAAGATTGTCACCATTGACCAATTGACCTACCATGAACCAACATCTCAGACCCCCCCTGAGTCCACCATCTCTACCGTTACCAATAAACCCACTGTTGATTCTTTGACCAGTGTTTCCCCCGGCGTCTACAAAGACTCCTCTTTTCTTGGAAATTTTCCT
Source organism: Pinus albicaulis (assembly GCA_034641835.2). Taxonomy (NCBI): domain Eukaryota; kingdom Viridiplantae; phylum Streptophyta; class Pinopsida; order Pinales; family Pinaceae; genus Pinus; species Pinus albicaulis. The sequence continues at coordinate 1,661,232,168 of CM076575.1, read as the reverse complement.
GGTCCTCCCCCTCCTCCTGTTTTTGACCCCAATTTAGCGAATGTTTGCATGATGCAATCGTCTCAGGCTGGCCTTCCACAGCCTGCTCTGGCTAGTCAGCAACCTCCCTCTCACCCACCGCAACCTGCTCCTAGCTCTTCGCTTAAGTCGACCGAACCTTTTTTTCCTGGTCCTTCCCATCCACCTCCCACTCAGGAACCTCCCTTCCCTCCTAATTTGGTTCCCTTAAGTCCCCACCATATGGGAGCCGTCCCTCCTGGTCATTACCCCGCCATTCAGATACATTCCTTGGTCCCCCCCTAGCGTTTATTCAGTCCCTATCATGGCCACCCTTTCCCTACCTAATTTAAACTTGGGAATTCCAGTATGGTATCTTACTCCTCCAGCCGAGACCCCACCAAGCCACCTAAAACCATACATAGCTGTGACACCGGTGCAACCGATTCCCTTCGATCCTTCCACCGCTACAGTGCCCCTAGCCCCTCCGCAGGACCCTCCCCATGCTGCAACCCCTACAGGCAAGAAAAGAAAAACTCGAAAGGGAGCATCCAAAGACAAGGCCACCGCACCCGACCCTACCCCTCCCCCTCCCCCACCCGCCAAGCCTTGTGCCTTGTGTGATGGTATCGGTCATCCCACCCATACTTGTCCTAAGTTTCCCCGTATCCAACCCATGGTTAAAGTCGCGTTCCCTGAATCTACGGTCCCTGAAACCTCTGTTTCTTCCTCATCCACAGCCAAGACCTTAAAAGCTCTTTGCACCAACAAACCCTATGCTCTATGCGGTGTCCATGGCCATTACTCTCACCATTTTCCTCACCTCACGCATTACCGAGCCTCTTTATAGGTCATTCGCGAGTACGAACTTGAACAAAATCAATCCACCTCTCCCATCCTTGCTCAATATGTGTCAGGTCTACTTGAGGATCCTCCCGCTACCATTGACATTCCTCCCCCTGATGTTGAAATGTCGAAATCTGCTGCTCCCCTCCTATACCTATCATCATCTGCGCAACCATCAAAGTACATTCCCTCCGAATCCACTCCATTTGTTCTGCTTGATCCTCCTTCAGACACATTATCGGGCTCTTCATGTTTTGACCATCTTTTTACCTGTTCTTCTGTCATTCCCCATGATGACCCGTATCTGCGCCTCTCCTCCCGTACTGTTGATTTAGGTAACTTTGCAACGTCGTACGGTTCCCTTGACCTTTCCATTCCCTCCCATAATCACGATCACACCATCCGTATCTTCGATGTTCTTCGCAGCTTGAGTTCCCGCCCTTCATCCCATAGTTCTCATTCATCTCCCTCTCATCGATCTCTGAGTCTTAGACTTCCTACCCAGACTGCTTCCTCCCATAGCCGTCAGTGGATGTCTATCCTCTACTCACGTTTCCATCCTTTTTCTCATCCCTCCCATTTTTTGTCCTGTGACACTATTACATCGCCCCTCTCCTCCACCCATTATCTTGGCTATGCCGATGGAGCAAGTCGCTCTTCCCGGAATCTCGCTTCTGCAGCATGGGCCATCTTTACCCCCTTGCATACCCTGGTTCTTGCAAATGGGCTCTGCGTTGGTAATGCCACCAATAATCAGGCTGAATATGATGCAGTACGTGGCCTATTAGCCGATGCTCTCTCTCATCACATCCTCCATCTCCATGTTCATTTAGATTCCCTGCTTCTTGTATTACAACTTAACGGTGTCTATCGTGTACATAATCCTATCCTGTTTAGACAATATCTACGGGTGCAACTTTTGATACGTGAATTTAGATTCATTACTTTCACCCATATCCCTCGACATCAAAATCACTACGTAGATCAAATCGCAAATCATGTTCTAGACTGGCATTTATCACACAAAAGACAATAACATTTCACATCATCAACAAAATGTCCATAAATCATATATATATTACATAACATGTGTTTTTAGAGTCCATATGCTCTGAAACATACAACATGCCCATAGTATGGTACAAAAAACAAAACTAAAAAATGGGGGGCACCACTTGCCCCTACATCAACGCTGGGGGGCACCACTTGCCCTACATCTAATCACTCTCTGGACGGTCCCGAGCCAACGGCTCTTCTCCCGCAGCTCGTAGATCACGCACAGTCTAACCGGCCATCGCCATGCGTCGCATGATACCTCGCCATTCCGAGGGTAGCCCAATACATAACTCTATGTACTGGTCATCTAAATCCTGCCAACCACGCTTCGACACACCGGACAACAACCCCTCACATCTACGACGGATGTCCTCCATTAGAGCGGCCATATCCTCATTATGTGATGTCCTTGATCCACTTGCACCTGTAGCTCCTGCTGCTGCCGGTCGTCCCATATATCCGGTCGGTTTTACTGGAGCTATATCTGCATTCCAAACAATATAACGATTAGTACCATGAATACTAGTCACAAACTCTAAAATGCACATAACAGATTGGCAGCTTGTCACTTACCATCGGCCCCCCACACTCGACCAGGCGGCAGCGGCAAGTCCGGATCTCCCCAATAACTCATCCCACTATAGGGATAGTCGTCTATGTATAGTGGCATCTGATCCCAATGGGCGAACAACTCTAGTCGGAACACCCGTCCGACTGCCCCTCCTCCTCCTCTACACAGTAATCGTCCCCACTGACGCATCCAGGGCTCTCTCAGACCTCCATCAGGTAAATGTATACGAGGTCGCAAGGTCGGGATCTTCTCAAAGAAGAAAGAGCACAAAACAGTCCCATAGGCACAATCATGATTCACTTGTCGCTTGCATAGTGAACGCTGTTGTTTCACCGACACCAACATCATCTGGGCCCACCCATAGTAGGTACCCCCCAAAACACTCTCTACAATCCTCATCTGCCCTCCAGTGATGTGATGGAACACCTGGCTACCAAAGATCCGCAACACTGCTGCGGCCACTGCCCGTGTCTCCAACCTCTCTATATCCCCAATGGATATCCGCGTCCCTTTAACTCGGACACCTAGTTAACAATGTTGATCAACAAACTCCATAATGTTACGCTCCTGTGGTAACACTGGATGCGTATTTCCCACCATCGCCTCGATCTGCTTTCCTGTAGATCATAAATGCTTTCCATGCTGGATCCCAGTAACTGATAATCCGGGCCAACAAGGGCTCTCCAGCCCTCATCAAAGGGTTCTTCAAAAATTTAAGAACCCCATACCTAGCCAGTGCATGACGGACACCCCGATCCGCTTGGATTTCTGTCCGTAATGTACCTAAGTCTCTCTCTCTCCACTTGATCCGTATATCTGCCATATTTGCACAAAACCATCATTTTTGTCAGTCTCCAGATCAACAAAACTGCCTTAACTTACACCAAAACTGAATCTCAGCCCACAACAGCACTGAAACCTCTCACATCTAACAGGTCGCACTTTTTGGGCAAAACCTGGGCCAGGTCGCACCTTTCAGGCCCAAACCTGCGTCCCAGGTCGCAGCTTTTGCCCCAAAAAGTGCGACCCGACCGTAATGATGAAGTAGGGGCAGTTACTGAGATTTAAAACCCTAATCTGCAATTTGAATCCATCAAAAACAAAGTGTAGGATTAGGCCTCTTACCTGCCACTGACGGATCACGATTCCAACGGTCGGTTTGTCCGCTATGATCGTTGCAAGATTTAGGGCCTTCTCTCCTCTCCACATTCACCACAGCTAAACAAGAAAATGAATGATTTTGGAGGGAAAACGCCTTATTAGAAGAAAACCCCTATTTTTTCTTTCGCCCGCTGCGACCAAACCGTAGCCCCGTTTGACATACCGTCTGCATCGTTGGAAAGCTCTCACCGAGCACTCAAATGGGTATCTGTCAGTTTTTCATCTTTTGATACTTCACCAGGACACACTTTATCCATGAAGGGTCTATTCACCTCTTCTTAAAATCGATTTTTTTCACTTACGACACTTGTACTTGGGGCACCACTTTGCCTCCTTAATCGTCTTCGTTCGTGTTGATTTTCGTCATGAGCTACCCTATTGTACTCATGCTCTTATGGTCCCCCATTGGACCTATACTATGAGGCAGCACCGTTGAGTCGCCCTTGTTTCGAGCATCTGAGTCGAGTCATCATCACATCCATGGAGTCTATCCCGAGTCCCTTTGTACCCCGCTATAGTCCTCCATCCTTTCTTGCTTGATCCCTCTCTCCTGTCGCACATTATGGCCTTCAGTACCCTTGTCCCCTATCCCTCATGATATTGTGTCAGTCGCTGCCAAGCCATTCATGCCCTTTATGCTCTAACAAGGGAAGTCGTCCAACCGCTCCTCCGTATCCCTCATTCCACCATCATCATCAGTGTCTACTTGTTCGTCGCTCTACTATTTTCCCTCGTGCCTTAGTTGGGGTTCCCTTATTGCCTCACCTATGGCGGACCTACTTCTGTCGACATCATCTCATTTACTCCAGAAGCCAGGTCTAGGGGGTAGTGTACCTTGGTTCGAGCTCTTCTTAGCATGATCGTCATCTATACACTTGATGGTCCAGTGATGCAGCAACAACTATTGGTGATTCCCGAGCATGTGTGAGATGTATCAACCCTCATGAGGGGGTGGCCCTACAGGTAGCCCCCCACATGCCCGGACGACTTCCTCATTTCTGCCTTTGATGCAGCTCCTCTCATTTGATGATATCGGCCTCAATCGCTTGCAGTGCCTCTTCGATTTTCATGTACCAGTCAGATGTTGCGAGCCCTTCCCCGTGTGTCGGGGGCATTTGGGTGTATTTGTATCTCATGTACTAAAATCTTCTTGTATAAGTCCTGAAGGTTATTCCAGGCATCGCATGTATGTGAGATTCATCATTTTATTTATCTGGCTCATGTTTAGGCTAGCACATGCTTCATTATTGCGTTCCGTTGTTTTCCGGGTGCCTTATTCTTTGTACTATTGTTTCGGCGGGCATAGGTATGCCTCCCCTGCCGCCTTTAACACTGGTACCACTTCATCTCCTAGAGACTTGTTGCACCTGTAAGTCTCGTCTCCTCTGGGTCTAGTCCTTTCGCACATTAGACTACCTTATATTTCTCTCTCTCACTTCCCTCTTGATGCCTACTGATTGAGTTCCTACAACGTACTTCGATCATACGATTTTCTCCTAACACTCGTACGTTGGGGGGAAATCTGTTACACCATTTTTTTGGTCATCTAACCCATTATCATTAGATGAACTCAAGTACACCATGTAAGACCAATTTTACCCTAAGTAAAATTGCTTTCACCATATAAAATAACATTTGTCCATATTTCCTGGTCATATTTAACCCAAAACAAGGAAATTAATTAAATAAATCATTATTTATTTAATTATTTCCTAGGAATAAGTTATTTAAACCATTATTTAATAATATTCCTAGTTAAATTTGACTAAATCATTTTTAAATAATTAAATAAATCATTATTTATTTAATTATATCCCCATCATCTCCCTAAAATAATAAATAAATCATTTGTTTATTTATTGTTTATAAATAAAGGAATTGACCCAAGTCAAAAGACCTTTTCCCTCCAACAAATATAATAAAATATTCCTAAAGGGTGATTCTAGAATTTGATTAATAATATTTTATTCATGCATCGAGTTCTAGAACACCCCAATATTTTGTTATAAATAGAAGGGTTTTCCCCATTCATTAGTCACCTTCATTGCATTAGATCACACTGGATCTATTCTTGGTCACCATTTTTCATTTTTGCTTTATGAGCTCCCATTTGAGTTCTATGTTTGTCGTGTTTTCTTACCAACAAGATAGAGGAATTTTAGATATCCTAAACACCGAGACTTTCAAGAACCCATCCCATTGAGGAGAACTGAAAACACCTTTCTTGTTTTCCTCTCAAAGCGAATTCTTTAATATAATAAAAAAAATTCTTTTTAAACACATTGTTCTTGTCTTCGTCTGGTTGGTTGCATGGGAGCCATATTATATTTTATCTGCTTAATGTATTTTGTGCTTAGATCTGGATTTGTGCAGCAGACTTAAAGATATTTTGCAGCCATAATCGATGTTAGGGATATTTGTTATGCGTAGCTAAAGTGATATTTTACGATGAAAGATTCATACTAACACTTGTCAAGATCCGGAATTCCAAAATATCCCGTTGTATCATTGACAAGGGGGCATCCACCTGTGTGATGTCTGCTTCGGGTTGGAAGCAACTAATATCTCCTAATTTAGCCCCTTCCACTATCACCCTTCGAACATGGGATGGTCACTCTTCCCAGCTCCTTGGCATGTTCCGCAACTGTCCCATTACTCTTGCGAGCAAGACTGTTTGTGTTGACGTAGAAGTCATTGATTCCCCCTTTTACTACAACATTCTATTGGGTCGTAGCTACACTTATGCGGCGTCTGTTGTCCCATCTACAGTTCACCATAAGATGTGCTTTCCTCACAATGGAAATATTTTCACCATTGACCAGTTGTCATATTACAAACCGAAGTCTGAGACCTCACCTCAGTCCATCATCTCTTCGGTGGCCAATAAACAAATAGTCGAACCTCTGACTAGTGTCTCACCTAGAGTCTACAAATACTCCTCTTTTCTTGGTTCATTCCCTGGTCTCCCTCTTATCTCTGATCCCAGCTCGTCGAATGTTTGCATGATGCAATCGTCTCGGTCCGACCTCAAACTAACTGGTTCGACTAGTCAACAACCCCGCCCTCCACAACCTTCTCCTAGCACCTTGACTCAACCTTCAGGATAAGGCCCATAATCTACAACTAGTATCCATGAGCCCATATACCCTCTTGTAACTGTTCCTGCTAGCCTTAACCATCTCAAAGTTGTTCCGACTGGCCATTACCCCTCCGATCAGATACTGTTTCTAGCTCCTCCTCCTGGAGTATTTTCGGTACCTGTTACGGCTACCTTGTCTCTTCCTAACATGACCCTTGGGATCCCAGTTTGATACATTGATCCCCGGTCTCTATCTCGCCTGGTCAGCCCAAACCTTATATATATTTGACCCTGGTCCAACCGGTCTCCATGACGCCTCTCTTTGCTTATGTGCCTCAACCACCTCAACAAGAACCGTTACTCCTGCTGCGAAAGCCTCAGGTGATGGGGGCAAAGCCTGCAAGAAGGAACCTAAGGACAAGGTTTCCCAGACAACCCCTGCTCCTCTTCAACCTCCAAAGTGTGCCCCCTTGTGTGCTTTGTGTGATGTTGTCGTTCATGCCACCCATACTTGTCTTGAATTGCCTCGTCTCATGGTCAACGAAGCGTTTCCTGAGTCCGATATCCCAAAGTTCCATGTCACCTTACCTTATTCAGCCAAGAAACTCAATACTTTGCACATAAATCACCCTTGTGCTTTGTGTGATTTCCATGGCCACTATACTCACCTCTTTCCCTGCCTCGATGAATTCTGCACCTCTCTAGCGGCAGTTCACCAACTCGAGGCCGAGCGCAATGAGCCCATTTCTCCCTTGCATGTTTTGCTTCGGCAAAACCAGAGTACACTTCCACTCCCATTGAAATTACCCCTTCCGATGTCGAGATGATGGAGTCTTTGGCCACTATCCACTACCTATCATCATCTATGAGATCCATGGTGGAAGAACCCCCTAGGACTTCCCCTTCTATTTCGTCTGACCTCCCTTCAGTGATAACCTTGGGCTCAACATCGGTGGATCCTTCATCTACTTTTTCTTTAGTCACCATCCATGATGATGTGCATGTGAACCTTTCTTCTCATGATGATGAGTCAGGTAGGTTCGCCGCGTCATGTGGTTTTTATTCCACCAGTCACCCCATCTTCTATTACGATGACGAAATTATGGAAGCAATCATCACCACTAACAATATCTATCCCGCTTTACATCAAAACCATACATTAGAACCACATACACCTTATGGTCATTACATTGACAGACAATATCTTGGTAAGGGGGCACCCATATTTGAGAGTCCAGGAGAAGCAATTCTCCACAACCCTAATAGTGCATCTGGTCATGTCGACTCTAGTACCATCATTCTTCCCCATTTAGAGGAACCTCTAGAGTCCCATATCACTTCATATCACTCTAGGGATGATAACCCTCATCATTCCTTCCTCTTACATCAACAACCCAGTCCCTTAGACATTGTTGTTGACCAACCTGTGTGTTTTCTAGGTGAGCACCAGTTCATTATCTCCAAATCTACTCTTTGGGATAGTGACACCATGTATGTGAACCCAGAAATATAGTCCATTTGCTTCATATATGTAGTACCAAAAGAGATTAGTAATTATCCATTCCATTTCTCGAACTGCATCTATCCATTCTTCCCACAAAAGATAACCATAACATAAACAAATGGTGAACCACATCATTAAAATATGTTTAGATTCCCCTTTTCTAAATAGATTTTGCATGACCATAACATGCTTGGGGACACCCATGCCCCTCAATCATAAAAATACTAGCTCTTAGCCAAACACAACATTGAAACTCCTTTCTCTGACAGGTCGCACTTTTCAGGCCATTTCCTAGGATAGGTCGCACTTTTCAGGCCATTTCCTAGGATAGGTCGCAATTTTCAGGCCATTTCTTGGGACAGGTCACAATTTTTTTCCCAGTACCTGCTACCCAGGTCATATAAAAGACCCCAAAAAGTGCGACTTGGTCTGTTCCTGACCTCTAGGTGCCTAATATGAAACTTTAATCCCATAAATTGAAAGAGTATGGTTAGGCCTCTTACCTGCAATTGACGGATCTCGAGTCCAATGGGCAGTTTGTCCGCTACGATCGCCGCAAGATTTAGGGCCTTTTCTCCTCTCTACATTCAAAACAGCTACACTTGCAAATGAATCAAATTGGAGGGAAAATGCCTTATTAAAAGAGAAACCCTAGATTTTTCTTTCACCAGTTGCGACCAAACCGTAGCTCAGTTTGAAAAAAAGTCAGCACCATTGGGAAGCTCTCACATATCTCTCAAATGGGTATCCTTTAGTTTTTTGTGATTTGATACTTTACGCGTACACATTTTTTCCCAGAAGGGTCACTTCACCACTCCTCAAAATTGAAATTCTTCACTTGCAACACTTGTACTTGGTGCACCACTTTTCCTTCATACTTGTCCATGCTTGTGTCAATTTTCGTCGTGAGTAACCATCTTGTACTCATGTTTTTATGGTCCCCACCGGGCTTGTTCTGTGTGGCAGCATCATCGAGTCGCCCTTGTTAGAGCATCCAATTTGAGTCATCATCACATCCCCGGAGTCTATCCTGATTTCCTTTGTATCCTGCTACAGTCCTCCATCCTTCATTGCTTTATTCCTCTCTCGTGTCACCCATTTTGGCCTTCAGTAATACTATCCCCTATTCCCTCTAGTGTCGTGTCACTAGCTTCCAAGTCATCCATGCCCTTTATGCTATAACAAGGGAATTCGTCAACTCGCTACTCAGTACCCCCCATTCCCCCATTATCCCTAGTGTCAGTCTATCAGTCACTCTACTATTTTCTCTCGTGCCTTATTTGAGGATACCTTATTGCCTCACCTATGCCAGACCTCCTTCTGTCGACATCAACTTATTCATTCCAAAAGATAGTTCTAGAGGGTGGTGTACCTTGGTTCCAGCTTCCGCTCTTGTTCGTGCCTCAGATCAGGAAAAGGGACTCTTTATTTCCCTTTGACTTGACTGTTTCTTAGCTCCAACTCGTTGAATTTTTCTTAGCTCCAGCTCAGAGATGCAACAGATTGTATCGGTGATTGCCGGGTGTGTGTGATATGTTTCAGAGCTCATGAGGGGGTGGCGCTTCAGATAGCCCCCCACATACCCGGATGACCTCTCTACTACAACCTTGGATGCAGCTCCGTAGATTTGATGGTTCCGGTGTCAGTCACTTGCAACACCTTTAGTTTTCATGTATCATTCAAATTTTCAGAGCCCTTTCCTGTTTCGCAGGGCCTCTTTGGTTGTACTTATATCTCATGTACTCAGATATTATTGTATAAGTCTTGGCTGTTGTCCCAGGCACAATATGTATGTGGGATCCATTATCATGTTTTTATCTGGCCCATGTTTATGCCAGCATGTACTATAAAGTTCAGTCCCTTGTTTACAGAACACATTATTCTTTGTACTTTGTTATCTCGGCGGGCATAGGTATGCCTCCCCCGCCTCATGTAGAATAGGTACTCACTCATAAAAGAGACTTTTCGCACCTATAATTCTTGCCTCCTCAGGGTCTTGTCCTCTCACGCTTTAGTCTACCTTATATTTCTCTCTCTCTGACTCCCCCTTTGGTGTATAGTGATTGAGTTCTTACAACGTACTTCGGTCATATGATTAGCTCCTAACACTCGCACGCTGGGGGGGAATCTGTTCCACCAATTTTTGGTCATCTAACCTATTACTATTAGATGGACCAAAGTACACCGTGTAAGACCAATTTTACCATAGAAAAATTTCTTTCACTATGAAAAATAACTTAGTAATCCATAATTTAGTAAGTTGTTTATGGTCTAAACATGAAACCCCATGAGCAATAATTTAATAAATCCTTATTTGTTTGATTTTCCTCAAGGGGTAATTAATTAAAAAACAATTTAATTAATATTCCTGGTCATATTTAACCAAAAACAGGAAAATTAATTAGATAAATCATTATTTATCTTACTATTTTCTAGGAATAATTATTTAAAACATTATTTAAATAATATTCCTTGTTAATTTTGACCAAATCATTTATAAATAATTTAATAAATCACTATTTATTTAATTATTACTCAACCACATTCTTAAAATAATAAATAAATCATTTATTTATTTATTATTTACAAATAAAGGGATTTGAACAAATTCAAATTCTTTTTCCCTCCAACAAAAATAATAAAATTTTCCATAAAAGTTGGATCTAGATTTGGTTAATAATATTTTAATTATGCACCAATATCTAGACTAACTCAATATTTTGTTATAAATAGAAGGGTTTTTCCATTCATTCACTACATTTTGTTGCCAAATGATCACTCTGGATCTATACTTTTGGTCTGACTTTGATCCTCCATCATTTTCATATTTTTCTAATTTTTGCTTGTGAGCTCCCCTTGAGTTCCATTTTTGTCTAGTTTTTCTACACCATCAAGAGAGAGAGATCTTAGATCTGAAGTGTTGAGGACATACAAGAACCCATCGCATTAAGGGGTACTGGTAACATCTTTTTATTTTCCCTTCCCAGGTGTCATAATACAAAAAATTATTTAAAAATTCTTGTCTTTTTCATTGGATGCATGGAGCAACTCTTGCTTATTATTTGCTGTTTAATGTCTTTAACTGCATAGATCTGGATTTATGTAGCATTTATTCTTATCACTAACTGCAGATCTAAGGAAATTGACATCCATATTTGATGTTAGGGTTGTTTTTTATGCACAACTAAAGTGAGCTTTTTTTGTACGCTTGCGATTAGAATTCACACTAACACCAAAGGTAAGGAAATTGTTGATGTTGATGAGTTATAGGATCCATAAGAGTAGGTTAAAGTAAGGAGACCAAGAACCATAGGTCTCAAGAGGGCACTAGATCAGCAAAGGGAGCCATCTCCACGATTAGGTCAAGAGGACTTTGATGACCTAATTGTAGTTGAAATTGAGAAAAATAAGGAGTTTTGGCTTGAAAAGGTCAATTGCCACTTGGAGAAGCTGCTTAAGAGGGCTAAGAGGAACAAAAATATGTAGAGGCACATGGCCATGCACTACTTCACAAGGAATAATATTTCCCAAATCATAACCAAGCAATTGAAGAAGAAGTTGAAGCAAACCATAATGAGGCAAAAGGAGAAGTACAAACTTCAATTGTTGGTTGAGGCCTCCCTCATTAATTGACACATCATATCCTAGCTTCATGGGACAATTTTGGGCCAATTTTGAAGAAATTTTGCAAAATTTTGAATTTTTGGTGTTTTTGGCTTACACAGAAAAAACCAGTTCAACCAAAAGCACAATGCCTTCGCACTGTTCTTTTCCCTTAGAGGTCCAAATGAGGAAAAATTTACATGATTGGATAGCTCTTGACCTGCACAGTACAACAATCAACTTTTGGTGCCATGTCAGCAAATAGATTAGGAGAAAATTGTAAAAAGGAGGCCAAAAAGTCACTTTCTGCCACCTTTTTGATCCAGGTGTTGCGCTTTTGGAGTGACTTTGGAAAAATGCATTTTTATTAGCCTTGGAAAGGCCATTTTTCTTTCTTGATGTGTCTAATGACAACTATACATCCTAATATTTCCAATGGTACCTTCAGATTTGGATTTGGAGCTCAATAAGGCAGTCAAAAGTCTTATGCAAGATGGTGTTGCGCTTATGCCTGGTGGCACTGCGTTTTTCACTGTTGGCACTGCGCTTTTCCCTGTTACTCAAATTTTCAAGTTTTCTCAGTCATATTTGGATTTTCATCATGTAATTAACCTTTTTTGAGGTGATATAAGGTAGATGAATGTAAATAGGCTTGTAAATTTCATCTTGATGTAGTTTTGAGCTTCATTTATGATGGGTAGTTCAGTTAAAGGCCAAAAGGAGGTGTTTGTTTTAACCTCCCTAGTCTTAGGTTTTGTTGGAGAAATTCATGTAAATTGATCCTATCTTGAGGGATTCAACCCCTGAGAGAGGCGAATATTGTTTTGGTCTATATGTATCTATTTTTCATTCAGAGTCAAGGTTGGACATTAGAGAGTAGAAGGCTTGGAGTCTTGTGTATAGTTGACATTTTCATAAATACAACTTCAGTTGCAGCATATATGTAGGGATTCATGTGGTATGGTTTTGTGGCATAATTTTTCTACTATAATTCACTTTTATGAATGATTAATTGATTTTATTTCCATATTTATGCTTTCAGTGAGTTTCCTATAAGATGTTGAACATAAATATTTATGCTCATGCTCTGCTTTTGTAGGAAATTCATGTTTGTGTTATTAATCTTCCGATAAATGAATTAATTCCAATCATGCTAATTTTTATCCTCTACTCTCACCCTACACTACAATTTACAATCCTTTAAGTGCCATTGAACATATATGACATGCCCCTTTGTATCCTTGCAACTGTAATCTTTCAGATCTGACCTAGTTTCCTTTGCCTTTCCTCCTGATCCAGCAAAAACCCTAAGTTTTCAAAACCCTAGAGCTAAAACCTACCTAGCCTAAAATACATTCTTCTTCCAGTCAAACATTGGATACTATCATAGAGAGAGCCCTCTCTGGTTTGGTATGGCTAGCTACCAAGCTAAAAGGTTGTTTTGAGGTTATCTCCATCGATTTCTATTCTCAGCCTTGGGAAATTGTGGAGGACAATAGGATCTATAGGAAACCATTCATTGGAAGCCACCACAAATAATGATCCTCTCCTGGTTAGTCCTGAACTATCATATGAATATATAGACCCCTATCTATTGGAACTACCATGAAAAACGAGCCTCGATCAGTTTCTTCCAAATTATCCAATTATTATTGGATGGAGAAAAATATTCCCTATATTTATTTCTTCAGAGTCCTCCAACTCCTCTCCTTTATGTGGTTCTTGTTTCATACATTTCAGAATAGAACCGCGAACTACTCAACATGAACAACATATAAACAACCTCTTAAGTGTATACAAAATAAAAGCTCCAAAATAAAATGAATCAATACAAACGCTACATAAAATGATTTGATAAATGCATCAACAAAAACCCTCTCTATAGTAGAAAAATCGCTCACAAATAAGTGTTGCACATAACCAACAAGCTGGAGAATAACAATTTGCTACCAAACACCAAATAAATATGCAATCAAAATCTGCTGCATCTCCTCTCTCACTGCACAAAATTTTGGATGAAACATACTCCTGCTACCAGCTGCTACACCTATAAACTACTTTAGAAAATTTGCATAATTACTGGAATCACGATTTCCATTAGAACAAAAACCGTAGGCATTGTCTCTGTTACAATCACCAAATTTAGGATCCACAAGAGGCGGTTAGTCCATGTTGAGAAACACACAGGGAGCGTTGAACCAATGTCCAACAATCTCCCCCCCCAACGCGAACAGGGTGAGTTTCAAACTCGAGAGCTGTTACTTTGATACTACTTGTTGGAATCATATTTCCGTTAGACCAAAACCCGCAGGCATTAGTCTCCGCTACAATCGCTAGAGTTAAGATCCATGAGAGGCGGTTAGTCCATGTCGCAAAACACACGGGGAGCATTGAACCCAATGTCCAACAATAACAACCCTCACATAGACTGCACACAATCCTTTTCTCTCACACTCAACTCACAATACATCCAACCAAACTATATTTGAGGTCTCTCCAATATAAATATGATCTGAGTTTCTCAAGTCAATAATTACCAAGGACTACTGAGCTCCACAAAATCTATTCATACACTTGATTTGATCCAGATTAAGCTCTTTTACTTGATCAAGCCACTCACTCCACTTAGTGATGGATATTCTCAAGTTTAACCACTTTATAGAACATGGTTAAGGCTTCCTTACCTTTTTCATAAAATTTCCAAACACAAACCATCACCAAAACACTTAACTTACCTTAGATGCATGAGGTATCCGGAGGGAAATCTCCAAGAAACAATAACGCTCCCTTTTCTTTTTTGAAATACATTATAACTTAGGTTCCCAAGCCATTGCCAGTTTTAGTAACACTCTGTGGCACATTGCTAGCCTGCATTACTCCTCTTTAAGCCTCCCTCCACATGGAATTTTCCAATTCTGCTTTGGGATGATACTTGAGACATCGACATCTCCTTTCTCAAGTAATTTCACCTCAAGAAGGAATGGACAAGGTCATCCAACTAATGACAACATGGAATTCATCATATGACCTTCATTAACTCATCTAAAGCTTGTGCAACATCTCCAAAACGCATATTAGCACTATCAATATGTCCAACTAACTTAAAAATTTGTAGTAGCAACATTTAACTATAGCAGCATCAATAAAGCATCATATCATGCCCTGCAACCATCTCTACGTAGCCTCTAGTTCCTACACTAGGTCAATCTTTCACTAGGTCATAACATGTTGACATCAATTCTGACCAATAAAACCAACAAGCGGATCACTAAAACAACCCAACAATCATCACACATCATGAGAGGACTATCAAATTTATCAGGTTGGCATAAGACATATGAAAAGTAGTACCAATACCAAATTGACATCAATGCCAAAATTACAATTCCAACAAGCTCCCCCTTTGGCATTTATTTCAAACTCAAATTAATATCCAACATCTTAGGTTGAACTCCATACACTTTCCACATTTGAAGATGAAATTATGAAACTAATATCCATCAATCCAACATTCCAACACTAAATAACAATGCCAATAATGCATCGGATGAGAGAAGTACTCCCCCTGTCAAACTCAACACTAGGTCGATGCATCCAAATATGTCTCTAGAAAGTACCATGCAATATTTGAAATTGAACATGCTCCCCTTAAGCATGTAATGGAGTTGCAAACACACTCTCTTGGTTTTTGTAGGAACATATCCGCTATGTCATTTTGAACCGCAATGATATACAATGAAGTACCAAACATATATAATGCTTCATGGAGCTAATACATGGTTGTGAAAAATATGTAGGACTAACAAATGACTCCTATATAAGCACACCTATCACCAACCAAGACTCTATGGTCCCAATTTTACATCATGCACCCAATGTAATGGGGCTACATCAATGATATAAAAAATAATGCATGACACCCATTAGCCCATACATAGCTAATTGACACATTTTACAATACATACTAGACACCATGGGTCTCTCCATGACCAATGCACCCAAAAGATGAAACAATGATAATACATGGCTTTTACAATCACACATAAAAGTACTATCCTCTATGCATGCCTAAAAATAACGATATAACTTAAGTGCATGACATCAAGGAGTGTCAATATATGCTCCATATAAAAACAACAATGGAAATACAATCCATGGCATGTGCATCAAGTGCAAAGCTTCCATGAGCAATTACATAAACTCTTTATATGTAGCAACAACAATAGAGGTACTATCCAAAAACATGTGCTAGTTCACCTCTGAACATATCGACCATAAAGCTCTTTACATCAACATATGAGAAAATATCATCAATAAAATACCTCTAGCAACATTATGATAACCACTAACAACCACCATGCTTCGCAAAGGCATCAAAAACAAAATCAACTGACAACAAAATCATGATGAGATGACATATAAGCAACATTAAATACATATCTTCACCATAACAAAGAATTCATGAGGCTCATAAACCACTAATATACTATATCATCAACTCAAGCCATGAGCAACACATCAATAAGAAACAACAACAACATTAGGAGCATATGAACCGATACAGGTAATCTCTCCTATATTACCAATGTGTAGCCAATTAAAGAAAATATATCCAATAAAAACTAGGTAGCAGCAACAATAGCATAAGATCTGGGACTATAACACTATTTTCAACACTAAAATCATCATCTCTGTTGGAATCACGATTTCCGTTAGACCAAAAACTGTAGGTTGTTAGTCTCCGTTACAATCATCAGAGTTAGGATCCACGAGAGGCAGTTAGTCCATGTCGCGAAACACACGGGGAGCGTTGAACCCAATGTCCAACAATCTCCCCCCCAACGCGAGCCGGGTGAGTTTCAAACTCGAGACATGTTGCTCTGATACGAATTGTTGGAATCACGATTGCTGTTAGACCAGAACCCGTAGGTTGTTAGTCTCCGCTACAATCATCAGAGTTAGGATCCACGAGAGGTGGTTAGTCCATGTCACGAAACACACAGGGAGCATTGAACCCAATGTCCAACAATCTCCTCAACCTCAAGCCATCAACTCATTCTCTCCCCACATGAGAGAAGAAATCAAACAACAACAACATAAAACCATCACATAATGGGAAATAACCTACATACTTCATGCAACACCAACATCATGATTTAGCTATATAAATGCACAATATCTCATCACCAGTGTGCATGATATAAAAACATCATGAGCAACAACATACTCTCTCTCTATGGAATAACAACATATGGCTCAACCATCCAAATATATATCAGTAACATGCATGACTCATATAGAATAAAAAACATGAGAAATAAGGTGTATACTCTAGATGAGCCAGATATAACACATCATATGATCTCCATAGTATCAACACATGCATGACAACACACGAGATTTATCTATCAATATCAATATACAAATTATGTCATGCAAGCACATGATCTTGCAATATATGGCAACAACATCAATATTCTTGCCTGCATCAAATCAATGTCAAATACATGCACAACAAGATCCTCATTTATAACACTCTACATGTCCGTTTGGAAGCATAATTTCTCTCTCTTAATGTGTGATCCTCCATCAAATCATAATCATGCGCATAATAAAAACCAAGTGGCCATGATATCTTCAAAAATATCAACATACAACTCCTCTAAAGTCATCTGTAACAAGATGGGTGATCCAACTAAAATAAAATTGGAATAAGAATAGATCATATATAGAAATATCATTCCAAACCTCATGAAATCCCCCTAAACACATGCATCTCTCAATATGCATATTTTCCTTCATGCAAATTTTCCAATATGGCTGCACATCCAAGGATCTACATGCAACTCAAGATGCAACCATATGCTCTCACTGAGACCATGTAAGCCTCAATTTTTGGTGGGAGTTCCTTGTAGCTCCTTTCTCCTCCAAAATTTCATATGTTGATCCTCCTTCTTCTTTTGTGGTTGGCCTTTCATTTTCTTCTCTCTTTGATTGGATCTCCTTTAGCACATGGGAAACTTGCAATCCATGGCCTTATAGATAATATTTTCACACACAAAACTACTTATGTGACCAAGAAACTAAGGGAAAAGTTGATATGTTATGTTGATCTAATTTCTATTCCTTACATGTGCCCTACAATCAATAGCCCTATGGACAAAATCATTGCATGCGAAACAATCACCATAAAAAATACTATTATACCTGATTAATGGTGACCTTTGTGCAAATGGCCATATTCTTTGCATGCATGCTTATGGTTTCTTCTCCTTTGGTTGCTCTTTTTGTTGTGAGGGTTTTATTTCTCTACTATTGCAATTAACTGCCATATTTCTGTGTTTTCGATAGTTGTAACACTTCCTTCTCCTTAACCTTATTTCAACTGCTCTTATTAGCTAAGAAGATTTTGTCTCTTCATTTCATTTTTTTTTGTATGTCCATGTACTCCATATTTATAACATTTGTGAATTTGTTTCTTCTTCTTTGGCCTTCTTCGCTTGTTCTTCTGCTTCTTGCATGGTTGTTGATTTTGTTGATGATTTTATGTTATGAAACTAGCTCCAAAAATAGAAGAAAAGAGGGATCAATGCCTTAGAAATCAGTCACTTCGAGGGGGAAACCTCCAATACATTACATAAATGAACAATTCTTGGATGATACAAATGACAAAACCTCTGTCGATATATAAGAGTCCATGGGGTCATAATATAATCCTATCCGACCTAACAATAATAATGTAAGGGCACAATAATGAAAATATTGGGGTTATAGGGGTACAACAATAACAATAAGGGGGTTACACTAACAACAATAAGGGACTCTAAAAGTCATATAGGGACCTAACATGCCCCTCTCCTTCAAAAAATTTATGTCCTCAACGCTCGAGTAGCTCTGGGTACTTCTGTATAAAACTATCATCCTCCCATGTAGAATCTTCAGTGGGTAAGTTCTTCCATTTGATGAGATACTCTGAAATTGATCGATTTCGTAGCTGTCCAGTTATTTTTTCTGTGACTGATTCAGGTTCCAATATGATTTTTCCTTCCTCATCAAGTTCTGGAAATATTGTTTGAACTGGAATTTTGTCCCCTATAAGCTTGTTTAAGCATGAAACATGGAAAACTGGATGCACTCATGAAGAAGCAGGAAGCTCCAATTTGTATGCCATAATACCAATCTTTTGCAACACCTTGTAACGACCATAGTACTTTGGTGATAATTTATTATCCTTCTTAGCTTGCTTGAGGGAAATTTGTTTGTATGGTTGTAGCCATAAAAATACCCAGTCTCCTACATCAAAACTTCTCTCGCTGCGATGTTGATCTATCTGTTGTTTCATTCGATTTGTGCTAAATTTAGGTTATCCTTTAAGAGTTGGAGAACTTCTTGTTGATGCTCGATGTGATCTTCCATTTCTTGAACCTTAGAATTTTCTCTTAAAGAATATATGATGGATGGTGGATGATATCCATAAAATTCCATAAATGGGGTCATTTTTGCTGCAGTACGGAAGGAAGTGTTATACCACCATTTAGTGAGAGGTAACCACTTGACCCATTGTGTTTTCTTATCAGATACAAAACAATGAAGATATCATTCCAAACATTTATTTACTATCTTAGTTTGACCATCAGATTGAGGATGATAAGATGAGCTATGAGCTAGTTGAGTACCCAAACAAGAAAATAATTTTCTCCAAAAATTTCCAGTAAAAATGGGATATATGTCACTTACAATAATATTTGGGTTTCCATGTAGATTTTGAATTGTTTCCATAAATGCAGTAGAAACTTTACTTGCTTTAAATGGGTGAGATAATGCACAAAAGTGTGAATACTTGATAAGTCTATAAAATACCACCATGATGACACTCTTTCCTTCGAACTTAGGTAAACCTGTGATAAAATCCATTGAAATCTCCTCCCAACGTTGACTTGGAATGGATAAAGGTTGTATAAGACCCGGGGTCTTAATTATCTCAACTTTATTTTGCTGGCAAACCAAACATTCTGCCGCAAAATTTTTAATATCAGATTTAAGGCCATCCCAAAAAAATTCTTTCTTCACCCTGTGGTAAGTTTTTAAAAATACAGAGTGACCTCCTAAAGGGGAAGTGTGCAATTCCAAAAGAATATTTTTTTTTAGTTGGGAATTCTTGCAAATATATAAGCGATCTGTGTACCATAAGGAATCATTTTTCCAACTAAATGTATCAGATGTACTAGGATCTTGCTGCAACTTTTGAATGATTGTCCACAATTCTTCGTCCTTCCTCCATTCATCCCTTGCTTCAATTATCCAATATGGTTAGATAATAGAAACGGAACAAAGCAATGCGTCCACCTCTTCATCCTTTCTTGAGAGTGCATCCACAACAACATTTAGCTTCCCTTTTTGTAGATTATTTCAAAGTCATAACCCAACATCTTTTTGAGCCATTTTTGCTGCTTTTCTGAAGATAGTCTTGGCTCCAAAAAGTGTTTAAGACTATCATGATCAATTTTTACCTTGAAGTTTCTTCCCATTAGGTAAGGTCGCCATTTCTTTAGTGCATGTAGTATTGCCAAAATTTCCTTCTCATAAATAGCTTTTTGAAAATACTTTCCTTTGATTTGACGAGTTTCATGTAGAAATTTGAATAATTGATATGTTATCCACCGAGATTCTCCTGATCACACACTATTTTAGCTTCATGCATAATACAGAATCTCTTCTACCATTGATCATCACATGCGGAAATAAAATCAATTGCATGCACACATTAAAGCCATAAAAATTCACACATATGAACACAGTATTTCATGGGAAAGCTTAAAGCCGAAAACCCCCAACTATCTGTATATTATACATGTCATGGAGATCATGTAACAATCATAGTACAAAGCTCTTTGCAAGCTCTCATGCACTACCTCCCTTGCTACACACTATCAAGCTAGATCTAGCAAAACTCATGCTCCAACCTTTAGCCACTTGATAGCCAACCTGAATTGCATGTTTCAATGCTATGGGATGGTCTCTTTATATAGATAAACCAACTGGATTGAACTACGCAATCCTCATTGATTACTCCACCTATCTGTGTGTTGCAAATAGTAATGATAGTCACAAACGATAGTTAACCGCTTTTCAATCATTTCAGACCGGGTCTCCACTGAAACTGTCCATGCACTGAAGTTAACTGATGTATTCTTTACTTGATTTATGAGTTTATAATTAGTGAATTAATTAATAATTAATTCACACCACTCTCACTAATTGTATCTATTAGTTAACTTGGATACAAAAAGCTCAACTATGTTTAGATTAGTTAAACTGAATACAACTCCACTAACTTCCTCAATCAACTCCACCAAACTCTGTCACATGAGTTCTAACTGAAGTCTTCATACAATAGCTTCACTTAAACACTAGGAAAATCGTATTTCCTTCTGTCAGCTGCATGTGCCACATCCAGGCATCAAACTGAAGTGCTTCAAGAGAATAAGATAATTTTTATAGTCCAAATATTATTAAGAGCTAATAATATTCGACATATCTTTTAGACTGGAATCTAAAAATAGATTCGCCCATATGTCTAAAATAACCATCTATTTTCTAACTTCAATTCAACCATCCATAAATAGCATCCCGCAACTTATAGAATATGCTCATATGTCTAAAATAGATATTAGCTTCAAAAAATGGGGATTTTTCATACAAAATCACCTATGTATTTCAACTAGTTTAGGTGATCACTTTCCAACTAGGATCAGGAAAGATGTTTCAGGATGCCTCCTTCACTGTTTCTTGTTGCCATCTTCAACATTTCAAAAGCAATGGGTCTTCCTTCTTGCATTAAAACAACACCAATTCCATTTCCTAAGGCATCACATTCCACAATAAATGTTTTGTGAAGTCTGGTGTAGCTAAGATTGGTGCTATGCACATTTCCTCTTTAAGATGTTCAAAGGCCTTAGTTGCTTCAGGAGTCCATGAAAATGCATCTTTCTTCAATAATGTTGTTATAGGTGATGTTATTCTCCAATAGTTCTCAACAAACTTGCGATAATACCTTGTTAACCCAAAAAATCCTAGCAACTTCTTTATGGTTGTGGGGACTTTCCATTCCTTAATGGCTTTAATTTTGTTAGGGTCTACCTTAACATCCTTGTGAGATACAATATGACCTAGATATTCCACCTCTTTAATCCAAAGAAACATTTGGATGTTTTTGCATATAATTGTTTATCCTCCAATAGTTTGAGCATCCTGTCAACATGTTGAACATGATCCTTCCAAGACCTGCTGTAGATTAGTATGTCATCAAAAAATACTAGCACAAATTTTCTAAGGAAGGGTTTGAAAATGGAATTCATCAACCCTTGAAATGTAGAAGGTGCATTGGTAAGGCAAAAGTGCATGACCAAAAATTCATAATGACCCTCATGTGTTTGAAATGTTGTTTTCATAATATCTTCAGTCTTCATTCTAATTTGATGATATCATGAACAAAGATCCAACTTGGTAAAATAAATTTATCCATGTAATTCATCCAATAATTCATAAATCACAGGAATGGGAAATTTATCTTTAATAGTGAGCTTATTGAGCTCCCTATAATCCGGACACATGTGCCATGATCCATCCTTCTTGTGCACCAATACTACTAGAGCAAAGAAAGAACTTTGACTAGGTTGAATTATACCAACCTCTAACATTTCTGCAATCATACGTTCAATTTTTCTCTTTTAGACTTAAGGATATCTGTACGGCCTAATTTTTGGAGGAACACTTCCTGAAATCAAATAAATAACATGATCATGATCACGAATAGGTGGGAGTCCTTTGGGAGTTTCAAACACCTTGGAATTATGTCCAAGACTTTTTGGAGATCTGGAGAAATAGATGATTTTGACGTTGGAACTTCTAGTGAGCATAATTGTGCAATTACACCTTGTTGTTATTTCTTCAGAAGCTTTGTCATGACATTAGAGCTTATTATCTTTCTTGGCTTCCATGCAATACCCTGTAATTCGATTTCCTTTCCTTCAAAAAAAAATTTCAAGAAAATTTCTAGAAAATTAAAAGCTACCGTCCCCAAAGATTGTAACCATTGTACTCCTAGTACAACATCAACACCTCCCATTGGAATGGAAAGCATTGGAATATTCAATACATATTCCCCCATGGTTAGCTTGATATTATGGCATTTTCTAGAGAAATTTATAGCTCCTCCATTTGCAACCATCACTAGACATTATGGTGCTAGGTATAGGAAACAATTCAATTCATTTTCTACCTTACAATGAATAAAATTATGGGTACTACCCGAATCAATCAACATTATTACCTTTTTCTTCTTGATATGTCCTTCTATCTTGAGAGTTTGAGGAGTGGTAATTCTTTCCAATGCATTATACGATATGTTCAGACTCATTTCTTCTTCTTCTAGGGTTGGTTCCTGGTGTATATCCTCTTCTTTAAAGTTTCAAGTTCATTTTCTTCCTCTTCACAATCTATGTAAAATAAGTTCTTCTCAACACACTTATGACCTTTAGTGTATTTTCTATCACAACTGTAGCAAATCCCCTTTGCTATTTTTTCTTCCAATTGTTGTGGTGTCAACCTTGTAGGTTGTGGAAGTCTAGGAGTAGCAACACTTCCATCTTTATATATGTGAGTGGCAGGATTCCTTGTCGCCATAATTTTACATTCAAATTTTCTTGCCAACCTGAATGCCTTCTCCAATGAATCAGGTTCCCAAACGCGAACTTCATGTTGGATGTTATCCTTTAAAGTCCCTATGAAGACATCAATCTTGTGTTCCTCTCAATATTAGTTACCCTTATATTCAATTTTTGAAGTCCCCAATGTGCTCCACCACTCGAACCCTTTTGTTTGAGATTTATCAATTAGCTAAAGAAGGTGTTGCTCTTTGTATCCTCATAATGAGCTATCATTTCCTCCATAAAAATTGATACCATACAAATGTATTTTGTTCTAAATGTAAAGTTGCAATGTGTACCTTTTGTGTGTTTTGCACATTATTGAGATCAAAATATTGCTCCATATGTAGTATCCATGTTACATGATCCTTGCCATCAAACTTCCTCATATCCATCTTTGGAATATGGTGGTTCTTCAGTCCAACATTAGAGTTTATGAAATCACGATTAACATTTATTTTGTTCTCATCATGAGTTTCCTCTACTATATTTCCGCTATTAGGAATCATTTCTTGTATTAACCTTGTCATCAAACCTTCCATGTCTAATTTTAGATCGTTCTTCATATCTTCCATATTGTCTTTCAATTTTTCATTGATCTTAGCTTCCATGTCATCCATCTTAGCTTCTATGCCAACTTCCATGCCATCCATATTAGCTTCCATGAATTTCTTCAAACCATCCATCTTAGCTTCCACTCCTTTCTTTAAAACTTCCATTTCATTTTTTGTTTCCCTTTGCGACAACGAAATTTGGTGCACTTGCTCTTGTAATTTTGATATGTCATGTTGCGCTTCTTCCTCTTCATGAGTCATAGTATAGACTTATGAAGGCTTAATAGGTGTTGAATTATTTTTAGGTGGCATTTTAGAACCCCAATACTGATATCTATGCTTCAATATGCCCTTGGAATCACTTCAAACCAATTTTTCACACAAGATTTATGCAATTCGAAAAAAAATACACACCTTTTTCTTGCTTCTGAGGAGCTCAATATTGAAACTGAATTATCTCTGTGATTTCGGATCTTCAATGTATGAAATTTGGCCCTGTAGTAGCCCTCTGAATCTTCTTTCGAATGCCACAGGTCTGACCTGATTTGGATTCTTCAAGCCAAATTTATGCCCAATCTCCACAACGACCTAATTAATGGACTGGTTTGTTAGAGCGAACTTGTACCAGCCTGCAGTCAATCCTTGTTTCCTCCTTCGGCTACGAAATTGATACAAAAAAACTACGGTCGTGTAATTGTGGCCACTTCCTGAGAATTCCAATTAGATGCTCAAAGATATAGTTATGACGAAATTCTCACACGGTCACCTCTTTGAGATGAAACTTGGGATCTGAAAAAATCCTAACTTCCCACAGATCATATCTCCGAAAATGTTGCGAATGAAGATATGAAATTTTTAAGTATTCGGGATTTTTTGAATTTTCTACGTAAAAATTTAGCTTCCGAACCTTCATAGAATTTTTTTTATAGTGAAACTTCCCAGATGACCTGTTTAGGTGAAATTAGGGAGCCTAAAAAAACCCTAAGTTCCACAGATAATATCTTCGAAAATATTGCGAACCAAGATTTGAAATTTTTACACGTTGTTCCTCAGGATTTTGGCTTCGCTCTATAAAAATTTCAACGTCTAAACCTTCGTAGAGAAAAAAAATATAGCAAAAATTCCACGATGACTTGTTTGGCGTAGAAAAACCCTAGAATCCAAAGCTCTGATACCAAATGTTATGAAACCAACTCCAAAAATAGAATAAAAGAGAGATAAACGCCTTAGAAATCATCCACTTCGAGGGGAAAACCTCCAATACATTACATAAATGAACACTTCTTGGATGATACAAATGAAAAAACCTCCTGCTATATATAGGAGTCCATGGGGTCACAATATAATCCTAGCCGACCTAATAGTAATAATGTAAGGGCACAATAATGACAATACTGGGGTTACAGGGGTACAACAATAACAATAAGGGGGTTACACTAACAACAATAAGGGACTATACTAGTAATATAGGGACATAAAATTTTCCTTTTCTTGTTGCTACTAGCTGCTCCAACAATTTATAATTTTCTTGTATATGCTTGAGCACTAGATATGAACCTCTCTAGTTCCTCTCTTACACTAATTACTTCAGCCTTCAATTTTTCGTACTCATCCTTAATTTCCTTGTATTTCTTCCTCATTCCATTTTCGATCTTCCTTCCTTATTCCAGTTAAATCTTGAAATCTGAAATTTCTTCTTTGTAAGCACACTCTTTTTCATTAAAAAATTGCAATAACATTCATTGATCTTTATTTTCAACTATCGTCCTTTTAGTATCGAATTGTAGTTCCATTATATTGGATTGCTCTTCATCTTTTTTGTTTATCTCTTTTTGTTGTCCCTCAAGATCAATGTCTGAGTCATCACTGCTATCACTAGTGATTTCTTATTTTTAGGTACTAGTGCTACCATCTTCTTATGAGGAAATTAGATTTGTCACTGCAATAGGAGTAGAGTACTTTGCATTGTTCTCCATTTCTAAAACCTACAATTTCCCTCCATAATACAAATTCGACAACCTGTCCAACATCTCTTTCTCAATATCACAATGCTTCACAAACATATTATCAGATCTTGAAATTCCATGCATAATAATCTCTTTAGCTTTATCATTAAATTGATCCTTAATTCCATATTCCACTGATAGAAAAATAATTTCATCAAGGGATAGGAAATATGAATCCAATTTCATTCTCCAAGTTGAAAATTTACCTCCATGAAGCATTGGAACACTTTGTAAATCCATTCTAAAAAAAATGCCAATTTTCACTTGATCTTCCCAAATCCACTCTCTGATGATTAAGATGTTATTGAGAACCCTGCTCTGATACCAATTGTTGGAAACTAAATCACGACTGATAGGAGGGGTGGGTGAATCAGTAATGATGGCACTTATAATTTTTTCTCCAATTAATTATTCATTAAACCATGCATAATTGAAACACATAAAGAGAGATCAGAGAATTGATGTCAACCTGGTAGCATGATGGTAGCATGAAATGCATCTAATTATATGTTGATGCATATGCTTAGCTTGGTACAGGTGAAGTTGATTGATTGCATGATTGGTTGCAGGTGTTAGTGCATGCACTAGATGGTATTTGGTGTATGTGGATATATGGCAGATGTTTGTGTTATAGGTGGAAACTTGCCTTGTGTAAGACGTTATGGTGTGTTTCTATGGCATGCTTGGCTTGTTAGCTACAAGGTATGTCACTGATGCTTTGAAAGTTGTGGAGGTACTAGGAGAGTTTTGAAAGAATATTGGTAGAGCTTTTGTGTTAAGGTTATTTATTTTCCTCCATACTCTGCCATAATTGCACAGAGTCAGTATTATGTGTGCAGTTGTAGGATTTTAACCACATGGATTGAGTCTTATGGTTGCGTTTGTAGTCAATATTTTCATGTGTTATGGGTGCGATGGTAGTTTTAATTATGAGTACAAATTACCATGGTATTTCTATGTGTGTGGAGAAGGTTGGAAGTTGGTATTGGTATTCCCATGGTACAAGTGCCCTTCGTATTTCTATTACCATGCTACATGTTCTATTGGTATTGGTATTACAATGGTACATGTGCCCTTGGTATTTCTATTACCATGGTATTTTCATGTGGTATTGGTTTGGAGATTACTTTGCTATATATTAGTGAGTGAGTATTGAGTTGAGGGATTGATGGAGTGACAGTGTGCTAAAATGTTTTGTCTAGCATATTGCATATATGTAGTTATGTTAAGTAAAGTGTGTCTATCATATTATC
This sequence comes from Pinus albicaulis, assembly GCA_034641835.2. Taxonomy (NCBI): domain Eukaryota; kingdom Viridiplantae; phylum Streptophyta; class Pinopsida; order Pinales; family Pinaceae; genus Pinus; species Pinus albicaulis. The sequence continues at coordinate 1,661,204,830 of CM076575.1, read as the reverse complement.
AATTTTTAGATTAATACCAGTGAGGTTATTGGGTTTCTCATGTATATCAGATTTGAGAGCCTAGTTTGAAAATGCATGAAACATGGTTCACATGGAGGTGTTGAAGGTGTTGAGGCTTCATAACAGGAAATGTGTAGATAAGGTGTGGGCCTTCTAGCAGACATATTAGTACAGGAAGTAGTTTCTCTAGAGTTCAGTGAAATTGGGCGAGGCTCATTGGTTATGGTGGCTTCCAGTGAATGGTCGTTTGTAAATTTGTGAGAGAAGAGTCTTTCTGACTGATGTTGTTAGTAAACTGTCATAATAGTCGAGTCTTCTTGATAGTGGGCACTAGCTCCTGTATGTAAATATTTTTTCATCACTTAATAAAGTATTTGAGCAACATCAACAACATGTGGTTTATTTCTATGGACATGGTTTTCCACTATAACGCTTGTGTCCATTTGTGTGCATATTTTGATTTTGTTCATGGTGTTTCTATGTGTTGATTTTATGTTGGTTTCATATGTTAGATTATGGGTTATTGATTCTTGGTTTCTTTGATAAAAATATTTTAAAATATAATAAACCCTAGCACTACTAATTCACCCCCCCTAGTAGTGACCTCATTTCCAACATAAGGTTAATGTTACAACAAAATATAGAAACCTAGTGCAAAACCTCACCAAGTAACCTAGACAATGTGCAACACATGGAAGCACCATCATAATCACCTTGGCAACCACTCCCCTATTTTTAGTGAAGGACATAATCCAATGGTAAGGGAGGCTTTCGTAGTAGGGCGTAGGGATCAAGTAATCCAAGGATCTTAAGTCAAGGATCCCTTAAGAATCATATAATGTACATCCATTAGATAAAGGTATATCTAATTAGGGTTTGAGGTGGATGAAGGACTGAATTCCAAATTTGGATTCAAGGGAGATATTTATCAATTTAAATGCTATATTTCACTTAAAAAGTCTCAAATAGGTTTCTCAAACAAACAAAATAATATATATATATTCAAGGTTTCTTAAACTAGGGTTAAAACTAGAAAAATGTAGCAAAATGATAGTTTATAAAAACAACAAATTTATCCATGAAAATAATGATTAAACAATGAGAAATTAAGCATAAATTATGGATTTAACTAAGGACTAAGCTACAACAATTTTTTATAGTAACACATATAGAAAAAAAATAAAACCTCGATGTTATCATGTTAAAGGCCCGAAATTATCTGCTTCAACATTATAAGGGAGACCACCCGGTCGGGACCTTAGAGCAACTCCTTCTCCGTTTGGAATGGTGGTTCCAACTGGTTAAAATATGCTTAGTTACCTTCTCTCTATATCTACTGGCTTAAAGTATGACTTTCACTTAACAATAGATAAGAGACGACATATCAACCCTCTTGTTGATTAGGCAAGAAAGTGATCATTAAGCTGATCTAGGGCTTAGCGAAGCCACAACTAAATTTTCCTCTTTGATAAGAGCACTTATAGGAATGTAGAATTAAATCTAAATGAAAGCAAGGGGAAAGAAATCCTAACCTATCTCGATTAAGAAGATATAGATCTAACTCAACCGGGAGAAAAGTAATTAAATGATTGAGATTTCAACATGTCTGATTTATGATGAATATCTTGCTAATGAAGTATTTCAATAAACTGATATTATAATTGACCAAACATGTTTTTTAGAGATCTATTAACAATGAATGATGAACCAATAACATTAGGAATAAGTTCTCATAATTCCAATGGAAATTAAATCACAATTAGATGATATATTTATGAGTAAATAGTTACTCATAAATATGATTTAAGCATAAGAGCATAAGAATAAATTAACAACGGATCTATGAAACAAACGGATTATATAGCTAATATGTAAGACAAGAATTCATATCTTCAATAGTGCATAATATAAATTCACTTAACATAATTTTGCCATCAAAAATCAATTTATATTACAAATAATAGTATTTCTAATACAAATAAATTTTAACCTGTTCTCCAACTACGTTCTTTGAATATGATCTCCTCCAATATTCTACAAAGCATAAACATTGATGCTAAAAGCAAGACCTGCAAAAGTGCAAGCTCTACCTCTCATACATAGTTTAGATTTGCAAAATATAAATCTCAATATTCCTCGGATTTGGGATTGATCCTCTCTACCTACAGCTTGAAATCCCTATTACAATAGTGTTTTAGGAATTATAAAATTGAAGAAGCGAGAAGCCTTTTCTCCATTCTACAAACTACTATTTATAATTTACAAAGTGAACTCCAAAATAGGAGAGTTGTTGAAGGATCTCTTTACTCCAACAATTTTTATTGGTTCCAATTTTTTTCTTCTATTGCTGGAGAAATTTTATTTATTAAAATATGTTCCTCCTCATATTTTCAACTGTTTTCCTGTCAAGGCTAATCAAAATTTAGTACTATATATATATATATATATATATATATATATATATATATATATATATATATATATATATATATATATATATATATATATATATATATATGTATAATTTGGAAAATAAAATATCTTCAATAAAAACTTCAGTTAAATAAATAAATAAAAGAAAATTTGAGTTTTCCAATGATCCTTGTAAATATATAATTGGTCAAGGATAAGATAGTCGAATGGATTTGTATTCAACAGAGATATGAGCAAATGAAAATGCAGAAAATTAAACTCAAAAAATTAATTTTGTTTAAAAATTCAGAGCTTGATATTATGTTAAATTTTAGACTCATTAAATGACCAAATATGGTTACTAAACCACTTTAGAAATATTCTCCATGATTTTATCTATCCAATGAGTCATCTTGGGCCTCATTTGACCAAGTAAAACTCAACTTATGAGCTTCCAAAGTTGAAGAACCAAAACCTCCACAATTCTGGAAATTTTGTTTCCAAGGCAAAAAACATGATTTTTTAAATTAAATTCTGATTCTAAATTAGATTAATAATTATTAGTTAATCAATATTAATATAATTATAATTTCAAAATTAAACTAAATTAATTACACACTAATTAATATAATTAAAATAATTTTCTATTTTTATTTTAATTTAAAAATTAAAATAAATTTAAAATTTAATTAACAATGTAATTATATTATATTAATATTATAATTAAATTATAAAAGGATTAATGGGGGGTGGAAAGCTTATTTTGGTCTTGAAAATAATTGTAAAACGAAAAACCTCGTAATGTGGGACAGAAAGAAGTTCCTCTTTGAAACTTTAGTCACTCTTGTTATCTTATATGGATGTGAGGTTTGGGGTTGCAGCATCTCTAGAGAATCCTGGAGAAAGATTGAGCAAATCCAGAAGCGTTTTATAATGTATAACCTTAAAATTAAAAGAAATACACCCTATCCTATTCTCCTTATAGAAGTGGGTCTTTCCCCTATCGAGAGCCTAGCTATGACTAGGCTTCTGTTGTACAAGCACAAGCTCAATAGCATAGGAGACCATAGACTTCCTAAGATAGATTTAAATTCCAGTCAAAACCACCTAAGGCTTAAAAGAGGTTGGTATAAAGACACCAGGGTCTGGTTAAACCATTGGGAGATCAATGAGAATGTTGCATTGCAAAACATTAATAACACTAAAAAAATGTTACTTCTAAGTTCAAAGAAAAAATGTGGTGTGAGAAAGATCTAGCAGCTAAAAGAAAATTAAGATATTATAAGGAGGCCATCAACCCCACCCTAGAAGACCAAAAGTATCTCTCTGTTTTAACTAGCTCAAAGAAGAAAATTAATATAACCAAGATTAGAACGAACTCTCATGAGCTCCATAGTGAAACAGGTCGTTGGACAGTTCCTAAAACACCATGGATGGAAAGGATCTGCCATCTCTGTGAGAATATGAACATCAAGGATGAAAATCACTTCCTCTTAGAGCGCCCCGCGTACAACCAAATTAGAGCACAATTTCATAATCTTTGTTGCAATACTGACCTTCCTAGCCTTTTAAGATGTCAAAATTATAGTAAGATCGGGAGACTTCTCTCCAAGCTTTTCGAGCATAGGAATAAAATCTTAAATCAAACTAAATAACTCTTTTCTTTAGGTCCGATAGACCAAATATTGGTCTCAGTGAATGTTAACCATCATCATCATCATATATATATAAACCAAAATCTTCACGTGGTCATGGTGGATCAAATAAAAATGGAGGAGGGGATTTATACAATATAAGGTTGACGTATGGATGATGCAGTGGTAGGCAAGACCTTATATTAAATTAAAATAGCCCTTGCATAAAATCAAATATCAGAGGTTGGAGAAAAATGAATATTGTAAATTTTAAAATGCACATCGAATTAAAACACTGATATTCGGATATTGAGATATCAGAAGTTTTATATCGGAAGGGAGGAGGTGAGGTGAAGTGGTGTCTACTTGGAGTAGAATTAAAAATCCTACAAAATGAACGACAACCACTTTGCAATTTTGATAGTTTGGGTTATATATATATATATATATATATATATATATATATCTGTATGTATATTTTAAAATAAATAAATAAATAAATTAGGAATTGGAATAAATTACCAAGATCACGAAAGCACATTATTAATTGTTCTACAATTTGGCTCGGCGATTTTTTAGGACTATTAGTGAAAAATGAGGAAATTAGTGAAAATTGACTACGAATTAATATTTACAATCATTTACTAATTTATTTACAAAAAATTAAAATAATATACATTTTGTGCATTTTTTAAGCGAGACAACAAAATGATCAAACTTCAAAGGAGTGGCATTTGCAAACCGAATAACTAAATGAGATGAAACAAGTATCAATGGAAAGCTTATCAAAAGCTGAACTTAATGAAATAATCAAAATATAAATCCAATGAAAATGAAAAATAGAAAAATTGTAGGACACTTAACCAAAAAAAGAAGAAGTGATTTAGCCAAAAATTTAAGGAAAGGATCCCCATTATTTGAACTAAATAAGTTAAAAATGGGGGGTGTTGAATTTTCCTTCAACAATTGGTGATACACGGGGAAGAACCAGTTATCTCTGGTTAAAATATGATGAACTTTAATTATCTAAAAGTTTAAAAATAATTTATTCCATCATATTGTCAGACAGTAAACATTTCCACTGGTCCCACATAAAGAGATTAAGAAATATGAGTTTGAAAAGATAAGTACTCAAAGTAGACTTGAGCAAAAGTTATGAATCCAAATTTTACAAAAAATTTATTTTAAAATTCCCTCGTATGATAGATAGAAGAAGGCAGAGATACGATTTTTTTGATAAAGAATATGTCCATTGTTATGAATGGTCTTTGACATCGCTTCATTGCCAGCGAGCCTGAACAATACCCCGGTGAAGTTATCTTTTATGCCATACAAGCCTAGCCCCACTGCTAGTGAGCGTCCATAACCTCGATGATTTTACTTGTATTTCTGATGCTTCCTATTTTAATCACCCTTTTGATAAGCGCATTTGCAAGCCTTAGTTTATGATGTATCTGAGTGAAAGAGGTGAGATGGTAATAGAGACTTATGTTAATGCATACAATAATTTCATAATGTTGACTCCAAATTAATTTCCCACGGCTATCGATCAAATACTTTTATAAATTATGGGGGTGGGAGGGATCCCTTGAGTTAAACTCAAATCAATTCTTTCCTTGAAAAGGTGAACTATATTGCTTACAAAGCCTTGTGTGTTCCTCCATGAAAAAAAAGTTAAATCAAGAGGGCTTTATGGTTCCATAAAGATATATCTTTAATGATAAATGAAATTCACTGAAATAGACAGAGTTAAAGGTTTCCCATGTATGCCAACCATTGTTGGATGAGGTAAAGGTATTCCACATAAATCATGGTGGAGTCACCACAATCAAATCAAAACTGAAACCAAAAATGAAAATAACTCCAAACTGGAGTAGAAAAAGAAACCAACAAACTCTAAAAATGTAAAAATGAAGAAAGTGAAGGCTAAAAGAAAAATTACAAATTTAGAGAACCAACTCCAACAAGATTAACTACAAAATGTCTCAACAAAGGAGTAAAAGAAGAAAATCATATGTGTGTTCGTCTTATTGTTGAAAATCCAGTTAATTTTAGCTTATGGAGTTATAAGTGATTAAGCTTCTGAATAGCAGTGATGAGAAATAATAAGCTAAATGATAAGTCTTTGTCTGCTGCAAATTTTCTTGTTTCAAAGCAAAACCTATATAAAAAACATCTTAACCATTTTCTAATAAAAGGCATGCTTAAGAGACAAATTAAAGGTTTTGAAACTCCCCAGTTTAGCTAATTTGATGAGGATCATTACTGATTCTCCCAAAAACTTGAAAATGAACTAACAAAGGAGAATGAGGTACAAATATGACCTTGTAGAGGCGTGAAAATTTCATGAAGAGCTCCAAAACAAAGTTTTATATCAGCAAAAACTAAAAACAAAACTGAAACTAAAAGTAAAGAAATGAATGAAACTGAGCATATGAAACTTACCATTGCAGAATTTAATTTAATCTTACTTGAGAGATATCATCTTCTCCAATAAAAGATATCTTCTTCTTCTAATTATAATTAAAAGCGTGAAGAAGTTAAATTTTCTGAAATCTTATTGACCCAAAATATTCATTTATTAAATATGAGCTAAATCAAACAGTAAACTAAAAGAAAACATTGTTTCATGTCCAAGTTATCATAAGTAAACTAAATCCATCAGAAATGAGAATGTAGGTATGCTTCTTTATGAATTGCAGTGATGATTGTTATAGTTGCTTTTTCCATTATGAACTTATATCATCTCCAAAATATTGAAATTGATTCAAAATTGAAATAATGTAGCAAATATGTATATGAATAGGACTTGAATTTTTATATTATAAGTATGGAGCGATATATCAAAAAATTAAATAAAAGAGAATTAAAACATGAATTAACCATGGTCTATTACCTTTACATGTTCCAAATTCCTTACCAATTGTCTCATTACCATAGTGGTTGCTCAAGAATTCCTTGAAAAGAAAATGAAGATGCTCACTAAAAAATGATTAAGATAATAAAATGTGCATACGATAATGAGCCAAAGGAAAAAACGTAAACGAACCACAGGTGATGAGATTTCTCATTAGTCAAGCAGATTGTTGAGAAGAGTAAAAGGAGGTCCATGTGCACACACCATATCTCTAAAGTTATAAAGTCATCCCTAATTTATATCCCTAAAGATATAAAGTCATCATGATGAAGAATACTTGGATTTGACGAAATTATGATTAAAATATATCCAAGCTCTTGACCACCATGATAACATGAAAGGAGCATATATAGACAAAGATAATCAAACAAGGCTTCATGTGAGCATAGTGAAAGATCATAATGAATTAATAAGATACCTATGAAGATACTTAATCAGATATTCTGAAGTTACGAGTTTTATAAAGAATCAAAGTGAAAGGTAAGAGCTCAAGTTTTCCAAAAAATATTAATGAGAAAAACTCTAATAAATAAAGAATTTTCTTCATAATGTTTTCAGTAACATTTGTTTTCGGAAGTTTAATTAAATTTCACCTGTGATACAAGAAGTCCTGATATTTTGAATATTAAAAGGAAGCAAGACCTCGAAACCAAAACTTACGATATTGATCATCTCCGATAACAAATGTTTTTAAATGAATAATGTGGGAAAAATGTCTTTCTAGTACATCAAACATTCATGTATTGGAGGTAAAAGTTTCGTAAGAGTTTATAAAGTAAATCTGATGACTTTCATTCTGATAATGAGATAACTTGAAGTTTTGTAAAAAATAATTGCAAGAGAACTTACATTTATATGTGAAATAAGCTTTCGAGGAAAGGAGTTCGGGATTTAATAAATATGAGAATAAATTGGGTGTCAAATATCTTGAAAACATTTTTGAAGCTCAAATAAACTTACAAGACTTTGAGACCACAAGGTTCCAGTGAATATAATGAAATAGGGGTCATTTCCTATGCTAAGCCTAATGGTCGTGATAGTGGAGGAAAAGGAAATGTGTATCTCAGAGAGGTAAATCTCAAAATTTGTTTTAAATGATTCTGATAAATACAAACCCAAGAGTTCAATAAGAAACACCAAAATTCTTAGGAAATATCTCAGAAAAATGAAAAGCAAAGGATCAGGATTCCAAAATTTTCCAAATTAGAGGCTCTGAGTCCCTTCAGAAGAAAGGAACATGGCTAAAGGGAAAACAATATAAAAGAGTGTAATGCAATGGTTCAACTCAACTTGGAAGTTGTAATATTCATAACAGGCATAGATAAAATCATGGATAAGATCATTTGCTGCAAGAGCTCTGTGTGAATTTTCCTTTGTTTGTAGCAAATTTGAACAATAAAGACTGTAAGCATTTCATTTTAGCTGCAGAATATGATTATTGACTCATATTTCTAAATTTAAAAATGTGAATTCATGTTGGTATGCACACATCAGCATATCAGAGGAAATATATCGAACAAATCACTTGGCTATACTTTTAAAACATGCGATACCTTTCCCTTCTGATTGGCTTTGTTCAAAGATATGATGACTACAAGTATAGCGGGGAGGGACACGTGAGGTTTTGTATTGGAGACACAAAATCTAATATTTAAAAGTGTGTCACTTGATATGGAAGTTCTGATATGGACAGGAGGGGTTTATCTGAGGATCAGAGAAGAGAGATATCAAAATATCGTAGATTTCACTATATTGGAGTATTAGAATATCGGATGATCGGAATATCAGAAGTTTTGAGCATAACAAACTTTATAAGTTACGATATTTACGAAGGCCAATATTCCAAGTGGTAGTTGTGGGGCCAAAAGATCTTAAAGTTTTTAATTTAAAAGGAAGTGCCCGACTCAACCTTGCCTTTTAACAAAAACCCCTTTAATAATTATATGATGCAGGAGCATCTCATGTTTAATTTTTATGTAATTAATTAATTAATGAATATAGGAGTTTCTAGAATTAGTGATTCATTGTAGAATTAATTAGGAGATAGGGAAGTTAGGATAAAATCTTAAAGTTGAGAGGATAGCTCTCAACTTCCTCCAAATATCTAGGAGGAAGTTTCTCTTGAAGAGATTCAAGAGAATTCTCTCCTCTAAATAAATAGCCATGTAATATTTTGGAGTGTGATTTAATCAAGAATATTTTATATGTGCTTTGAATTGCTTATCCTCTGTAGGATTTTTGGTATCAGAGGGCAGACTTGAGTTGAATTTGTGGATTGAGGCTTCGTTGTGCAAGAGCGATTGTTGAATGTTTTGTTCGTGAAGCTGAGTTTTTGATAGGTTTTTTGATGGTACGCTGAGTTATGGTGTGCATGAATAGAAACAAGCGACATTGAATTGATCATTGATTGCACTGGAAAGAGCGTGGAGCAGCATACGAGCGCTGAGAAACATTGCAAGAGAGGCGATAAATCCATCTCTTGCCTCGTCTCCGTGGAGAAGCATACGAGAGCTGAGAAAAATTGAAAGAGCGACATTAAATCCATCTCTCGCCTCGTCTCCTGCGCTGAAAAGCACCATCATGGCAAGCTGAAGGAATTGTGTTGTGTTGAAACACTGTCAAAAGCTGGGAAAATCTGAAACGACGTTATCTGGAAATTTATTGGTGGGATATTATTATTGTGAACAGTTTGATTCGTTGTCGATAATTACAACAAATAAAGGTGAAGGTGGCTTGGTTTAATACACATAAATCGAGAAGCAGTGACGGAAATGTGAAGAGCGTGTGAGCCAAAATTAAAGATTGTCTGATAAAAAAAGTTCAAGCTCCTTGTTAAGCCATTTAAATCTACGGTAAAGCGTAAATCCATTATGTTCTTTAAAGGAATGTGGTAAGTTTTTTTTTTTAATTTTAGTAGATCCTATCTATTTTCTATTTATAAAAAAAAGAAGGTTTGAAAATACAACATTTGGCCTCAACCTGCCTGTAGGAAACCAGGTCTATTGGCCTTCTGAGCAAGTTATACACCATCCAAAACATATACATCTTGAGTATACTACTTACTATCTTCAAATAACTAATATCAGTATCAGTATTTTCAAGCATACACATGACATAAACATAAAATCTATCCGCTATCATTTATCAAAAAGGAAACTTAGGCTAATCATTGCTCAATCATCATCTGACTCGACAGGAGTCGAGTCCTTGAGCCAAGAATATGAACCTGGTGCATGGATTGTAAGTCCTTCTCGATTCTGTCGATGCACACATACTGATGGTGCTGACAAAGGTTCATTTCCTGAATGCTTATGTTGAATTCAGACAGAGTTGTTGTAGCTTTGGGATCCCCCCCAACCTCTTGTACTGAAATTATTGCCTTTACTAGAAGGCATTTCATCAAATAATAGGTTTTGATAAATGATGGAACAAAGAAATTCTGCCTCGAGTATGACCCGGGTCAGTGATGATTTGAGTAAGTTAATCCTCAACAATATCTTCTTCTTCCTCCATCTTAGTTCTGGCATCGGTCTCCCATCAATAAATGAGAGATTTGACATAGCATGATGTCTTTTCAAAATAAGCTTGAAATAGAGTTTCCATAACTTCCCTGCTTGAATTCCTGCCACGCTTGGCTGGAGGGTTTGAGACTTTAGCCTTACCTTTTTACTTGGTGTCCTTCTTTCCCCTGTTCCCTTTGGCCATAAGTTTTATAGGATAGCCTTCCAACAATATTATCTAGCAGTAGGGTTTTCTTAAAATATCTGTAGCAGAAATAGTTTTACAACATCCCAACAGATTAAAAGCTAAGCCTTTAGGCATGGGGAGGTTTCTACCATTAGCAATAGGTTAATGCTGCTTTACAGAGCCCTGAGACATAAGAGTGCATGCATCATTCCTATCCAAAGCCAGAGTATACCCAAACTCGAGAGACTTGATTAAACGAAAAGACTGAAACATAACCATAAAAAAAATCTCGATACCCCTATTACTACTAACCCAATCACCCTTCTGAGAAGAACTAATGAAAGGCGATGTAACAGAGTAAGATGAATAGCTTACAGGGTGACAAAAAAACCTCAGATACCCTCCCCCTCTAGAATTTACATCATTAATAGCCATACAGGTGGTTTCCCATTCCAGACTAGACAAATTCAAGGGATGCATAGAATGACCAACATGAAAATTCGAACTTGGCCAATTCGCAGTAAAATAATAAACATCTTTGGCTTTAGAATTCCCCGCCCTAACTATGTTGAACATGCAGGAAATGCAAAACAGGAAATTCACAGACAAGGACCTACATAAATCTTTTAAAATTCCTACCAGGCCACGACGACTTAGACAACCATCATAATATTAATTAAACAACCTAATTTAAACCATGTCTATGCAGTAACTAACATTATTGCAGACCAACTAAATATAATCCAGAAAAATAAGAATTTTCCTTCGCATGCATCGGTAAGCATAAACCTGTTTCATCATTATGGCGAATGGCGAATTGGGTACATACCAGTTCACAACTGCAGGCCTCCGACGTCCTCTATGAAGTTGGTAGTGGTGCTCACGCCAGAAACCAGAGAAAAAAACCATGCACTAGATAACAACTTTGTAGAGAATGAACCTCCAAGGAATAACCCTGAGCGAGTTAATACCCCGCGTCGATAGAGCCCGATGTACCACTTTCCAACCTTGCTATGACAGCCTACCTGGCTTTCCATGTTGTTCTCCATACCAATTTAATGTTTTCATAATGATTCGTTTGGGGAGCCATCCTCTCCTTGTCGGTTTTGGTACGCCTGCCGCCGCATGCGATCACCACATACCCATCCTCCTTCACCGCGATGTGGCTCTGACTCTGCCAGTTGGCACCTCGATCCGGGGGGGGGGGGGGGTGGTTGATTGTTATCTTGATCAATGTGCCTACCATATCGTTGCATAATGAGTTGAAGATCTTCAAGATTTGTTTCCATGTTATGCCTCCAAGGTTGATCAATGAACCTATCCTCATTGCTGCAACCCAAATTCGCCAAGCAGTCTGCTGCTTCATTTCCCGATCTCCTAACATGAAGAAGGATGATGTAACTGATTTTTTCCATTATTTCCTTAATATCTTTAATTAGTATTGTTTTTCTCCATATATTGCTGATATGCTCCCACCAAGCTCCCTGTTGTAGCTTTCGAAGAACCCTTGTAACCATGGCAGAATCTCCCTCAATTTCCAGTCGATTATACCGCTCACAATTTGCAATTTTCAGAGCTTGTTTCACAGCAGTAAGTTCTGCTTCATTATTTCTAGCATACCCTAGGTCAATGGCGAAGATACTCAAAACTCGTCCAGTACAGTCCCAGAAGATGCCGCCAGCCCCTGCCTGACCTAGGTTGCCCTTTGAGGCCCCATCAGAATTTACTTTAATGAACTCTCGTTGAGGAGGTATTAATTTATCTCTAACTTCATAACCAATGGATCTGGGTTTCCAAGAGGATGGTGCTAACATCTCCTCCTTGAGATTTAGCTGGATGAGAATTCCTTCCTTTGTTCCCTGAGAATTCCAATCTTCATGACTCCATTTTTTGACTAGGATGGTCTCTCTGATATTCTGGACAATAGTATGCCAAATCTCTGGCATTTGCCTCTTCTCATTGTGAAATATTCTTTGATTCCTCTCCTTCCACACTGTCCATAGTAGGAATCCCAATGAGAGGTTCCAGGCTCTATTTATAACTCGATTTTGGTATCATCCTTTCCTCCAATTCTCCATTGTTTTTCTGATACTGTTATTATTTTTTCCTATTTGCAGAAATAGGTGAAATAGATTGTGCCACATATGATCCAACACTGAGCAGGTATTAAGAATGTGTTCTAGGTTTTCTTCATATTCTCCACACATTACACAACAAGAAGGTCCGAGCATGCCACGTTTCTGAATCTGATCCCAAGTAAGGATTCTGCCATGGCCTACAGTCCACAAGAAATTTTCTATTTTGGGCTAGTGCTTAGTTGACCAAAGTTTTTTCCATAGTCTGTTATCTGTTACATTTACATAATTAGATTTGATTTGGTACGCTTCCTTGATTGTAAACATTCCTTTCATATTATACCCCCAACGAAGTATATCAATTCCTGTTAGGATCGGTATCTTCCTGAAGTGTAATTCTCTGTCATAATTCCCTCAGTGCTGAGTATCTGGTGTCGCTTGCCATTGTTTTTTTTGCTTCCATCTCATCCAAATGTGATGATTTTTATCTTCCCAATACTTTTTGACCTCCTTTCAAAAAACAAAAAAAATTCTGCTAAATCCTTTCACATTGTTTCCAGGAATCTTCCTAGAAATGGGCTAGATTACCCCCTCTAATCTCCCAGAAACTATGGTCAGATCCTCTGGGGTGATATGCCACTACAATCGATCTCTTGTGGCTTGAGGCATTTCATACTTTTGTTCCCATATTTTTTCCCATAGGTTCGTACCTCCCTTCATCCATCACCACCACAATTTTACCCCCATGACCTGATTTAGGATGAAAGGATCTCATAATCCTAGACCTCCTTTAAATTTAGGTAGAGTGAGCTTCTCCCAGGATAAGAGAGGCCATTTACATTTCTGTTGTGGCCCTTGCCATAGAAATTTTTTAAAAATGTTAACCATGTTAGAGAAAATAGTCTTCGGATCTTCCATCCCTGAGATTTGATAGATATGAATGGATTTGAGAACATATTTCAGAAGGATAACAGAGCTAGGGGCATTGAGAGCTCCAAAGGACCAATTTTGAAACTAGTTTTGAATACGAGTGATTAGGTTTTTCTAGCGAGATATTCTTAGTGAATTCTCAGACAGGGGCATGCCTAGGTACTTAGTGGGTAAGGTCCCAATGGAGAAACAAAGAGTCTGAGCTAACAACCTTTGGGATTGAGGAGAACTATTGAAGAAAAAAACATTGGATTTATCATTGTTAATCAAGGTTCTAGAGGTGGCCATAAAAGCTTTTAGAATATCTAGAATAGATTTGGATTCCTGGAGACTAGCTTGGCAGAACAACATGATATCATCAACAAATTGTTGGTGGGATAGGGTAAGATATCGGCCCCATAATTTTAACCCTTTCAAGGTGCCATCCCTAACTATATGAGTGATAAACCATCCCAACCCCTTTGCAGCAATAATGAAAAGGAAAGGGGATAAAGTGTCTACCTACCTCAGACCATGGGAAGCATTAAAAGGACCAGAAGGGCTACCATGAATTAGAATGGATAAATCCAGGGTTGAGATAAATTATAGGTGTTGGGTGTGGAGCCTAATTATCTTCTTTATTTTGTATCACAACGCTGGACCCCTATTCTTAAGGGGGGGAACGCCGCCCGTAACTAAACTCTTCCTGAGGAGTCTAGGGGGGGTGGTTGCGACTTTATGGAGCCCCTCGCTGGCAGGGGGTTTCGGGGGCAGCACCCCCGAAGCTAAAAACAGATGTAAAATTGCCTTGTAAAAGTATTATAATTTCTAGTCAATCTTGGCTGTTTATTAGGTGGATAATCTGACGATAGAATTTATGTTTAATTTAGGTATGAGGGTATTTTATTGTGGTTGTGTATTGTATGTGTATTCTCAAATCGAGAAATAGATAGGGAGACTGTGAGAGAGAACATAGACTATTACACCAGATATGCTGTAGGTTGTGTCTCTTCATTTTGCTGGATAATATAAAGGAAGGACTAGCTGTTCAGGGTGGATGTAGCCCAAATTGGGTGAACCACGTATATCCGCGTCTCTCTGGTTTTATGTGTTTTTTGTGTTTGTGTTTTGCGCATATTTTATGTGTTTCATTGCTCTGTAATATATATTTTTCTAACAATAGGATCCACTCCACCCATATTTGGTCAAAACAAGAGGATAATAGTATGTGCTGGAGGTAACTCCAACTTAAGCGATCATATGCTTTGGCCAAGTCAAGTTTAATAAGAATTCCTTTGGTTTTGAGAGAGCGAAAGGGATGCATGGCTTCATGGGCAGTCATGATGCCATCAAGGATTTGTCTTCCTTTGACAAACCCATTTTGATTAGGGGAGATAAGAGAGGGAAAAATGGGTTTGAGCCTATTGACCATAATAGTAGACAAAATTTTATAAATAACATTACACAGGGCAATTGGCCAGAAGCTAGAAGGAACATCACAATTCTCATGCTTTGTTATCAAAGTGATAAAAGTAGAATTCAGAGCTGGGTATACCTATCTTGTTCTTCTTGACTCCTTTGCCAAATCTAGGATGTCTTCTACTATTTAAATAATCGTAAGCTGGAATAAGGTTGAGAAGAATGGTGTTTAATACCATTTATTTAAAAGATATACACTTTATGAAGTTACGAAGATACGTGTAAGTGTTTTGATGAGAGAGAATGAATGGACTTATTAATTTGTTAAAATAAAAAGATGGTGAGAGAAAATGCTCTTCATATATATATTTTTATTGAGCAAATATGTTAAATGATTTATGGAGTGGATTCATGGTTAAATATAAAGTGTATTAAGTGGATTAATATATTAGAGTAAATATTTAAGGGTTTAAAGAAAAAGAAAAGTAATAATTTTAAGTAAGTTGTTTAAAATGGCACATAGAGCTAGAGGAGCCAGAAGATATGGAATTGGTCGAGGAAGAATAACTGCAAATCAAGTCTTGCTTAATGAAGTAAGATATATTATAACTAGATTGGATGCATTGGAGACAACACATCAAAGAGATGTTGACATTAGGGATGTCAGTGAAGCATAGAAAGATAAGAAGAAGAAGCTCAAGAAGAAACTCCAGAAGAGAAGATGGTCAAGATGACCGCGGGAATCAATGCCAAGCCAATATTGGACGTGCCTATGTATGAAGGGAATTTAAATCCCGAATAATTGATTGATTGGATTGGTACCATAGATAAATATTTCGAATATGAGAATGTAGCACGATGAGAAGAAAGTCAAGTTCGCGGTGACCAGATTAAAGGGACATGCAACGCTATGGTGGGATAGCGTGCAAGCTTAAAGGAGAAATAGAAACAAATGGAAGATCACTATTTGGGATTGAATAGTGGCCAAGTTCTTCCTCAAGATTATCAGTTGAATATTTTTCGCCAAATGCACAATCTCAAGAAAACATTTATGTCTATAAAAGAATATATAGAAGAGTTTTATAAATCGAGTATAAGATCTGGTCATATGGAAGCAGATGAAGAAAAATTAGCAAGGTATATTAATGGCTGATATTTGAAATACAATATGAATTGAACATTTTGTCTCTAAAATTTGTTGAAGAATCTTACCAGATAGCCCTTAAAATTGAAGAAAAATTGGCAAGAAAGAAAAGTCAAAGAGGAAGAGGACGAAGCACGATAAGAAGCAGAGGATCATCAAGTCGAGGACAATCAAGCAGAGGATACTCCAGTGGAATATTTTCGATTCAAAGAGGAGAAGGCAGCAGTTCACACAGGCAGAACCATCAAGAGGAGATTTCAGAGGACGAAGACCATATCAAATAGGCAGAGAACAATCTTATATGGTAAGATGTTATATATGTAGTATCCAAAAATATTTTCTAATCAAGGAAGCACACATATAGCACAAACTAATACAAGAAGTGTACAATCCTCTACACATGAAAATGCACCTGAAACTTGTGAATCTTTAATGATGAAAATAACTTTATTAACAGTTTTTAAAGAAGTAAAGGAACCCACATAAAGAAAAAAATTATTTTGAACTATTTGTAAATCAGGAGGAAAGTGTTGTAAAATCATTATTGATAGTGGGAGTATTGATAATTTATTACCTACGGAAATGGTAGAAAAAATTAATTTAAAGAAAATAAACATCCTACTCCCTACAAAGTTTCATGGTTGCAAAAAGGACATCAGATATTAGTCAATGAACAATGTGGAGTGGAGTTTCAAATAGGATGTTGTAAGGATGGAGTTATTTGTGATGTTATGCCTATGGATGTGTGTCATATCTTTCTTGGAAGACCATGTCAATATGACAGGAAAGCAATGCATGATAGAAGGAGCAATACCTACACTTTTGAAAAAGATGGTGAAAAGCAGGTACTTTTTCCTTTGAAGAATGAAAAAGCACCAAAAGAAGAGAAATCCAAGGTAATGTTACTTAGTGGGAAAGAATTTCTCCAAGAAATCAAGTATGAGGAGATAAATTTTGCCTTGATTGGTAAGCCAAAGGTAGTTCTCACAAGTACAAATTTCAATGATATTTCAGAAGAAATTAAAAACATGTTGAATGAATTTATTGATATTGTAGTGCATGAATTTCCTGATGAATTTCCTCCCATTATAAGCATTAGCCATCATATTGATCTCATTCCAGATGCTAGTCTTCCTAACAAAGAAAATTATAGAATGACTCCAAAGGAGAATGAAGAGATTAAAAATCAAGTGCAGGAATAGTTGGATAAAGGCCTCCTTCGAGAAATTTTAAGTCTGTGTGTTGTTCCAACAATGTTTACTCCAAAGAAGGATGGTGAATGGAGAATGTGCACAAATTCTCGAGTAATCAACAAAATCAAAATCAGGTACATGTTTCCATTACCCTGTATTGATGATCTAATATATTGTCTAAGTGGTCCTGCATATTTTTCTAAAATAGATTTAAAAAGTGGATATCATGACATCAAAATCAGAGAAGGTGATGAATGGAAAACAACATTCAAAACTAATAATGGTTTATATGAATGGTTGGTAATGCCATTCGTAATTACCAATGCTCCCAACACTTTCACGAGACTAATGAATGAAGTATTAAAAGAATTCATTGGAAAATTTGTTATAGTTTATCTTGATGATATATTAATTTACAGTCAATCAAAAGCAGAGCACCTAAGACATATTAAGATGGTTTTGAAGAAACTAAAACAAGAGAAATTTCTAATCGATCTAAAGAAATGTAGTTTCATGAAGACATAACTATTATACTTGGGTTTTGTAATTTCAAGAGAAGGCTTAAAGATGGATCAAGAGAAAGTGAAGGCCATAATCAATTAGCCAACTCCCAAAAGCATTTCAGAGGTAATAATATTTCATGGATTGGAAATTTTTTACAGGAAATTTATTAAAAACTTCAATGGAATACGTAATCCATTTGTAGAAACTATTAAAGAGAAAAATCAACCATTCCATTGGATAGAAGCAACTAAAAAATCTTCTAATTATTAAAGAAAAATATCACAGAACAACTTGTTTTAGCACTATCAGATTTTAATAAGTTGTTTCAGGTTGAGACTAATGCCAGTGGGACTGCAATAGGAGTTGTCTTAAGTCAAGAAGGATAACCAGTTGCCTACTTAAGTGAAAAACTTAACGAGGCCAAGCAAAAATACTCTTCTTATTATAAAGATTTTGATGCCATCATACAAACTTTAAAAAAATGGAGACATTATCTTATGCCAGAAGATTCCATCCTCTACACAGATAATCATTCTTTACAATATATCAACATTCAAACAAAATTGATTCAGCGAAATGTTAAATGGATTGAATTCTTACAAAATTTTACATTTTCCATCAAGCACAAAAGTGGGTAATCAAACAAAGTAGAATATGCATTAACCAGAATCAATTCAATTTTGCAAGAATTCCAAATAAATATCTTAGGATTTGATGAGTTGAATATGCATTAACTAGAATCAATTCAATTTTGCAAGAATTCCAAATAAATATCTTAGGATTTGATGAGTTGAAAGATATGTATAAATATGGTCCAGATTTTAAAGAAGCTTATGAATCTTGTGAAAATCCTGTAAGTAGAGATAGAACTCCATGGTTAGACTACATGATACAAGAGGGACTTATGTTCAAGGGAAAAAAATTATGCATTCCAATATTTTCAATGAGGCAAAATTTGTTGAAAGAAAAACATAGTGGGGGTTTAGCAGGTCATTTTGGGCAAGATAAAATTCTAGCACAGTTACAAGAATTTCATTATTGGCCTCACATGTAAACATATGTAAAGAAATTCATTCAAAGATGTAGGATATATTAATAAACAAAAAGAAGAAGTTAGAACATTGGACTCTATCAACCCCTAACAATACCAAATCGACCACAAGACTCCATAAGCAGGGATTTTGTATTGGGATTGCCTAAAACACAAAAATAAAGTGATTCAATATTTTTTGTTGTTGACAGATTCTAAAAAATGACACACTTTATGGCTTGTAAAAAGACAAATGATGCAACTAACATAGCAAACTTGTTCTTACAAGAAATAGTTAGATTGCATGGATTACCTACAAGCATTGTTTCTGACAGAGACACTAAGTATTTAGGTCATTTATGGAGGAATCTATGGAAAAAGTTGGGAACTAATCTCAGTTTTAGCTCAACATATCATCCCCAGACTGATGGTCAGACAGAACTGGTAAATAGGAGCCTTGGAAATATTTTGAGAAGCTTTGTAAGTTAACATACCAAACAATGAGATTAGGTTCTTGCTCAGGAAGAACTTTCATATAACGATTCACCCAACAGAAGCACTGGATTAAGTCCATTTCAAATTGTTTATGGGGTGCATCTAAGAGGTATTTATGAGTTGAGGAACCTGGGAAAACAAAAACTCAGAAGTGCAAATGGTGAAGATTTTGCAGCAAGTATATAGGAAATACAAGACAGATTCAAGCTGCAACTATAAGAAAGCATCAAAAAGTATAAACGAAGAGCAGATTCCAAAAGAAGAATATTAGTTTAATGTTGGAGACCTGGTTATGGCACACCTTCGGAAAGAAATATTTCCTAAAGGGGCACATAATAAGTTAAAACTGAAAAATATTGGACCATGCAAAATTCTGAGGAAATTTTCCTCGAATGCTTATGAAATAGAACTACCCAAAGGCTTTGGTATTTCACCAATATTTAATGTTTTTGATCTATACCTCTTTAAGGAACCAATGTATGATTCTGCAGATGCACCTATTCATGATAAATTTCAGTGGGAGAAGCAGCTACCTTCAGCACCAACAGAACATATTGAATCCATCATCGATCAAAGAGTGGCTAAAAGGGCCAGAAAGAAAGAGTATCTTCAATACTTGGTCAAATGGAAGAATCACCCAGTCGAAGATGCTACTTGGATGACACCAAAACAGATTTCAAAATATGGTACTAGCATTGAAGAACTTCACGAGAAAAACATATGATTGTCTTTTTCTTCCTCAGTAGTATGGTGTAGGAGCATCTCATGTTTAATTTTTATGTAATTATTTAATTAATGAATCTATAAGTTTCTATAATAAGTGAGTCATTGTAGAATTAATTAGGAGATAGGGAAGTTAGGATAAAATCCTAAAGTTGAGAGGATAGCTCTCAACTTCCTCCAAATATCTAGGAGGAATTTTCTCTTGAAGAGATTCGAGAGACTTCCCTCCTCTAAATAAATAGACATGTAATCTTTTGGAAAAATCAATGTTTTGGAGTGTGATTTTAATGAATAAAATTTGTGTTTTTTGTCTTGTTAATTCTCTGCACCAAATTTCTATAATCATATGATCACCAAAATTGTTGCTAAGTTGGGACTTTCACATGAAAATTCCACTCCCCACTATCCACAGGCTAATGAAGAAGTTGAGGTTGTTAAAATTTTTCTTAAAACTATTCTTCAACGTATGGTAGGGTTCGATAAATCGGACTAGAACATGCTTCTTTACACTTCCTTGTGGGCATATTGAACCTCAGTTATGACTGCTACTGGATTCACACCCTTTCAATTAGTCTATGGTCTAGAAGCAATCATCCCCATCGAGTGGGAAATTCCATATTGAAAACTAGTTTTTGAACTTCTTCCTCTCACTTCCATAGAGGAGGAGAGTATTTTACATTTGACTCATTTGGATGAAACTCAACATGATGTTTCTTTAGCTAATGAAGCTTATAAAATACACGTTAAGGAAGAATATGACAAAATTTTCAATCCTCGAGTCTTCTCGGAAGGAGGCTTGGTTCTCTTATATGACTAGGAGGCTGATAAGCTAGGTCCGGGAAAATTTCAAGCTATGTCGCTAGCTACAATGTCAAGCTAGTCCTTACAAAAGGGACCTATGAGTTAATAGATTTCGATGGAGTTCCACTAATGCAACCTAGAAATGGGTTGTACCTCAAAAAATTCTATGATTGATCTCATGCGTAGTACACTATGTACATATTGTCTATATGTGTGTTTGAGTTTGTTTTTAGCGTGTCTTTTAATATTTTCTCACAGTTTCTGTTTATCCCATTTACGTTTGGTTTGTAGATCTCTACGTTGAGAGAGAATATATGACATCATCGTCCCACACGTTGGAATGATGATTGAATATGAATCTTTTTGCATCATTGTTCATGCCTCTAATTACTAGTGTGACCGATTTCTTCGGTATTAACATTCTCGTGATTGAATGTTGTTGACATAGAGCAAGTCGATCATTTTTGGACCCGATGAACGATTTGTGGACACCCCATCTAGAAACCAATGAAGTTACAGAAACAAGAGCCTTTAGCACTTGCTTTCTATATAATGTTTTGATGTCCTTCGTGGCATATTTATATTACAACTTCTAAAGAAAATTCCCAACAAATGGGATCTTTATTTTTGTGCAGCTTTGCATACTTTATTTTTTTCATTTAGGTAAAGAATTATTTTTTCCAATAAAGGTATTGAAAATTTATGGATGCTCAGAATAAATGGTTTAAAGTATAAACTAATTTTAATATTTTATGCCAGATGGAACTATTTTACTTGTTAGATAAAAATAGTTGTAAGAGGAACAATTGACTATATGGCCGAAAGAATGTCTTAGAATTATTTTTTTCTTATATGTGATGTTGTTATTTCATGTATTTGTAATACCATGTTGATCTATTGAATAGAGTAGTTAGATGATACTACATAGATCTCTTAGTTTATTGGCTTGTGTTATCTCACTGCGCATGTTCTAATTTTGGCTGGAATTGGAGCATTCAAGTTGAAGAAGGAGTGAAGCATGTGATGGATTATAG
The DNA here is from genome assembly GCA_034641835.2 of Pinus albicaulis. Lineage (NCBI taxonomy): Eukaryota > Viridiplantae > Streptophyta > Pinopsida > Pinales > Pinaceae > Pinus > Pinus albicaulis. The sequence goes on along the minus strand of CM076575.1, from coordinate 1,661,182,853 downwards.
GTAGGCTTTATTTTTTCCTCTATTTACTTTAAGGAAAGCATTGGGTTCCTTTTCTCTCTTTTGTTCTATATTGGCCACCGAACCTATGGGAGATACTCTTTTCCAGAATCGTAAATCCCACATAACATGCAAAACATGATGATAGGTCACTCACATAGACTATATATTATTTTACTCCAAAAATTCCTATATACTCTCAATCCCCTACTTCCACTTCAATATGTTCAACCAAACTCTCTGTATAACGAGAATATTTGCACACTTAATAATTGTAGGATGGATCCACCATGACATACTTCCCAAATAATACCCTAAATCCCACAAAAAAATATTATCCCAAACTTCTAAAGGAAAATTTGGAATTTTAACCTAGATGGGGTAGGTCCTAATTACTTTTGGATGAAAATCAAAACAAGGGTGCCATAATCTCAAGTTGAGCATAAAATTTCCATTGAATAATCAATCACTTAATTTTTTCACTACATCTTCTTTAGAAATGAAGAAAATCAAAGACAAATCATAGCCACACCTTCGACATTAACTAAAAAGGTTCCCAATAACCTAGTGAAATATGTAAATTATGCCCTATCATTTTCATGATATAGTGTTTTAATAGTGATAGCATGAAGTGACACCTTACTAAATTACTAAATTTTTACTGATATAATCCAACACATTCTAAGTACTCAACTTTTAAATCTCCTTTGATCATTTTTTTTCCTCTTCATTGAGAAGATGTGCTTCTCTTTCCTATCCCTACCAATAAAACCCAACTCCCTAGTGCTTGTCAATTATTTCATATTGAAATAATTCCCCACAATTAACTTCATTGTAAACTCCACAACCTACATACTCAGGAGGTGAACCCTTTGTTTTAAATCTCATCAATTCCAACACACAAGGGAGTAATGGGCACATTTCTTACATCTTTTTATTGAATAAATGTATAATCAAGTTGAATGTACATGGCACCTGTTTTTTGGAAAATATTAAACACCATGCACTAATTTAATGATTGGTTTACTACCTTTTCATCATGTACATTAGATATCATATTATTCACAAACTTGAGAGACAAGAAACCAACCATTAGATTACTTCATGGTGCTTAATATTTTTCATTATCTTAACACTTTTAATTTATTCACCACAACATCCAATTAGTGTAAATGTTTCCGTAGGTCAAAAGGATCTCACATCCCACGAGGCTTTTTCTCTCGAACTCTAAGCCCTTCCATGACTGTCGTTAAGAGCAAGATAACTCGAAGAAGTGCAAAAAATCTAAAAGATGTAAACAAAAATTGACTAATTCACTTGCAGACACATAACAAAATTTCCCTAACCTAGGGGTAAGGAGTATGATCTAAGCACTTTCCATCTCCTCAAACAATAGCATTTTTCTTTATTAATTTTTTGTTTCATTAATTTTTATTTATGGATCATTAATAAATATATGCATTTTGAAATTTATGTATAAATCAATATATCATGAAAAGATTAACAAATTTATTAAAATGAATAACCTATAATAAAAAAATCATCATAATAAATATTTTGGTTTATTTTTATTTTTATTTCTCTCAATGCCTAAATACAATTGTGATGTTTCATGCTTTAAAATGAATAAATAAACTTAATACCTTGAGGCACTTAACTTATATAAAATTATAATAAATCTCTACCAAATTCATGCTTTAAAATGAATGCCTAAATACAATTGTGATGTTTCATGCTTTAAAATGAATAAATAAACTTAATACCTTGAAGCACTTAACTTATATAAAATTATAATAAATCTCTACCAAATTCATGAAAAGCCAAGAGAAAAAATAAAAAATCAAAGCATTTCATTGAAAAGATATTTTATACCACATAAAACGGTTTCTCAAACTTTGCCATCAAAATCAACAGGATGGTTTATTATATTAGGAATATGTTACGACTGACAACCAAAAGACCTGGAATATTTCGACATTTACTGTACAGCAGTGGCAAATATAAGCCCCTCTGCACAAATTAATAAGTCTATGAGCCATGACCATAATATTCAGAGCTACACTGCCTCCATAAGAACTTTGAATATTTGGTGCTTTACCTCTTTGTCAGAAATGGATACGAAATCTTTGTATTTGTAGAGGAAGTGCATGCCTCGTGCAACATTGAAACTAAACCTTTTGCAACACAAAGGCACATTGTCATGCTTTAGAAATTCCCAATTCAGTTGGCTGACAGAAAGGTCCAGGATGCCTTTCATATGATTTAAGGCATCTTCACGGCTACATTCGGGATTGTCTTTCACATAACACTCTAAACTTGAAGCTACCTCCCCGCGTTCCTTCTCTTGCTTCACACACACACATTGTATGAGGAAAATGTTAAAACAAATGCTAATATCATCTTATGTTTAAAATAAAAATTAATTTTAGTTTCAAATACCTCAAAATCTGTTAGGTCGTCCTTGAGTCGGACCGTCAGTTCTAACAGATCATGGATTTTGGATGGATAGAATATTTGCTCCAGAGTGTAGTCTGGTAGAATTTGACCCATTAACAGAAGCGGAATCAAATTTAACACACACATCCCCGAGCTAACGAGGCCATTCTTATAGTACTCATTAAACGATGGAACATATCCAGCCGTCATCCATTCCGCTTCTTGCAGATAAGACTCGAGGCATCGCTCCCACTAAGAATGAAGGCAACCGGTCAGATATTTCATTGATTCAGACATAATAATAGCAACATTTTTCGTAGTTGTCTATAAAAATTATAAATAATACATACGCCATTTTTTTGTATGTACGCTGCCATATCCCTCCCTTGCATTTTTTCCACTTCAGCAGTCCATTCATTGGATGTATTAATGAAGAAATCGAATAATTTTTTAATGTGGTCTGGAAGACGGCCTATTATCGAACTATCCCAATACAAGATGATTATTGAAAAACATAAAAAACTTCGTGCTATCCCACAATGTCACTGGCGCAGAAATTACAACGAATGAATCGATAGCGGGGAATTCGATTTCACCTTCTCACTCCCTCAGTGAAGATTTTGATTTGGTCCAAAGTTCCGTGAATATCATATAGGTCATCTAGAACAATCAACAATGTTGAGAGTTGTGTGAAGGCGATTCTGCTGCTACAAAATTCGGGCTCAAATGTGCTTAGAACCGCCTAAAAGTAAAACTCCACGTGACGTTTCCTATAGAAATTCAGCTGCGGCAGATATGAGTCTGCCCACCACCTATATATATATAGCACACCGTCATATGTCACAAAATTGACAAGCAAACATAACGATGAGATACATAATATAGCACACCGTCATATGTCACAAGCAAACATAACGATGAGATACATAATATATCCTATCATATCCCATCATAATGTGCACCTGGAGATAAGTTGCATCTCTTTCTTATGTGTGCATTGCAGAATATTGAAGTCCAATTTCGCCAACTCCAAAATTTTCTGGTTTATATTAGACCTGAAAAAATACATAGCGAACATAGATTAGTGTATTGAGAGCACTTACTGAAATTCAGGATTGATTTTGTTTATACTCATTGAAACTGATCAAATTTTATGGACAAGGTTAGTACTTGAGCCATGAATAGTTATGTTCATATATTTCGATAAAGTTCCTAGCCTCCCATCTAGGCACACTGCAATGCCATGGAAATTCCAATGCATATTTCACCTGAAATCCACTAATCAAATCAGCCATGTACCGATCATGCTACGAGAGTATAACATACAAAAATAAATAAATAAATTCCAGACCGAAGAGTTTGCATACAATACTGGAAGTTGGAAAGTGTGATTGCAGCTTACCTCTCTCCGAAGGCTTTGATCAATGTCAGAGTGATGTCAGCTGTAGTCTGTCCTGTTAAAAATTGGCTTAGATACTGTGTTGTGAATGTCTTTGCTTCCTCCATGACTTTTTCTCCGGGAAACGAAATATTTGAAGCTCGGAATAATGACAGCATGCTCCTCATTTGTTTATCAGCTCTTCCTTCTTCACCACCGGAATTGCAGAAGAAGTGCCCTTTTTCATCTTTGAAATTCTCTAAAACATCTGTTTCATGAATGCATGATATTCTATGAGACTCAAATATTTTTATTTAACTCTCAAACGACATCAAGGGTATATTTTAATCTATCTAACCGGAAGAGACGTTATATCGATGCATTCGGAGTGCCCGTAACCCCAAAGCTGTAGAGTTGAGATCTTTGATGAGGGAATCTCTTGATCCCACCCCGATGCCCCTTTCGTTCCAACAGCTACTCATCATCAAGGAATCAAGTTTTAATGATCAACCAGTGAGTAGCTATAATCTACAAGAAGTGCATGTAATCACTGAATCCTATAACTGGTAAATCAAATTCATGTGTAATGCTTAACCTGTAAACGTAATCCATAGCTACTTTTATTTCAGGTAGAAAATGTCTATCCATTCCCAGACATTCAATAGTATCAACAATCTGAAGACGTTTGATTAAATCCTCATCACTGCAGCTATCTTTCATGTCACTCGAAAAAAGACGTTTGATATCTTCAATAAGCGTTTCAGCTCGTTCACGATATGCAGGTGCCTGATACAGTACAGTTATCTTGCAGAGATTGATGAATATTGTTGGATTTTAACATGTAGAAGATAAGGGAATATGTAGAAGAATATAATGAGATTAATGAGATAAATACCGCGTATGACGTTGAAAGAGAATGTATGACATCATCGTCCCACACGTTGGAATGATGATTGCCTGTGCGTTTTTCTAGTTGAGCATTGCTCATGCTTGCGGTTATTGGCGTGACACATTTCTTTGGCGTTAACATTCGGCCATTACTTGAAAGTAGTTGACAAAGAGCCAAACCATCATTCTTGGAGCCGATTACCGATTTGTGGTCGCCCCATCTGGAAACGAATGGCGTGACAGAAACAAGAGCCATTAGCACTCGCTTGCTATATAACGATTCGCTGACGTTCCTGCCCTATTTATATCACAATTTCTAAAGAAAGTTCCAAACGAATGGAATCTTTCATTTCCTCCAACTTGATAGGTTATAGGTTTACTTTTATAGGTTATAGGTTATAGGTTTACTTTTAGATAACAGTGGTATAGGTTATACGTTTACTTTTAGGTTATAGATAACAGTGGTATAGGTTATAGGTTTACTTTTAGATAATTGATTTGCCAAAATCTAACGATGAACACATACAACTAGACTCACTCATTTAATACCATTAGCATGTATAGCTACACTCATTTAATGCCCATTATTTCTTTCCGTTACGTGAAGGATTCTTTTCTGCAATAAAGCTATTGACAATTTAGGGATGGTAATACCATTAGCATTTACAGCTAGACTCATTTAATGCCCATTATTTCTTTAAGCTCTTGACAATTCAGGGATGGTCTTTATAAATGCTTTAAAATATTAAATAATTTTAATATTTTACGCGACATGCAACTATTTTACTTCTTAGATAAAAACAATAAAACATATTCTTAAGTAAGATCTTTAGGTCTCTCTTATATAGTTATGAAGATTATGTTCATTATCTGCATCCTAATTTATGACTCTTATATTATAATTATAAGGGAATTTATAAGATAATTCCTAGTTTAGGACTTTTATATTATAATTATAAGGGAATTTATAAGATAATTCCGTGTTTAAAATATATTTAACAATGATTCCATTCCTTGTCTGTTATATTTTTAGCAAAATCTATTTTATGTCTACTATTAGCCAGAAAATTTCGAAGATTATGCTCATCATCTGCATCCTAGTTTATGTCTTTTATATTATAATTATAGGGGTTTAAAATGTATTTAACAATGATTCCATTCCTTGTCTGTTATATTTATAACAAAATCTATTTTATGTATACTATTAGCCACAAAATTTCGAAGATTATGTATCTGCATCCTAGCTTATGTCTCATATATTATAATTACAAGGGATAATTCCCTGTTTAAAATCTATTTAACAATAAGTCCATTCCTTGTCTGTTATATTTTTAACAAAATCTATTTTATGTCTATATATAAACCAATCGTATTTTTCATGCTTAAAATTGTCTACTATTAGCCACACAATTTCGAGTTGGATTTCAACATTCTGCGATGCACGCACATAATAAAGAGATCGAACTTTGGCATTTGACTATACGATAGGATATATTCTCCATCTGTACAAATTCGTGTCTTATCAATTTAGTGACGTGACATGATGCTGTGCAAAACAGTACGTACGTACATAAAAGTGGCTGAAATATTGATATTTGTAGTTTTCTACCTTGGATTTTGCATCTGTATAGGTTCATTGGCTGAAATATTGATATCTGTAGTTTTCTATTTTATATTTTGCATGTGTAGAGATTCATTACTTGCCAATTTAGTGATATATAATATGGTTATATATTGCTATTTCATGTTTATTATTTCTGGAGTTTTATTTTGAGTGTATAGTTTGTGTGGTGTTTAATTTTTAGATTTCAATTTAAGGTTAAGAGCACTTGATATATTGTTATGTTGTTTTTTATTTGTTTTTATCTTACATTTTAGGTGGATTTTTATTTTTCGTGTATAAGTTAGTTGGTGTGCTGTTTATTTTTTAAGTTTCAATTTTATGTATATATATTAGTTGGTGTGCTGTTTATTTTTTAAGTTCCAATTTTATGTGTATATATAATGGTGATATATTGATTATATATTGATATTTGAAGTTTATAATTTTAAATTTTAGGTGGAGCTTTGTTTTGAGTGTATAAGTAAGTTTGTGTGGTGTTTAATTTTCAAATTTAAATTTTATGTTAAGAGTGTTTAATTTTCAAATTTAAATTTTATGTTAAGAGTGATTGATATATTGATATTTGTAGTTTTCTATCTTTTTTATCTTAAATTTTAGGTGGAGTTTTATTCTTGAGTGTATAAATTAGTTGGTGTGGCGTTTACTTTTTAAGTTCAAATTTTTTGGATAAGATTGAAGATTCAAGTCAACTATAAATTCTAGAAACATGATTATTCTAGAAACATAATGAATATAGCACAATTTTAATGACAATTATTGAGGAAAAAAATCTGGTCATACTTTGGGAAATCTTGCTTTAGTGAAGGTGGTTCTAAATGGCCAACATAAATCAAATTATTCAAAGAGATGGAAAAGAAAGTGCAGTACAAAATACTGTAATTTATGTAAAAATTGTTGCTTTTCATTTAATCTTTTTATTTGTAATTTTTAAATGGGATATTTTACTAATAAGACTCATTGTAAAGTACATTGAAAAAAATTGAGAATTTTTTATGAACATATAGAATGAATGAAATTCTTTATTGGAAAAATTTGAGGATCAAATATGTCTAGTGTATTTGAGATTAAGAGTAGATATGAAAATTTGGAGGAATTATTAGAGATACTTACACAATGCATTGCATGAATACAATTATTAGTCAGAGCATGGCATGACTTTAGTAAGGCATGCCTCTAGCAAACATTTTCCTCCTCACCACTATTATTTTAATAGTAACCAATGCAAGTGATAATTTTTTTTTTTGAAAAAAAATAATTATTTTCAATACCATTGAAAAAAAATCAATCATTTGATAGGACCATAGCTTTGAAGGTCTTATTGGAATCTTTGCACAATATAATTCCATGTGGATAATTGTCCCATATTTTTCTAACATAAATTATGGATGTAGCTGCAATATTTATGTCATTATTTTTAGATATTTGTGCAATGACTTTTCATTCTTATGTTATTGTTATGGGGAACACATTAATGGAGAAAAAAATATACACATCAAGTAGGCCTTTTAACCAAATTTCCTCTTTATAGGCATCTGAAGCAGCTATATATTTTGCTTCAGTACTGCACAAAGAAATTGTCTCTTGAAGCTTTGACATCCAGCTAATTGCTCCACCTGCAAGAGTAAAAACATAACCTGTAGTACACCTTCTTTTTTCCAAATCACCTGCATAATCAACATCCACATATCCGTAGATTGAACCTTCACGACCATCAAAGCTTATGCAATGGTCACTTGTGCCTCTCAAATACCGAAGCACCGATTTCACTTCTCACCAATGTTCTTCCCCTGGATTTTCCATTAACCTGCTGACAACTCCAACATTCTTCGTGTCTTTATGTATCTCCATGCCAAATATATGTTTTTTCGCTCCAAGATCCTTCATATCAAACGTCCTAGAGAGATGAGCCTTTAACCTGTTGTTTTTTTCCATGATTTTTCTTGCAATAATCATATCATGAACATACAACACCAAGATAATGAATATTCCTTTGAAACTTTTGAAGCATACAAAATGATCATACTCAGTTCTGATAAAATTCTGGCTCACCATGAAGGAATCAAACATATTGTACCATTGCCTAGGCAACTACCTCAGGCCATACAATGATTTCTTGAGCTTGCAAACTAATCTTCTGCTGCGACCTTGAAAAAAACCTTTTGGTTGATCCATATATATCTCTTCATCCAAATCACCACGAAGAAAGGTTGTTTTAACATCTAACTATTCTAACTCAAGATCAAGTAATGCAGTTAGTGCTAATACAATATGAATAGAAACAATTTTAACGACCTGTGGAAAAATCTCATGAAAATCAATACCTTCAGCCTGAGAATTTCCTTTTGTAACCAACCTTGCCTTATACCTCTCAATACTTCCATCAAATTTTCTCTTCAACTTGAAGACCCATTTTCACCTAACAATGCTTCTCCCTTTAGGAAGTTCTACAAGATCCCAGGTATTGTTCTTGGCTAAGGAATCCATTTCTTCTTCCATAGACTTTTTCCATATCTCGCTATCTACATTATCTACCGCTCCCTAATAACACGAAGGTTCCCCACCTTTAGTAATCAATGCAAAAGATGAAGCAGAATCTTAATACCTATTATGCGTTTTTCTTTCCCTTTTAGACCTTCTTAGAGTGACTAGTTGCTGAATAGGTTCTGGAATTTCTCCAGTTTCCTTTTATTCTTCACCTTTTTCATCAGAAGTCTCTCCTTCCTTTCAACTTTCTAGAAAAAGTTGAGTCTCCAATTGAATCTGCTGATTTGGCGATACCTGTCCATGTTCAACTTTTCCAACATCTAATTTTAGAAGAGAAGATTCATAAAATGTTACATCTCTACTAATGACTATCTTCCATGAAGAAGGATCCCAAAACCTATATCCTTTCACTACATAATCATACCCAACAAAGACGCAACATTTCAATTTTTGATCTACCTTTGAACACTGATTTCTAGGAATAAGAGCATATGCATCACAACCAAAAATATTCAAATATGAATAATCACAAGACTGACCCGACAAAACTTCTTTGGGAATTTTACAATTTATTTCAACAAAAGGTGATCTGTTAACTAAATAAGAAGCAATAGATATTACTTTTGCCCACAATTCCTTTGGCAGGTTAGTATTTTTTATCATGTTTCTGGCTCTTTCCATAAGAGTATGATTCATACGTTCAGCAATGCCATTTTGCTGAGGAGTATAAACAGTAGTTTTATGTCTAACAATACCTTCATCCTTAAGAAATTGTTCAAATTCTAAAGAAGTAAATTCACTACCATTATCATTTTTCAAACATTTAATTGATTTGTCTGTTTTCTTTTCCACCATTTCTTTAAATTGTTTAAAAACAATAAATACTCTGCTTTCTTTTTGAACATATAGACCTACACTTTCTAGGATAAATCATTAATAAATGTTAATAAATATAATGCACCTCCATAAGACATAGTAGGAGACGGTCCCCACAGATCAGAATGAATGTAGTCTAAAATTTGTTTACTATTATGAATTTTGGTTTTGAACATTTGTTTGCACTGTTTTCCATACACACAATGTTTACAAAAATCCAACTTCAAGGATTTGAAATCAAGAAGCAACTTGCGGTTCATTAGTACCTAAAGACCTTTCTCGCTCATGTGACCCAACCGCTAATGCCATAGATGAGAACTTTCTTCTATTTTTTTCTTACACAATCATTGCTTCACTAACTTGAGTTCTTCCTTTGAGTCTGTACTGATTTTCGACCTTTTCATCCTTCATAACAACCAAGGCTCCTTTTACGACTTTTAACACTTATGACCTGCAAATTTATACCCATTCGAATCCAAAACTCCTAGGAAATCAAGTTTTCCTTTAGTTCAGGTACATGCCTAACATCAGATAATGTAATAAATGTATCATCATACATTTTAATTTTTACATTACCCATCCCAACAGTCTGACAAGATGCATTATTTCCCATAAACACAGAACTACCATTTACGCTTCATATGAAGTAAACCAACTTCTGTGCGGAATCATGTGATGAGAAGAACCAGAGTCTAATAGACAATTTTCAGCATCTTGAGAGCCATTAAAAATAAATAGGGCTTCAGCAGTTAAAACTTCATCAATCATACCTGAATCAACATAACTTGCTTCGTTATTCTAGTTTTCCAACTCCTTCCGTTTCCAATGGTATTTCTTGAGGTATCCAATTTTGTTGCAGTACTAACACTTGGCTTTACACTTCTTTCCACCCTTTGACTTTGATCTAGAAGAACCCCTTTCTTTCTCCCCTCTTTCCTTTGACCGACCTATGGCTACTATGACTTCTGGTGCAGATGTCTCAACAATAGATTTCCTTCGTACTTCTTCAAATAATAAAGCACCCATAACTTATTAAAATTTCAAAGAATCACAATTGCTCAAACAGATTGAAGTTACGAAGTGGTCCCATGACTCAGGCAAAGAACACAACAAGGTTATCGCCTTTTCTTCTTCCTGCATTTTAACTTCCATAGATGACAACTGGAAAATAAGTGTATTAAAAACATTTAAATGTTCTTCAACTTTTGTACCCTCCATCTGAAGACTATATAATTGTCATTTTAAATAAATTCTATTGGTCAATGATTTAGTCATATACAAAGTTTCCAGTTTTTCCCACAAAACTTCAGTTGTACTCTCTTCAACAATATTAAAGAGAACATCATATGCCAAGCATAACATAATGATACTGAGGGCTGAAGCATCTAAGTCCTCCCAGTCCGAATATGTCATGCTTGCAGGTTGTTTCTTCACCTCGATACCAAATTAAGAAATAACCAGTAATAAACATGAAACAAAAACACACAATATTTAACCAGGAAAAACCCCAACTGCAAGGAAAACCCACCCAAATGAAAATTCATTAGCCTTGGCCAAAACCCTAGCCAATCCGACCAAGTGAGCCTCCAAAAATTTGACTAAATCTGCATCGAGATGCCGCAAACGCATTAGGTTAGCCGAAACCAAAGAATCCACCTCTATATACTTTAAAAGATCCTCAATCACAGATCTGATAAAAAATCATTCCACATTGGATCACCTACTTCTTGATTGGATCTATAAACAACCTGCAATGATCTCATCAAGCCCTATAAAACCTTGGCAATAGAAGCATCCTTCTGAAGCCAAAATGGCTCTGATACCAAATATTGTTTTGGGGAACACATTAATGGATAAAAAAATATACATATAACTAAAATGGAAAACTAAAATAAACACATAGGTAAATGCACAAAGGATTTACGTGGTAAAACCTTGACAGGGTGTCAAGGAAACCTCCGCGGGGCAAGGGATTGGAAACTCTATTAATAAAAAATGATTATCCTCATATTACAAGCCTCTCGTGCCATCCAATTTAACCTGGGATATTTCTTTATTCTAACTTCATTTCATTATACAACCAACTAACAGGTAATAAGTAAATTTTCCCAAAAGTACATTATTGTTATGAAACCAGCTCAAAAAATAGAATAAAAGAGAGATCAACGCCTTAGAAATCAACCACTTCGAGGGGGAAACCTCTAATACATTACATATATGAACAATTCTTGGATGATACAAATGACCAAAACCTCCTTTTATATATAGGAGTCCATGGGGCCACAATATAATCCTAGCCGACCTAACAATAATAATGTAAGGGAACAATAATAATAATATAGGGGTTAAAGGGGTACAACAATAACAATAAGGGGGCTACTCTAATAACAATAAAGGACTAAAATAGTAATATTGGGACCTAACATGCCCCACTCCTTCAAAAAAGTGTTGTCCTCAACGCTTGAGTAGCTTTGAGTGCTTATGTACAAAATTCTTATCCTCCCATGTAGAATTTTCAGTGGGTAAGTTCTTCCCCTTGATGAGATACTTGATTTCATAGCTGTCAAGTTCTTGATTCTGTGACCGCTTTAGGTTTCGATATGATTTTTCCTTCCTCATCAAGTTCTGGAAATATTGTTTGAACTAGAAGATTTTCACCTATAACCTTCTGTTGACTGAAAATTTGTCCGACCAACAGAAGGGATCTCCCCGGTAGAAAGTCCCAATTAGACCTTGAACCGTTTGGAGTAGGGATCCCGTCCTGGGTGTGGGTCCGGCTACCACTTAAGACGACTTCCCTTCGGTCTCAAAAGAACCTGTTTGAACCTGCGGACATACACTTATTCACATGATACAGAATACAGGATTGATGTATTAAACACGAATAAAACACTATGCGTAGCAAGATTATAGATAAAGCACGTACACCTCAAGAGATGTCATTAGCAACACATCTTTTGGGGGTAATGCTTATAAGGTAGTCTGATCACAAAAGAAATAGTTCTTAATGATAAGATACCCCTTTACTTCCTGAAAGATAAAACAAAATGCTAACAAAATAGTTCATTAACATTCATTAATAGAACAGATGACAAAATGAACATCATTGATACAACACAGATAGCCATGACGCATAAATGATGACATGAAGAGTGCAGCTTCATTAATCATAGGATGTTCTGAAACCGTACAAGGAATACACACAGTGTTCGCACAGCAAAACACATCATAACCATAGGGTGTTTTAACAAGAATCTATATTCATATGCTCAAGTGTATAATCTTTCAATACAATGCCATGTAGCTCTTGAGTTTCCAAAAAAGAAAAGCCCTTTTACAAGTTCCCGGAGGAAATATTTATAATGCAGAAACCTGCCTTTCTCAAGCCTCTTGACTGCTCAGTCTCTCCACCGTTGGGTTGCTCTATACCCATTCCTATGACTCACACCTGCCGTTGTTGCGACCTGCGACCTAGTCGCTGGGTCGCTGGGTCGCGCCGTCGGGCATTTACCAAGGGGTGCGACTTCGCGACCTGGCGACCTCCGCGACTTGCGACCCGGGGCAATGTGCGACCTTGCGACCTCCTGGGATTTGCGACCTGCGACCTCGACAGATGTTACGACCTGCGACCTCGGCAGATGTTGCGACCTGCGACCTTGGGCAGTCGTGCAACCTCGCGACCTTGACAGATGTGCGACCTTGTGACCTCCTTGTATTTGTGACCTCGCGACCTCGTTGAATTTGCGACCTCACGACCTTGGTAAACTTGCGACCTGCGACTTAGGAAAATTTGCGACCTGCGACCTGCGACCTCAGCAGATTGGTGACCTGCGACCTAAGCAGATTTGCGACCTGCGACCTGCGACCTCAGCAGATTTGCGACCTGCGACCTCAACAGATTTGCAACCTGCGACCTTGGGCAGATCAGTGAGTTCCTTGGAGTTTCGCCGGCATCTACTTGTTTTGAAAATGGTCTCCTTGTTTGCTGGGGAAAACCTTGGCTCTTATGTGCAAACAGAGAGGTTCTTCTTGCAATAAAATAACCCAGGTTACATGTCTTCATGATTTGAATAATAATAATAATGGGGCAACATTTAATTAATTGCACAAACAAAAATGATGACTTTAGACCCCTGTGTGGAATATTACAACATCATAATTACTCTTCAATAACGATGACCACATATGAAACACATGAAATTAACAAGCTTAAGAGAAGTGTTCAAGCAACATGCTTAATGACCTATAGCAGGAGGGCTTTTACTCGTCAATACACAAAAGGTTTCCATTTAAACGTATGCATGGCAGCCTCGCTACACTTGGCGCGACTGCGACAAGAGTGTTCGGGCGCACGCTGGATGATCCTTCCCACATATGGTGTGATTGCAATGATGACATCGGATCATGATGGCGAGGCAACTCATGAGGGGTTGGGGATAGGTCGGCGGGATGCAGATGATTGCAGGTCGGGTGGAAGACTTTAACGCCTGGGTTGCTGCAGGGGAACCTTGAATTTTAAATATACCCAAAATTGGGGTGGTGTTGTAGCGGCTACAACACCTTCTTTAAGCATAAAACATGGAAAACTGGATGCACTTGCGAAGAAGCAGGAAGATCCAATTTGTATGCCATAGTATCAATCTTTTGCAACACCTTGTAAGGACCATAATAATTTGGAGATAATTTATTATCCTTCTTAGCTTGCATGAGGGAAATTTTTTTCTATGGTTGTAGCTGTAAAAATACCCAGTCTCCTACATCAAAACTTCTCTCGCTGCGATGTTGATTTTCCTATTGTTTCATTCGATTTTGTGCCAAATTTAGGTTATCCTTTAAGATTTGGATAGCTTCTTGTTTATGCTCGATGTGATCTTTAATTTCTTGAACCTTAGAATTTTCTCTTAAAGATGATATGATGGACGGTGGATGATATCCATAAAGTGCCATAAATGGGGTAATTTTTGTTGTGGTATGGAAGGAAGTGTTATACCACCATTCAGTGAGAGGTAACCACTTGACCCATTGTGTTTGTTTATCAGATACAAAACAACAAAGATATCCTTCCAAACTTTTACTCACTATCTCAGTTTGACCATCATATTGAGGATGATAAGATGAGCTATGAGCCAATTGAGTACCCAAAAAGGAAAATAACTCTTTCCAAAAATTTCCAGTAAAAATGGGATCTCTGTCGATCACAATAATCTTTGGGTTTCCATGTAGCTTTAGAATTGTGTCCATAAATGTAGTAGCAACTGTATTTGCTTTAAATGGATGAGATAATGCACAAAAGTGTGCATACCTAGTAATTCATTCAACTACCACCATGACGACACTCTTTCCTTCGAACTTAGATAAACCTGTGATAAAATCCATTGAAATCTCCTCCCATCATTGACTTGCAATGGATAAAGGTTTTAGAAGACCTGGGGTCTTAATTGTCTCAACTTTATTTTGCTAGAAAATAAAACATTCTGCCACAAACTTTTGAATATCAGATTTAAGGCCATCCCAAAAAAATTATTTCTTCACCGTGTGGTAAGTTTATAAAAAATCTAAGTGTCCTCCTAAAGGAGAAGTGTGCAATTCCAAAAGAATCTTTTGTTTTAGTTGGGAATTCTTAAAAAGATATAAGCAATCTTTGTACCATAAGGAATTATTTTTCAAACTAAATGTATCAAATGTGCTAGGATATTTCTGCAACTTTTGAATGAGTAAAAAGTGTCCACACTTCCTTGTCCTTCTTCCATTCATCCCTTACTTAGGTTATCTAATCGGGTTGGATAATATAAATGGCACAAAGCAATGCTTCCACCTCTCCATTCTTTCTTGAGAGTGCATCTGCAACAACATTTATCTTCCCTTTTCTGTAGATTATTTCAAAGTCACAACCCAACATCTTTGTAACCCATTTTTGCTGCTCTTCTAAAGATATTCTTTGTTCCAAAAAGTGTTTAAGACTATCATGATCATTTTTTACCTTGAAGTGTCTTCCCATTAGGTAAGGTCACCATTCCTTTAGTGCAAGTAGTATTGCTAACATTTCCTTTGATTAGAAGACTTTCAAAAGTAATGGGTCTTCCTTCTTGCATTAAAACAGCACCAATTCCATTTCTTGAGGCATCACATTCCACAATAAAGGTTTTTATGAAGTCTGGCGTAGCTAAGACTGGTGCTAGGCACATTGCCTCGTTAATATGTTCAAAGGCCTTAGTTGCTTCAAGAGTCCATGAAAATGCATCTTTCTTCAATAATGTTGTTAGAGGTGCTACTATTATCCCATAATTCTTAACCAACTTGTGATAATACCGTCTTAACCCGAGAAATGCTTACAACTGCTTTATGGTTGTGGGGACTTTCCATTCCTTAATGGCTTTAATTTTTTTAGGGTCTACCTTAACACCCTTGTGAGATCAATATGACCCAGATATATCACCTCTTGTACTCTAAAGAAACATTTGGATGTTTTTGCATATAATTGTTTCTCCTGCAATAGTTTGAGCACCCTGTCAACATGTTGAACATGATCCTTCCAAGACCTGGTGTATATTAATATATCATCAAAAAATACTAGCACAAATTTTCTAAGGAATGGTTTGAAAATGGAATTCATAAACACTTGAAATGTAGAAGGTGCATTGGTAAGGCCAAAAGGCACGACAAAAAATTCATAATGACCCTCATGAGTTGGAAATTTTGTTTTTGGAATTTATTCAGTCTTCATTCTAATTTGACGATATCCTGAACGAAGATCCAACTTGGTAAAATAAACTGCTCCATGTAATTCATCCAATAATTCATCAATCACAAGAATGGGAAATTTATCTTTAATGGTGAGCTTATTGAGCTCCCTATAATCTGGACACATGAGCCATGATCCATCCTTCTTGTGAACCAATACTACTAGAGTAGAGAAATAACTTTGACTAGGTTGAATTATACCAACCTCTAACATTTCTCCAATCATACGTTCAATTTCACTCTTTTGGACATAAGGATATCTATAAGGCCTGGTGTTTGGAGGAAGACTTCCTGGAATCAAATGAATAACATGATCATGATCATGAATAGGTGGGAGTCCTTTGGGAGTTTCAAACACCTTGGAATGATTGTGCAAGAATTTTTGGAGATCTGCAGAAATAGATGATTTTGATGTTGGAGCTTCTAGTGAGCATAATTGTGCAATTACACCTCATTCTTCTTTCTTCAGAATTTTTATCATGAAATTAGAGCTTATTATCTTTCCCGGCTTCCCTGCGATAGTCCATAATTTGAATTCCTTTCCTTATAAATAAAAATTCAAGAAAAGTTCTTGAAAATTAAAAGCTACGGTCCCCAAAGATTGTAACCATTGTACTTCTACTACAACATCAACACCTCCCATTGGAATGGAAAGCATTGGACTATTCAATATGTATTCCCCCATGGTTATCCTGATATTATGGATTTTTCTAGAGAAATTTATATTTCCTCCATTTGCAACCATCACTTGACATTCTTGCGCTGGGTATAAGAAACAATTCAATTCCTTGGCTACCTTAAAATGAATAAAATTATGGGTACTACCCGAATCAATCAATAATATTACCATTTTCTTCTTGATATGTCCTTCTATCTTGAGAGTTTGAGGAGTGGTAATTCCTGTCAATCCATTACACGATATGGCCAGACTCATTTCTTCCTCTTCTAGTGTATATCCTCTTCGTTTGAAGATTCTTGTTCATTTTCTTCTTCCTCTTCACAATCTATGTAAAATAATTTCTTCTCAGCACACTTATGACCTTTAGTGTATTTTCTATCACAACTGTAGCAAAGCCTTTTTTCTCTTTTTTCTTCCAATTGTTGTGGTTTCAACCTTGTAGGTTGTGGAAGTCTAGGAGTAGCAACACTTCCATCTTTATATATGTGAGTGGTAGGCATCCTTGTCGCCATAATTTTACATTCAATTTTTCTTGCCAACGTGAATGCATTTCCCAATTAATAAGGTTCCCAAATGCGAACTTCATGTTGGATGTTATCATTTAAACTCCCTATGAAGACATCAATCTTGTGTTCCTCTGGAATATCAATTACCCTTATATTCAATTTTTGGAAGCCCTCGATGTGCTCCACCACTAAAACCTTTTGTTTGAGATTTATCAATTGGCTAAATAAGGTGTTGCTTTTTGTATCCTCATAATGTGTTATAATTTCCTCCATAAAAATTGACCAAGTGACATTTTTTATAGGAGAAAAGCAATCGATACCATACAAATGTATTTTTTTCTAAATGTAAAGTTGCAATGCATACCTTTTGTATGTTTTGCACATTATTTATATCAAAGTATTGCTCCATCTATAGTATCCATGTTACAGGATCCTTTCCATCAAACTTCCTCATATCCATCTTTGGAATATGGTGGTTCTTCTCTCCATCAGTAGAGTTTATGAAACCACGATTAAAATTTATTTTGTTCTCATCATGAGTTTCCTCTACTAAATTTTTTCCATTAGGAAACGTTTCATGTATAAACTTTTCCAAACCTTCGATGTCTAATTTTATATCATTCTTCATGTTTTCGATTTTTTCATCGATCTTAGCTTCCATGCCAACTTCCATACCATCCATATTAGCTTCCAAATCATTCATCTTAACTTCCATGCCTTTCTTCAAAGCATCCATCTTAGTTTCCATGCTATTCTTCAAAACTTCCATTTCATTTTTTGTTGCTCTTCGTGATAGGTGCACTTGCTCTTGTAATTTTGATATCTCGTGTTGCAATTCTTCCTCTTCATGAGTCATAGTAGCGACTTCTGAAGGCTTAGTTGGTTTTGAATTCTTTTTAGGGGGAATTTTAGAACCTAATACTGATATCTATTCTTCAGTATGCCCTTGGAATCAATTCAAACTACTTTTTTCAAACGAGACTTATGTAATTCGAAAAAAAATACAAACATTTTTCTTGCTTTTGAGGAGCTCGATATTGAAACTAAATTATATATGTGATTTCAGATCTTCAATACCTAAAATTGTGCCCGATAGTATCCCTTTGAATATTCTTTCAAATTCAAGAGGTCTAACTTGATTTGGATTCTTCAAGACAAAGTTATGCCAAATATCCTACAATGACCTAATTATGGACTGGTTCAATAGAGCGACCTTGTACAATACACCACATGTCATTGTTTCCTCCTTTGGCTCTAAAAGCGATACAGAGGAAACTACCATCCCTGTACTTGCACCCAATTTTTACAGAATTCCAATCCAATTCTTAGAGAGAGAGTTAGGACGATTTTCCCAGGGTCACCTCTTTGAGATGAAATTCGGAAGCGTGAAAAATCCCCAAATTCCACAGACCCTATCTCTAAAAATATTGCAAATAAACCTCTGAAATTGTTCCATGACGTTCCTCAGAATTGCGGCTTCGCCTTGTGAAAATTTCAACTACTCAACCCTCGTAGAACCAAAGTTATAGCGAAAATTCCATGATTAATTTCTTTGGTTAAATTCAGGAGCCTCACAAAATCCCTAGATTGTACAGATCATATCTCTGAAAATATTTCGAACCAAGATTTGAAATTTTTCCACAACGTTCCTCCAGATTTTGGCTTCGCTCTGCAAAAATTTCAGCTTTTGAACCTTAGTAGAAAAGAATTTATAGCGCAAATTCCGCGATGACCTGTTTGGAGAAGAGAAACCCTAGAATCCAAAGCCCTGATACCAAATGTTATGAAACTAGCTTCAAAAATAGAAGAAAAGAGAGATCAATGGCTTACAAATCAGCCACTTCGAGGGGGAAACCTCCAATACATTACATAAATGAAAAATTCTTGGATGTTAAAAATGACCAAAACCTCCTTCTATATATAGGAGCCCATGGGGCCACAATATAATCCTTGCCAGCCTAACAATAACAATGTAAGGGCACAATAATAACAATATTGGGGTTACAGGGGTACAACAATAACGATAAGGGGGCTACACTAATAACAATAAGGCACTAAACTAGTAATATAGGGACCTAACAATTATTTACATTTCATTTCATATTTCAACATATGATTCATAGCAAAACCACCTAAAATAAAAATTCTTTGATGTAACATATTTTCCATCAAATAATTCCCACCATAATTTAAGCAAGTATTTGCATAAGTAAATGGATAGAAACAAGATGTAAATAAATATACTTACCAAGAGTTATTTCCCACCATTATTTATGTATTCTTGAACACTCTAACAACTACAAGTAAAAATGTAAATGTGGAGGCTTACTAGTGGATATTTCCCACCAAAAATTTATCTAAGTCCTTGCCCCTTAATAGAAAATTAATTTTTCCACTTCCTATATAGATTTTCAATTTTTCTAAAACCATAATTTCTACTTGAGTGGCAAGACTACACTACTCTGTAACACTTGTTTACTTGTGCAATAAGTGAAATCTAGAAAAATGAATTAGTTTTCGCAATATATAATTTTTACTTCTAGAAATTGTGTTTAAATATTTGAATTTTGGGTTTTAGTATCATTGGTATGTTATTTTTTATTTAAAATATAATGCATAGATCTCCATTGCGAGTAACTAAATGATGTTATATTACTACCAACTTGTGAATTTGTAGAGAATAGAGTTTCCATGATGAGTGTTTTATAAGCATATAATAAATATGAACAAGAACATGCTACACTACCTAACAACAAGAACATACATGTCCATACATAAAGAATGATACACTACCTAACAACAAGAACATACACATGCATACACAAATAACAACAAATTATTGGGAAGGAAATCCATGTAGAAATTATATAACTAATGCGTTAAATATCCAATATTCTCCTAATCACACACTACTTTATCTTCATGCACAATACAGAATCTCTTCTACTATTGATCATCACATGCGGAAATTAAATCAATTGCATGCACACATTGAAACCATAAAAATTTACACATATGAACACAGTGCTTTAACGGGAAAGCCTGAAGCTAAAAACCCCAACTATCTGCATATAATATATGTCATAGAGATCATGTAACAATCCTCATACAAAGCTGATCATATCAAGCTCTATACATTCACTACACACTAATCAGGCCCTAATCTCGAAAATCCATGCACCGATCTCTGCCACCTGCTAGCCTGCCTCTACTACGCAATCCCTGCTGAAGAATGGCTCTGAATGAACTCGAATTGGTCCAGCCTTGCTCACGCAATCCTCATTGGCTTCTCCACCAGTGTTGGATGCAATCAATACATCACTATAGTCACAACTGATAGTCAACCTACTCTTTCACCTACCTCTCCACTGGTCTCCACTGAAACTGTCCATGCACTATAGTTAACTGATGTATTATTCAGTTTATTAATGAGTTAATATTTAGTGAATTAATTATTAATTGATTCACACCACTCTCACTAGTGTATCAATCAGTTAGACTAGATACAACTACCTCAACTGTGTCTAACTGAGTTAAACTGAACACAACTCCACCAACTACTTCTACAACTCCACCAAACTCTGTCACATGAGTTCTAACTGAAGTCTCCATGCAATAGCTCCACTTAACCCTCATGAATAGCGTAATTCCTTCTGTAAGCTCCTGTGCCACATCTGTGCACTTAACTGAAGTGCTCCAAAAGAATAAGATAATGTTTAGAGTCCAAATATTATTAAGAGCTAATAATATTCGACATATCTATTTTTAGACTGGCAATCTAAAAATAGATTCTGCCCAATATGTCTAAAAATAGAAGTCCATCTATTTTTTCAACTTGACCAACCATCCAAAAATAGCATCCTGCAACTCATAGAATATGATCGACATGTCTAAAAATAGACATAGTCTAAAAATAGACTTGCGCCAAAAATAGCCTGCGGGCCCACTTAGTGAAGGCGACTCTTTTCACTAAGCTCATCATCTTGTTGTAATCTCAACACTCCCTCTCAACAAGATAGGGATTATCCACAATCGGCCTCGGTTTCTATGGTATTTGAATTTGCTCGGTAAAGTTTTCTTTCGTCAAGATATTCGTATCTTGATCCTCCGTAGGAATGTAAGAAAGTAATATGATCTTCGTCGCACACAATCTCTGATATGATGATACCGGATGTCAATGTGTTTAGATCTATCATGAAATACTGGATTAACCGAGAGTTTGATGCAACTCTAATTATCACAATATATCACAGTAGGATCTAAGTGTGAACCGCACAATCCAACCAAGATCTTCCTCATCCATATACCAGATGTACTAAAATTTCGCCATGTACTCGCCACAACCGGGGAAGTGCCATGGATCTCCGTTTCCTACCGTACCAAGAAACTACCGTAGACCCGATACTGATGTAGACCCGATACCGAATATCCCTCCATGTGCTCTTTGTCCATTGGGCTCCTACCTAGTTCGCATTCGTGAAGCCATGCAGCTTCACCTCATCCGACTGTCTGTACCATAATCCATATCCTGATGTGCCTCTGAGATATCTCAATACATGCTTCCCCGCCTTCCAAAAGAGCTTGGTAGGCTTAACCATAGCTTGTGAAAGCTGGTTAACTGCATAGCATATATCGGGTCATGTATTGACTAGATACATAAGCGACCCCACCAACTGTCGATAAACAGTGGCATCCACTACCTCCGCTGAAGTAGCATCCTCCTTCCTCCAACCTCCAGGAAGAGGAGTATCAACAGGCTTGCAGCCATGCATGTTGAACTTCTCCAGTATCTCCCGAGCATACTTACCCTGAGAAACAAACAGTCCATCACTACGCTGCCAAATTTCCAATCCCAGGAAATAATGAAGGAGGCCTAAGTCCTTCATCTCAAACTCCTTTGCAAGATCAGCCTTGCATGAGTGTATCAACAGCTCATCACCTGTCAAAATCAAATCATCTACATAAAGTACAATGATCAGCAACTTACCCTCCACCACAATCTAGTATAGGTTAGGATCTGCCTCACTCTTGGAGAATCCAAGTCTGGTGAAATAACTGCCTATCCATGTGTACCAAGCACGAGGTGCTTGTTTCAACCCATACAACGCTCTCTTGATCCTGCACACATGCGAATCGCTACTGAAGATCTCGAAACCTTCGGGCTGCTCTATGTACACCTCCTCCCTACGTAGACTCCACCGAGGAAAGGGCTGAGTCTTCACATCCATCCGATGAATGTGCCACTCCAATTCATACGAGGGAGAAAGGATGTTCCGTATAAAGAATATCGTGCGGATGTGCAAAAGGTTTCCTCATAGTCAATCCCCTTGGACCAGGAGAAGTCCCTTGAAAAAAAATCTTGCCTTGTACTTCTCCACACTCCCGTCAGCTGCCTGCTTCACTTTGTAGATCCATCTCGAACCCACCGCTGATTTCCCTTCCAGTCTCGGGACAATCTCCCATGCACTGTTTCTGAAAATCGAATCATACTCTTCCACCATGGCATCTACCCATGCGAAGTCCTCCACAGCTTCCTCGAAAGAGGATGGATCTGTCATGATACACTTGCTCACAAGAGCCATGTAGCCAAAGATATCGGTCGTGTGACTGCCCGTCTATTACTGTGGATGTAGGTGCTCCTACAATCTTCTCTCAGATCGAGATTCAGCTGTCTAACTTCAGAGGGGCAGGCAGCTTTCCGCCCTCTGATGTTTGGTGCTGCATGAGTGGTTTCTTCCACTCCATGAACCTCCTCTTATGGCTGATCCACATCCTGAGACTCATCCTTAGGAACTAATAGCTCCTCATCTGCATGCAAGTGTGGCTCCCTCTCAAACGAACACTTCATGGATTTCTTGTCATGAAATTTGATATCTCGTCGCACAACAGTCTTCCGACTGTCTGGAAAATACACACGATAGTTGTGGAGTGTTTCTGTGTACCCCAAAATATCCCAACCTCTGCGGTCGGCTCCAAATTCTTCCTGGCATCCTTCGTCACATGAATGTAAAAAGGTGAGCCAAAAATCTTCAAATGAGAAATATCAGGCTTCTTACCAGAAAACGCCTCTTTAGGTGTAATCATTCCAAGTACTCTATGAGGACAATGGTTTTGTACATAAACTGCAGTGTTGCAAGCTTCAGCCCACAAGTGTATGGGAAGGTCCTGTTCATGCAACATCACCCGTGTAGCCCACGATCATTCTATTATTTTGCTCCTCGACCCCATTCTGCTATGGGTTATGAGGTTATATAAGCTCTCTTCGAATTCCTTTTGCACTGCAAAAGTCTTTGAATTCGTTAGAGATGAATTCACCACCATTATCACTCCTAAGAGCCTTCACCTGCTTCCCCGATTATTTCTCAACTAGTGCCTTGAAATCACAAAACTTTGAGTATTTCTCGCTCTTCTTCTGCATGAAGAAGATCCAGCACTTATGAGAAAAATCATCAACAAAGATCACATAATACCTATGCTTTGCTATCGAAGCTACTGAGAAAGGCCCACACATGTCTGTGTGAATTATCTCAAGGATCGTCGTGGCATGAATATCCTTCTCATGAAAGGTGTGTTTCAAAATTTTTCCCAAAGTACATCCCTTGCACTGATCTCACTGCACAAGTGTACTTTTGGGAAACCTGATAGAAATCTGCTGCAAAATTTTTAAAGCTCCATGGTGAAGATGGCCCAATCTCCTGTGCCATAGCTTGCCCTCATTCCAGCTCACCACTCCTTTTGCTTTTCCTGCCATTTTTGCACAACCATCTACCTGCAATTGATAAAGGTTCTTAACTCGAACCCCTATCCTCCGAGTTTCACCAGTTGCCTTACTGCGCAGGAAAGCCTTTCCCTCGCTAAAGACAACATCATATCCCTTTTCTTCCAACATCTCCACAGAGATTAGATTCTTCTTCAATCCTGGAACATGCATGACATCCTTTAATATGAAGGGTTTACTAGACTCCCTCTCAAAGGAAATGGTCCCGATACTGGTCGGACTGTATCTACCATCATCGCCCATCTCGATGTGCACTCCAAGATCCTTCTCATCCAAATCACTGAACAAATATTTATCTCTAGTCATATGGAAAGATGCACCACTGTCAAGAAACAGCACTGATCCCATCACACTTGAGACCAAGCATGCGATCAGCGAAAAATATAGCTCAAACTATGAGGCTAAGGCCTCTCCAGCTGCAGATCCAGCAGCCTGCTTATTTTTCTTCGTCTGTGGAAAATTAGTGGCGTAATGTCCATGTTGGTGATAGTGAAAGCACTTCACCTTGGACATGTCCTGCTTCTTGCCTTTCGCACCAGATTGAGAAGGATTTTTCTTTCCCTTCCCTTTCCTTGATTTGGCAGCCAAAGTGCAATTTTCTTCATCTTCATTCTTCGATGAAGATCCATCCTGGTACTCTGCCTTATCTCCTGCACAAGATCTGACCAAAGTCACTCCCATCCCGACAGTTTCTCTCAACCATTGACAAAGTCCTCATAGGAATGCCAACTCTTCGGAAGTCCAAGGAGAGCCAAGCTCACCAAGTCCTCTTCATCTACAGTAACCCCCACACTTCCAAGCTCATCCCTGCACTGGAAAAACTTCGTGAGGTACTTGGGTATACTGTCGCCTTTCTCCATTTTTATTTTCCTGAGTTTGTCTTTGAGCGCCAACTTTCTTTGGTCGCTCTTGCTTTGGGAAAATTTTGTCAAAGATTTCCAAATCAAGAATGGAGAAGCTTTACCATTAAGGTTGGACACTATGTGATCCTTCACACCTTCCAACAGAATCCTTCGACATTTAGTTGTCTTCTTTTGCCATGCATCAAGTGCGGCAGCATCGCTAGAAGCAGGTTTTGGAATTTCTGAATCTATGAACTTCTTCAAACCAATATCCTCCAACACCACCTCCATCCTGTCCTTCCATGCAATATAATTCGAGCTACCCTCAATGGCATGCTCCAATCGCAATCTGTTGAAAGACATCTCAACTTCGACACCAAGAAAACGCTGCTGTAAATTCGAATTCCACTAGCACAAAACTCAACCGCTTCAATAATTTGAAATTGCTCCAATGATCAAAATAGCTCTGATACCATGTATAAATTATATAACTAATGCACTATATATCCAATATTCTCCTGATCACACACTATTTTATCTTCATGCACAATACATAATCTCTTCTACTATTGATCATCACATGTGGAAATTAAATCAATTGCATGCACATACTGAAACCATAAAAATTCACACATATGAACACAATGTTTTAACGAGAAAGCCTGAAGCTAAGAACCCCAACTATCTGTATATAATATATGTCATAGATATCATGTAAAAATCCTCATACAAAGCTGATCATATCAAGCTCTCAGTACAATACAATCGCTACACACTAATCAGGCCCTGATCTAGCAAATCCATGCATCGATCTCTGCCACCTGCTAGCCTACCTCTACTGCACAATCCCTACTGAAGAATGGCTCTGAATGAACTTGAATTGGTCCAGACTTGCTCACGCAATCTTCATTGGCATCTCCACTCAGTGTTGGATGCAATCAATGCATCACTATAGTCACAATTGATAGTCAACCTGCTCTTTCACCTACCTCTCCACTGGTCTCCACTGAAACTGTCCATGCACTGTAGTTAACTGATGTATTATTCAGTTGATTAATGAGTTAATATTTAGTGAATTAATTATTAATTGATTCACACCACTCTCACTAGTGTATCAATCAATTATACTAGATACAACTAGCTCAACTGTGTCAAACTAAGTTAAACTGAACACAACTCCACCAACTACTTCTACAACTCCACCAAACTCTTTCACATGAGTTCTAACTAAATTCTCCATGAAATAGCTCCACTTAACCCTCAGGAATAGAGTAATTCCTTCTGTCAGCTCTTGTGCCACATCTGTGCACTTAACTGAAGTGCTTCAAGAGAATAAGATAATGTTTAGAGTCCAAATATTATTAAGAGCTAATAATATTCGACATATCTATTTTTAGACTGGAAATCTAAAAATAGATTCCTCCCAATATGTCTAAAAATAGAAGTCCATCTATTTTTCCAACTTGACCAAACATCCACAAATAACATCCTGCAACTCATAGAATATGATCGACATGTCTAAAAATAGACTGTGTGCCAAAAATAGCCTGCGGGCCCACTTAGTGAAGGCGACTTTTTTCACTAAGCTCATCATCTTGTTGAATCTCAACACTCCGACCAATGTTGTATGAGACTTTTGGTATATTTAGATAATTGGAGTAGTTGTACCTTCTCTCAACCAACTATCATTTACTTTATCTTACATATTTACCAAGTGTTACTATCATTTACCGAGACAATGTTTATGATGACAACATAGGTCTAAATACCCTTACAACATCTCCCCTACCCTCAATGCGTTGCTCCTCCCAACAAGGATGCATCAATTGCTTGGGCCACTAATATTTTGCACAAGTATCCTTATTTTACATCAACCATTTTACATCAACCCCGAGCTCGATAGGAAGATGCACATGTACACGGTTTGTTGTGAATTCTTCATATCCGATGGCTAATTCTTGCAAATATCCATTGTTCACATTTTTAATGTAATCCTCTCAACCATGTGGATTGCTACTCCAACCAAGAATCTCTTGTTCAAGGGTGTATCTTTTTCTTTCTCTACGGACTAGCCCAACTATCATTCCTCATTGTCTCCAATTAATCATAAGATGAGTGAACCTTATGGAAAAGAATCATCCCATTTTTTCTTCTACCACAATCCAAGAATAATTATGCAATCTTCATACTAGGAGATTAGCATAATGTTGTCATCATCTTTAGCACTTCAACTCTGTGTGTATGTTTTTCTTATTTTCTTTCCTGTTCTTGATTGCATCATTCAATACAACTATTCTTTAAAAAATATTTCTACTGCAAGCTTTTCTCATGTGAGTGTTTGTTATCTTATAATATATTGAGTATGTATTTAAATTTCATGAAGGATATGACTGGAATGTTGGAATTTCTATGACTCAATTAACTATTTTTACAATCCTAGTCGACTAGCTCTACAAATATTAACAAAATATAACCAAATTTATTACATTAAATAAGACTCAACTCAATCCTAGCATCCTTCATGATAATTTTTAGACTTTTTATACAAAGCTCCGTAAAAATCATTGCAATATAATAAATCATTCTAATAGTAGCTTGAAGTTGATCCTATAATAATCAACTTTATCAACCATCATAAATAGACCAATAAATCGAGGTCAACTCTTATGGACTTGGTTGATGCTCAAATGAGACTTTGTTGATGTCAGAATTGTATATAAGCTTTTGTCGCTCGAATTTTGGACTAGGGTCCAAATGTGTAAGTGGAATGATCGACTTCCATGAGCATCCTTGTTTTCCATATTGACCAAACCACACATCAACCATACCTAAACATCGGCTGCATGGACTAGGTCAAATCTTAGTCAAAAAAATCGCAAGCAAAATTAAACAATTTCATCTATCACTAACAAATCTAAGAACTACCTCACATCGCGTATACAATAGAAATATACCCGTCGACCAACACAAATACAACGAGCTAAGACCCGCTCAACCAAAACTTCTACAACTGAGCTATGCATATTATACCCTCAAAATTTTCCATGAATATGTGAACAAAGTTTGAGTCACTAAATCGTGTAGAAAGATTGACCATGTAGTCCCACAACCTTTTCCTAACACTTGGTTCTCAAACATTCCTTAGGAAGTTTAAATGGTGGACTATTACATTGAGAGCCTATATTCTTATTGGTGTTTAAAGAGTGGCATAGATTAAATTGTAACTATAGTGAAACAAATAAAATCAAACAATTTTAGTCATGGTGAAATACAAAAGAAACATGGTGGTTTGCAGTAAGAACGATATTAATATATTATAACTTCTAAACATGAAATACATTCACATATGGAGGTTGTAGCCACGACCACAAAATAAGAGTTATTGAGAGAGCATACATCTTACAGAGATTTACACTCACTGTGGGTTGCAGAGTAACACAAGCAGGGGCACCCTCGTAGGACCGTTGTTTTCATGCGGCCACCAAAATTTGCTCCAAGATTTTCTCCTTCTTATCTTTCAAAACTTACATATGCCACATTACATTCCACCACTCTATTCTTGTTAATTCAAAACATATATATCTAACACATTGATTCATGAAAATTTTCTCCACGTATTTTCTCCTTCTTGTCTTTAGAGACTTACATCCACCACATTACATTCCACCACTCTATGCTTGTTAATTCAAAACATATATATCTAACACATTAATTCATGAAAAATAAAATTTAATACATAGTATGGGAAAAAATGATTTTCTAAACTTTGCATAGATTACAAGAGATAAATAACACTTGCAAAATAAATGTTTGTCCATATGATTTTAATAACCATGCAATAAATTTTTATTTTACTTTAATTATTTAATATGTTGTAGAATCGGAAATTGTCCTTATGTTCGAAAATTCATTTATGCGATGGCCTTCTCTGCAAACTCAATCCACAACCTACAAAACATTTACTGAGGTATGGTTGTTGTGAGAAGATTAAAGGCGATGGTTGTGATTAATTTTACAACACTCCCTCTTAATCACAATGGCTGCCATTAACCATTCCCAAACAATCTCTGAGATAAACAAAATTTTCACGTACCAATGGCTTTATGAAGATGTTTGCAAATTGTTCTTCTGGCCTACAATGTTGCAACATAATCTCACCATTTTTAACTAATTCTCTTATGAAATAGTATTTAGCATCGATGTGCTTTGTCATCTTGTGAAAAACATAATTATTTTACAGTGCAATCGTTGAACTATTGTCGCAGAGAATAGTTTTTGTTTCGTTTTCTTCATGGCATAAATCCTTCAACGTTATTCTCATCCAAACTGCTTCAAATGCTGCTGCTATTGCAGCGGCATATTCATGTTTTTTTGCTGACAATTACACTATCAGCTACTTCTGGGAAGCCCATGAAATGGCTCCCGAACCCAAATGAAAAACATATCCTCACATGCTCTTTCGGTGATATACACTTCCTTCCCAGTCACTTTCAATGTAACCAACCAGCTTAAAATAATTTGTTGCAGAGTAGAAAACACCATACTCCTTTGTCCCTTTGACATACTTTAAAATTCTTTTCGTTTCTTGCCAATGTGTCTCCTTGGGTGTCTGCATGAACCATGACACCAAACTCACTGCATACATTATATCAAGCCTAGTTACGATCAAATACATTAGACTTCCCACCATACTTTTGTATAATGTCACATTGACATTGTTACTGCAATCTTCCTTGCTCAAATCCAACCCCATGACAGTTGGAGTTCATGCTCACTTGATGTTTTGCATATTAAACCTATCTAAAATGTCTGCAATATACTTTACATGAGAGATAAAAATGCCATTTTCTGTTTGCTTCACTTCTATGCCCAAAAAATATCTTAACAACCCCAAGTTAGTCATTTCAAACTCACTTTTCATGAATGTTTTGAAATCAGCGATGATGAAATCATCACTCCCTGTAAAACTCAAATCATCTATATACTAAATTACAATAAGAAGCTTACCATCACGTTCTTTGATGTAGAGAGTAGGTTCAGTGTCACATTTGTCGAACCCATTTTCCATCAAGTAATCATATATCATGCTATACCATGCACGCAGTTCTTGCTTTGGCCCATAGAGAGCTTTCTGCAAGCTACAGACGTTGTCTCCTTGGCCGTATACCTCATAACTAGGCGGTTGCACAACATATACCTCCTATTTCAGCACTCCATTCAAGAACGCTGATTTTACGTCCATTTGATACACTTTCCATTTATGTTGCATGAAAATCGACAACACTATATGCACTGTCTCCATCCTTGCGACTTCCACAAATGTTTCCGCATAGTCTCTTCCATGCTGCTGCTTGTATCCTTTGAAAACTAGCCTTTCTTTATGCCTTTCAATCTTGCATTCAATGTTTCTCTTGGTCTTATAGACGCACTTTACTCCGACAAATTATTTTCCTTGCGGAAGGTCCACTAACTCCCATGTGTCATTCTTTTCTATTGATCATATTTCTTCATCCATTGCCACAACCCATTTCTATTCTTTGACTACATACTCAAAATGGATTGGGTCATCTACATGACAAAATAATGCAAATAAAGAATTTATACCAACACTTCTATGAAATTCATCTTGCTCATAAATTTCATTTAAATTTCTGAATTTTGGTCTTCTTACACATGTTGAAGATGGGCTTGACATGTTAGTTGTTGTTGCGCTTAAAATAGATGGAGTTGTGGATCTTTGTGGTGTGCTTGGAGAAGCATTTTCTTGGCTGCGCAATGTTGTCCTATTATATTTTTGTGGTGTCACATGTTGACTGCTTTGCTAAGCTTGTATAGGTGGAGGAGGACGAGTCACCGTTGAGGGATTACTTGCTACAGTCAATTCCTCTTTGCCTTCATGTGACATACATGTCTTCACATTGACTATCTTCTCTAAACTTCCATCCCATGCTTCCTCTTCTACGAATTGAACATCTCTGTTGATTATTACATTCTTGATTGATGGATTGTAGAGCTTATATGCCTTGGATTCATCAATGTATCCAACAAATATACATTTCTCCCCTTTTTTTTCCAACTTCTTCCTCAAATCATCTGGGACATGCGCATACGTGACACGTTCAAACACTCTCATGTGAGTGACATATTTTTTTCTTCCACTCCATGCCTCTCCAGGAGCTCTATTCATGACACTTTTGGTTGGACACCTATTAATGATATACACTACACAAGCAACAACTTCAGCCCAATAATCATTTGGAAAATTATTTTCCTTCAACATACTCCTTTCCATTTCCATAATGGTCCCATTATTTCTTTCTGCAACACCATTTTTCTGAGGTGAATACCATTTTGTAAACTTCTTGTGAATTCCATGTGCCCTGCAAAACTATAGGAAGTCACTTGAAATGTATTCACCACCTCTTTCAGTCCTCAACATTTTTATGTAGTGCCCACTTTGCTTCTCAACAAGAAATTTGTAGTAGTGAAGCGGTCAAACATTTCACTTTTATATTTTATGAAATAGACCCATTTCTTCCTTGTGTAGTTATCTATGAAGGTCAAAATATAATGGCTGCCCCCAATTGATGGTGTCTGCATTGGTCCACAGATATCTGAGTGGACAATCTCCAAAGGTGCCTTTGCCCTTATTGACTTTCCTGCTAGAAATGATTCTCTATGTTGTTTGCCCAAGATGCATCCTTCACATAGGTTGTCCATTTTTTCTGTGAGTCAAACCTTCCTATGCAACAAAGTCAAACCAACAAAGTTGAGATGACCAAATCTCAAATGCCATAACTAATTTTCATCTTTGAATTCTTCTTGAAAATTTTCTTGTGTTACAGCTGCAAAATTTCTTTCATTCTCTTGTGATTTCATTGATAGTTGTGCTTGAGCATCTTCTTCCTTCAAGTCTTATTTTAACTTGAGAGGAAACATTCTATTGTTTTTCATCTGAACTTTTTCAATTAGCTGTTTGCTTGGAGGCTTATCCAGGATTGTGCACATGTCATTCTTGAAAAATACATTGTAGCCCTTTTGCATGAGTTGTCCAATTCTTATGAGGTTATGCTTCAGACTGGGAAAAAATTAAACATATGACATGAACTTCTTGTCTCCTTTTCTTGTTAGAATGTTGACTCTACCTTTTCCCATCATAGATACTTTACTATCAGTCCCTAATGTTACTTCATATTTTACACTCTCATCTAAATTGGAAAACATTTCTATGTTTCCAATCATGTGGTTGCTACACCCTAAATCTAAGAACCATACATATCCTTGTTTTTCTCGTGCTACATTACAAGCTAAAAACATGATATCATGGTTCTGATTTTCTTTTATGAAATTTGCACTTGGTATTTTACCTATGTAATATTTATTCTTTTTACATTCATGTGCATAATGACCATACTTCTTACAATAATTACATTGAACTTGAGATTTGTTATACCTCTAACCTTGTGCTTGATTTTGGCTTGAGACTTGACTTGGATTTTGATATTTTCCCCTTCCACTTGAACTTGTAGGGCTACTTCTTCCACCTCTGTGTGGGCTTCTTCGTCTTCCTATATAATTTCATCTTCCTCGACCTCTACCTTGACCTAATGATACTTGTGTCTTGAAATCTTGCTCTAATGATGAGTTTGTTGCTCTCTTCAAGCTGTGCTCATGAGATATCAATGATGCATGAAGCTCATCCACAGAAAATTGTGAGAGATCCTTTGTCTCTTCTATGGCCACAACTATGGCATCAAACCTTGTTGGCAGACTTCTTAAAAATTTCTCAAAAATTATCCTTTCCTCAACTGTGTCACCATGAGATATGATTTGAGAAACCAACCCAATTAAATGTGTAAAAAATGAGTCTACATTATCATACTCTTTCATACAATTTGTCTCAAAATCTCTTCTCAAAAGATGAAGAATAATCTTAATACCTTTTATTTGTTTTTTTTTTCCCTTGTAGACCTTCTTAGAGTGACTGGTTGTTGAATATGTTCTAGAATTTCTCCAGTTTCCTTTGCTTCTTCACCTTTTTCATTAGAAGTCTCTCTTTCCTTTCAACTTTCTAGAAACGTTTAGTCTCTAATTGAATCTGCTGATTTGGCGGTATCTGTCCTTGTTCGACTTTGCCAACATCTGATTTTAGAAGAGAAGATTCATCAAATGTTACATCTCTACTAATGACTATCTTCCATGAAGAAGAATCCCAAAACCTATATCCTTTCACTACATAATCATACCCAAAAAAGACGCAACATTTCGATTTTCGATCTACCTTTGAACGTTGATTTCTAGGAATAAGAGCATATGCATCACAACCAAAAATCTTCAAATTTGAAAAATCACAAGGCTGACTCGACCAAAATTCTTCGGGAATTTTACAATTTATTGCAACTGAAGGTGATGTGTTAACTAAATAACAAGAAATAGATACTACTTCTACCCACAACTCCTTTGACACGTTAGCATTATTGATCATGCTTCTAGCTCTTCCCATAAGATTCTGATTCATATGTTCAACAACGTCATTTTGCTGAGGAGTATAAATAATAGTTTTATGTCTAACAATCCCTTCATCCTTACAAAATTTTTCAAATTCTAAAGAAGTAAATTCACCGCCATTATCAGTTTTTAAACATTTAATTGATTTGCTTATTTTCTTTTCGACCATTTCTTTAAATTGTTTAAAAACATTAAATAATTAGATTTCTTTTTCAACATATAGACCTAAAATTTCCGGGATAAATCATCAATAAATGTTAAGAAATATAATGCACCTCCATAAGACACAGTAGGAGACAGTCCCCACAAATCAGAATGAATGTAATCTAAAATTTGTTTACTATTATGATTTTTGTTTTTGAACTATTGTTTACATTGTTTTCCATACACACAATGTTTACAAAAATCCAACTTCAAGGATTTGAAATCAGGAAGAAACTTGTGGTTCATTAGTACCTGAAGGCCTTTCTCGCTCATGTGACCCAACTGTTGATGCCATAGATGCGAACTTTCTTCTGTTTTTTTTGATACAATCATTGCTTCACGAACTTGAGTGCTTCCTTTGAGTCTATACAGATTTTTGACCTTTTTAGCCTTCATAACAACCAATGCTCCTTTTACGACTTTTACCACTTATGACCGGTAAATTTATACCCATTCGAATCCAAAACGCAGAAATCATCACACATTTTAATTTTTACATTACCCATCCCAATAATTTGACAAGATGCATTATTTCCCATAAACATAGAACTACCATTTACAGCTTCATATGAAGTAAACCAACTTCTGTGCGGAATCATGTGATGAGAAGCACCAGAGTCTAATAGCCAATTTTCAGCATCTTGAGAGCCATTACAAATAGGTAGGGATTCATCAGTTAAAACTTCATCAATCATATCTAAATAAACCTGATTTTCTTCCTTATTCTGGTTTTCAAAATCCTTCCATTTCCAACAGTATTTCTTGAGGTATCCAATTTTGTTGCAATACCAACACTTGGCTTTACACTTCTTTCCACCCTTTGACTTTGATCTAGATGAACCCCTTTCTTTCTCCCCTATTTCCTTTGACCGACCTATGGCTACCATGAGTTCTGGTGCATATGTCTCAATACTAGATTTCCTTCGTACTTCTTCAGATAATAAAGCACCCAAAACTTATTCAAATTTCAAAGAATCAAAAGTGCTCAAACTGATCGAAGTTACGAAGTGGTCTCATGACTCGGGCAAAGAACAAAACATTAGGGGAATTTTGAGGTCTAAAATGGGCCTCCTAAGGAAATTATAAAATAATAGTGGAAAAAATCAAATAAGATTTGATGACATCACTTTCACCCTAGAGGGAAAATAGTCTGCTTTTTCAACTCATATCCTATCCCCAAATTTTTTACTCAAATTTTCAGCTGAGCATCATGATTTTAAATTTAATTCTTTATCCAAGGAGTACCCATAAAGGTATACTGACATGGAAACGATACACGAAAAATGAGAATATTAAAAAAACGTGATTACAACCACGTTTTTTATGCATTTCCACTTTTCGTGTATTAGAGTTCAATGCTATGTACATGTTACCTGATGAGGAATTACACATCCAACAATTACTACCGCTCGAAATTTGAGTACAACAATAGGGAGATAAGTTGAAAACATGAGTTGAAAAAGAAGTTTTATTATTTTATTATTTTTTAATGTTTTTACTTTTTTACTGCAAAAATGGTGAATCATCCTCCCATGGTTGACACCGTCATATTGAATCCTATTGGTCCTGATAAAGTTTATTTTAGTTGTACATTTTTCTTAGGAGGCCCATTTTAGACTCAAAATTTCTCTAATGCAAGTTATCGTTCATTCTTTCCCGCATTTTAACTTCCATATCTCCATTAACCGGGAAAATAAGTGTATTAAAAAAATTTAAATGTTCTGCAACTTTTGTACCCTCCATTTGAAGACTATATAATTTTCATTTTAAATAAATTCTATTGGTCAATGATTTATTCATATACAAAGTTTCCAGTTTTTCCCACAAACCTTTAGTTGTACTCTTTTCAATAATATTAAAGAGAACATCATATGCCAAGCATAGCATAATGGTACTAAGGGCTCAGGAATCTAAGTCCTCCCAGTCCAGATATGTCATGCTTGCAGGTTGTTTCTTCACCCTGATATCAAATGAAGAAATAACCAGAAACAAACATGAAACAAAAACACACAATATTTAATCGGGAAAAACCCCAACTCTGGGGAAAACCCACCCTAATGAAAATTCATTATCCTTGGCCAAAACCCTAGCCAATCTGGCCAAGTGAACCTCTAAAAATTAGACTAAATCTACATCGAGACGCCGCACATGCATTAGGTTAGCCGCAACCAAAGAGTTCACCTCTATATACTTTAAAAGATCCTCAATCACAAATCTAATAGAAAATACTTCCACATTGGATCACCTACTTATTGATTAGATCTGTAAACAACCTGCAATGATCTCATCAAACCCTATAAACTCTTGGCAATAGAAGCATCCTTCCAAATCCAAAATGGCTCTGATACCGAATATTGTTCTCAGGAACACATTAATGGAAACAAATATACATATAACTGAATTGAAAATTGAAATATAAACACACAAGTAAATTCACAAAAGATTTACGTGGTAAAACCTTGACAGGGTGTCAAGGAAACCTCCATGGGGAAAGGGATTGGAAACTCTATTAATCAATAATGATTCTCCTGTTATTACAAGCCTCTCAGCTATCCAATTTAACTCCGGGATATTTCTTTATTCTAACTTCATTTCGTTGTACAACCAAAGTAAATTTCCCAAAAGTACATTATTGTTATGAAACCAACTCCAAAAATAGAATAAAAGAGAGATCAACCCCTTAGAAATCAACCACTTCAAGGGGAAACTCCCAATACATTAGATATATGAAAAATTCTTGGATGATACAAATGACCAAAACCTCCTTCTATATATAGGAGTCCATGGGGCCACAATATAATCCTAGCCGACCTAACAATAATAATGTATGAACAATAATAATAATATTGGGGTTAAAAGTAATAAATAACAATAAGGGGGTTACACTAACAACAATAAGGGACTATACTAGTAATATAGGGACCTAACATGCCCCTCTCCTTCAAAAAAGTGTTGTCCTCAATGCTTTAGTAGCTCTGGGTGCTTCTGTATAAAATTCTCATCCTCCCATGTAGAATCTTCAGTGGGTAAGTTCTTCCACTTGATGAGATACTCTGAAATTGATCGATTCCGTAGTTGTCGAGTTCTTGTTTACATGACCGCTTCTGGTTCCAATATGATTTTTCCTTCCTCATCAAGTTCTGGGAATATTGTTTGAACTGGAAGATTTTCTCCTATAACCTTCTTTAAGCATGAAACATGGAAAACTGGATGTACTCGCGAAGAAGTAGGAAGCTCCAATTTGTATGCCATAGTACCAATCTTTTGCAACACCTTGTAAGGACCATAGTACTTTGGCGATAAGTTATTATCCTTCTTAGCTTGCTTGAGGGACATTTGTTTGTATGGTTGTAGCCGTAAAAATACCCAATCTCCTACATCAAAACTTCTCTCGCTGCGATGTTGATCTGCCTGTTGTTTCATTCGATTTTGTGCCAAATTCAGGTTATCCTTTAAGAGTTGGAGAACTTCTTGCTGATGCTCGATGTGATCTTCCACTGCTTGAACCTTCGAGTTTTCCCTTAAAGATGATGTGATGGATGGTGGTTGATATCCATAAAGTTCCATAAATGGGTTCATTTTTGCTGCAGTATGGAAGGAAGTGTTATACCACCATTCAGCGAGAGGTAACCACTTGACCCATTGTGTTTGTTTATCAGATACAAAACAACGAAGATATCCTTCCAAACATTTATTTACTATCTCAGTTTGACCATCAGATTGAGGATGATAAGATGAGCTATGAGCTAATTGAGTACCCAAACAAGAAAATAACTCGGTCCAAAAATTTCCAGTAAAAATGGGATCTCTGTCGCTCACAATAACCCTTGGGCTTCCATGTAGCTTTTGAATTCTGTCCATAAATGTAGTAGCAACTCTACTTGCTTTAAATGGATGAGATAATGCACAAAAGTGTGCATACTTGGTAAGTCTATCAACTACCACCATGATGACACTCTTTCCTTCGGACTTAGGTAAACCTGCGATAAAATCCATTGAAACTTTATCTGTGACTTGCAAAGTTGATAAAGTTTTGTAGAAGACCCCGGCTCTATTCCCGCCACAAAATTTGAATATCAGATTTAAGGCCATCCCAAAAAATTTCTTTTTTCACCCTGTGGTAAGTTTTTTAAAATCTTGAGTGTCCTCCTAAAGGAGAGGTGTGCAATTCCAAAAGAATCTTTTGTTTTAGTTGGGAATTCTTACAAAGATATAGGTGATATTTGTACCATAAGGAATGATTTTTCCAACTAAATGTATCAGATGTACTAGGATCTTGCTGCAACTTTTGAATGAGTGTCCATACATCTTTGTCCTTCTTCCATTCATCTCTTGCTTCGGTTATCTAATCTGGTTGGATAATAGAAATGGCACAAAGCAATGCTTCCACCTCTTCATTCTTTATTGAGAGTGCATCTGCAACAACATTAAGCTTTCCTTTTTTGTAGATTATTTCAAAGTCATAACCCAACATCTTTGTGACCCATTTTTGTTGCTCTTCTGAAGATAGTCTTTGTTCCAAAAAGTGTTTAAAACTATCATGATCATTTTTTACCTTGAAGTGTCTTCCCATTAGGTAAGTTCTCCATTTCTTTAGTGCATGCAGTATTGCTAACATTTCCTTCTCATAAATAGGTTTCTGTAAATACTTTCCTTTGATTGGACGACTTTCAAAAGCAATGGGCCTTCCTTCTTGCATTAAAACAACACCAATTCCATTTCCTGAGGCATCACATTCCACAATAAAGGTTTTTGTGAAGTCTGGCATAGCTAAGACCGGTGCTAGGCACATTTCCTCTTTAAGGTGTTCAAAGGCCTTAGTTGCTTCAGGAGTCCATGAAAATGCATCTTTCTTCAATAATGTTGTTAGAGGTGTTGCTATTCTCCCATAATTCTTAACAAACTTGCGATAATACCCTGTTAACCCGAGAAATCCTCGCAACTAATTTATGGTTGTGGGGACTTTCCATTCCTTAATGGCTTTAATTTTGTTAGGGTCTACTTTAACACCCTCGTGAGATACAATATGACCCAGATATTCCACCTCTTGTACTCCAAAGAAACATTTGGATGTTTTTGCATATAATTGTTTCTCTTGCAATAGCTTGAGCACCCTATCAACATGTTCAACATGATCCTTCCAAGACCTGCTGTAGATTAGTATATCATCAAAAAATACTAGCACAAATTTTCTAAGGAAAGGTTTGAAAATGGAATTCATCAACCCTTGAAATGTAGAAGGTGCATTGGTAAGGCCAAAAGGCATGACCAAAAATTCATAATGACCCTCATGAGTTCGAAATGTAGTTTTTGGAATATCTTCAGTCTTCATTCTAATTTGATGATATCCTGAACGAAGATCCAACTTGGTAAAATAAATTGCTCCATGTAATTCATCCAATAATTCATCAATCACAGAATGGGAAATTTATCTTTAATGGTGAGCTTATTGAGCTCCCTATAATCCGGACACATGCGCCATGATCCATCCTTCT
This sequence comes from Pinus albicaulis, assembly GCA_034641835.2. Taxonomy (NCBI): domain Eukaryota; kingdom Viridiplantae; phylum Streptophyta; class Pinopsida; order Pinales; family Pinaceae; genus Pinus; species Pinus albicaulis. Next base: position 1,661,143,417 of record CM076575.1, on the reverse strand, counting down.
TGTGTACCAATACTACAGGAGCAGAGAAAGAACTTTGACTAGGTTGAATTATACCCGCCTCTAACATTTCTGCAATCATACGTTCAATTTCTCTCTTTTGGATGTAAGGATATCTATAAGGCCCGATGTTTGGAGGAACACTTCCTGGAATCAAATGAATAGCATGATCATGATCACGAATAGGTGGGAGTCCTTTGGGAGTTTCAAACACCTTGGAATGATTGTCCAAGACTTGTTGGAGATCTGCAGAAATAGATGATTTTGATGTTGGAGCTTCTAGTGAGCATAATTGTGCAATTACGCCTCGCTGTTCTTTCTTTAGAAGCTTTGTCATGACATTAGAGCTTATTATCCTTCCTGGCTTCCCCGCAATACCCCGTAATTCGACTTCCTTTCCTTCTGAAAAAAATTTCAAGAAATGTTCTTGAAAATTAAAAGCTACCGTCCCCAAAGATTGTAACCATTGTACTCCTAGTACAACATCAGCACCTCCCATAGGAATGGAAAGCATTGGACTAGTCAATACATATTCCCCCATGGTTAGCTTGATATTATGGCATTTTCCAGAGCAATTTATAGTTCCTCCATTTGCAACCATCACTTGATATTCTGGTGCTGGGTATAGGAAACAATTCAATTCCTTGGCTACCTTACAATGAATAAAATTATGGGTACTACCCGAATCAATCAACACTATTACCTTTTTCTTCTTGATATGTCCTTCTATCTTGAGAGTTTGAGGAGTGGAAATTCCTGTCAATGCATTACATGATATGGTCAGACTCATTTCTTTCTCTTCTAGTGTTGGTTCCTAGTGTATATCCTCTTCTTTTGAAGACTCTTGTTCATTTTATTCTTCGTCTTCACAATCTATGTAAAACAATTTCTTCTAAGCACAGTTATGACCTTTAATGTATTTTCTATCACAACTGTAGCAAAGCCCTTTTTCTTTTTTTTCTTCCAATTGTTGTGGTTTCAACCTTGTAGGTTGCGGATGTCTAGGAGTAGCAACACTTCCATCTTTATATATGTGAGTGGTAGGCTTCCTTGTCGCCATAATTTTACATTCAATTTTTCTTCCCAACATGAATTCCTTTTCCGATGAATAAGGTTCCCAAACGCAAACTTCATGTTCGATGTTATCCTTTAAACTCCCTATCAAGACATCAATCCTGTGTTCCTCTGGAATATCAATTACCCTTATATTCAATTTTTGGAAGTCCTCAATGTGCTCCACCGTTGAACCCATTTGTTTGAGATTTATCAATTGGATAAAGAAGGTGTTGTTTTTTGTGTCCTCATAATGTGCTATCATTTCCGCCATAAAAATTGACCAAGTGAAAAAAAATTTACAAGAGAAAAGCCATCGATACCATACAAATGTATTTTGTTCTAAATGTAAAGTTGCAATCCGTACCTTTTGTATGTTTTGCACATTATCTATATCAAAGTATTGCTCCATCTGTAGTATCCATGTTACGGGATCCTTGCCATCAAACTTCCTCATATCCATCTTTGGAATATGGTGGTTCTTCCCTCCAACATTAAAGTTTTTGAAATCATGATTAAAGTTTATTTTGTTCCCATCGTGAGTTTCCTCGACTATATTTTCGCCATTAGGAAACATTTCATGTATCAACTTTTCCAAACCTTCGATGTCTACTTTTATATCATTCTTCATGTTTTCCATTTTTTCATCAATCTTAGCTTCCATGTCATCCATCTTAGCTTCCATGCCAACTTCCATGCCATCCATCTTAGCTTCCAAACCATTCATCTTAGCTTCCACGACTTTCTTCAAACCATCCATCTTAGTTTCCATGCATTTCTTCAAAACTTCCATTTTTTGTTGCTCTTTGCGATAGGTTCACTTGCTCTTGTAATTTTGATATCTCATGTTGCATTTCTTTGTCTTCATGAGTCATAGTAGTGCCTTCTTAAGGCTTAGTGGGTTTTGAATTCTTTTTAGGGGGGGTTTTAGAACCGAATACTGATATCTATTCTTCAATATGCCCTTGGAATCAATTCAAACTAATTTTTTCAAGCGAGACTTATGTCATTCGAAAAAAAAATACACATCATTTTCTTGCTTTTGAGGAGCTCAATATTGAAACTGAAATATATCTGTGATTTCAGATCTTCAATACCTAAAATTGGGCCCTATAGTAGCCCTCTGAATATTCTTTCAAATTCCATAGGTCTAACCTGATTGGGATTCTTCAAGACAAAGTTATGCCAAATATCCTACAATGACCTAATTATGAACTGGTTCAGTAGAAGGACCTTGTACGGCATGCCACGTGTCATTGTTTCCTCCTTTGGCTCTGAAATCAATATAGAGGAAACTACCGTCCATGTACTTACAGCCAATTTTTACAGAATTCCAATCCAATGCTCGTAGAGAGAGTTATGACAATTTTCCCACGATCACCTCTTTGAGATGAAATTCGAGAGCCTGAAAAATCCCTAACTTCCACAGACCATATCTCTTAAAATGTTGTGAATAAAGCTCTGAATTTTTTCCATGACGTTCCTCAGAATTACGGCTTCGGTTTGTGAAAATTTCAGCTACTCAACCGTCGTAGAAACAAATTTATAGTGAAAATTCCATGATTACTTTTTTAGGTTAAATTCAGGAGCCTCAAAAAATCCCTAATTTGTACAGATCATATCTTCGAAAATATTTTGAACCAAGATCTAAAATTTTTCCACGACGTTCCTCCGGGTTTCGGCTTCGCTCTGCAAAAATTTCAACTTCTGAACCTTAGTAGAAAAAACTTTATAGCGCAAATTCCACAATGACCTGTTTGGATAAGAAAAACCCTAGAATCCAAAGCTCTGATACCAAATGTTATGAAACTAGCTTCAAAAATAGAAGAAAATAGAGATCGTCGCCTTACAAATCAACCACTTCAAGGGGAAAACTTCCAATAAATTACATAAATTAAAAATTCTTTGATGATACAAATGACCAAAACCTCCTTCTATATATAGGAGCCCATGTGGCCACAATATAATCCTAGCCAACCTAACAATAACAATGTAAGGGTACAATAATAAAAATATTGGGGTTACAGGGATACAACAATAACAATAAGGGGGCTACACTAATAACAATAAGGGACTAAACTAGTAATATAGGGACCTAACAGTTATTTACATTTCTTGTCATATTTCAACATATGATTCATAGGAAAACCACCTAAAATTAAAATTCTTTGATCTAACGTATTTTCCATCAAATAATTCCCACCATAATTTAAGCAAGTATTTGCATAATTAAATGGATAGGAACAAGATGTAAATAAATATATTACCAAGAGTTATTTCCCACCATTATTTACGTATTCTTGAACACTCTAACAACTACGAGTAAAAATGTAAATGTGCAGGCTTACTAGTGGATATTTCACACCAAACATTTATGCAAGTCCTTGCCCCTTGATAGGAAATTACTTTTTCCACTTCCAATATAGATTTTCAATTTTTCTAAAACCATAATTTCCACTTGAGTGGCAAGACTACACTACTCTTTAACACTTGTTTACTTGTGCAATAAATGAAATCTAGAAAAATGAATTAGTTCTCGCAATATATAATTTTTACTTCTAGAAATTGTGTTTAAATATTTGAATTTTGAGTTTTAGTATCATTGGTATGTTATTTTTTATTTAAAATATAGTGCATAGATCTCCATTGGGAGTAATTAAATGATGTAATCTTGCTACAAAACCTATAAATTTGTAGAGAATAGAGTTTCCATGATGAGTGTTTTATAAGCATACAATAAATATGAACAAGAACATGCTATAGTACCTAACAACAAGAACATACATGTGCATACACAAAGAATGATACACTACCTAACAACAAGAACATACACGTGCATACACAAAGAACAACAAATTATTGGGAAGGAAATCCAACCAATGTTGTATGAGACTTTTGGTATATTTATATAATTGGAGTGGTTGTACCTTCTCTCAACCAACTATCATTTACTTTATATTACATATTTACCAAGTATTACTAAAATTTACCGAGACAATGTGTATGATGACAACATAGGTCTAAAGACCCTTACAACATCTCCCCTACTCTCAATGCGTTTCTCCTCCCAACAAGGATGCATCAATTGCTTGGGCCACTAATATTTTGCACAAGTATCCTTATTGTACATCAACCATGCATATAGATCTGCATAGGTAACTCAGCCACCACAACCCCAAGCTCGATAGGAAGATGCACATGTACATGGTTTGTTGTGAATTCTTCATATCTAATGGCTAATTCTTGCAAATCTCCATTGTTCACATTTTCATTGCAATCCTCTCAACCATGTGGATTTCTACTCCAACCAAGAATCTCTTGTTCAAGGGTGTCTTTTTTTCTTTCTCCACGGACTAGCCCAACTGTCATTCCTCATTGTCTCCAATTAGTCATAAAATGAGTGAACCTTATGCAAAAGCATCATCCCATTTTTTCTTCTGCCACAATCCAAGAATAATTATGCAATATTCATACTAGGGGATTAGCATAATGTTGTCATCATCTTTAGCACTTCAACTCTGTGTGTGTATGTTTTGCTTATTTTCTTTCTTGTTCTTGATTGCATCCTTCAATACAACTATTCTTTAAAAAATATTTCTACTGCAAGTTTCTTTTCTCATGTGAGTGTTTGTTATCTTATAATATATTGAGTATGTATTTAAATTTCATGAAAGATATGACTTGGAATTTGTATGACTCAGTTAACTATTTTTACAATCGTAGTCGACTAGCTCTTGACAAATATTAACAAAAGATAACCAAATTTATTATATTAAACAGACTCAACTCAACTCTAGCATCCTTCATGATAATTTTATTTTTATACAAAGATCCATAATTTTGTTTGCAATAAACATATTAAATCATTCTAATAATAGATCGAAGTTGGCTCCTATAATAATCAACTTTATCAACCATCATAAATATACCAATAAATCGAGGTCAACTCTTATGACTTGGTTGATGCGACTTTTGTCGATGTCAACTTGTATATGCTTTGTTAGTCGAATTTTTGGACTAGGTTCAAATATTTGTGTAAGTGGAATCATCAACTTCCATGTGCATTCTTGTTGTCAATATCGACCAGAACCACACATCAACCATACCTAAATTTCGGCTACATAGACTAGGTCAAACTTTAGTCAAATGAATCACAGTTAAAATTAAAACAATTTCACCTATGAAATTAACAGAATTACAGTAACTGAATTTCAATATACCCATCGACCAACAATAAAATACAAGGAGCTGAGAACCGCTCAACCAAAACTGCTACAACTAGAGCTACGCATACATTATACCCTCAAAATTTTCCATGAATATACGAACAAAGTTTGAAAGAATCAAATCGTGTAGAAAGATTGACCACGTAGTCCTACAACTTTTTCCTAACACTTGGTTCGTCAAACATTCCTTAGGAAGTTTAAATGGTGGACTATTGCATTGAGAGGCTATATTCTTATTGGTGTTTACAGAGTGGCATAGATTAAAATCGTAACTATAGTGCAACAAATAAAATCAAACAATTTTAGTCACGGTGAAATAGAGTAAAACATGGTGGTTGTAGGAAGAACGATATTAATATATTATAACTTCAAAACATGAAATAATGTATTATAAATTCAAAACATGAAATACATTCACATATGGAGGTTGCAGCCACGACCAGTAAAATAAGAGTTCTTACTGAGATTTACATTTTACGGAGATTTACATTCACCAGGGGTTGTGGAGTAACACAGTAAAACTTGTAATTGTTGTTTTCACGCGGCCACCAAAATTTGCTCCAAGATTTTTTGATTCTTGTCTTTCCAAAATTACATACGCCACATTACATTCCACCACTCTATGCTTGTCAATTCAAAATATATATATCTAACACATTAATTCATGAAAATTTGCTCTACGATTTTCTCCTTCTTGTATTTGGAGACTTACATTTGCCACATTACATTCCACCACTCTATGCTTGTTAATTCAAAACATATATATCTAACACATTATTTAATGAAAAACATAATTTAATAAAAAGTATGGGAAAAAATGATTTTCTAAACTTTGCATATATTACAAGAGATAAATAACACTTGCAAAATGAATGTTTGTCCATATGATTTTAATAACCATGCGTTAAATTTCTATTTGATTTTAATTATTTAATATGTTGCGGAATGGGCAATTTTCCTTATGTTCAAAAATTCATTTATGCGATGGCCTTCTCTGCAAACTCAATTCGAAACCTGCAAAACATTTACTGAGGTATGGTTGTTGTGAGAAGATTAAAGGCGGTGGTTGTGATTAATTTTAGAACACTCCCTCCTAATCGCAATGGCCACCATTGACCATTCCCAAACAATCTTTGAGATAAACAAAATTTTCACATGCCAATGGCTTTGTGAAGATGTCTGCAAATTTTTCTTCTAGCCTACAATGTTGCAACATAATCTCACCATTGTTAACTAATTCTCTTATGAAATGGTATTTAGCATCAATGTGCTTTGTCCTCTTGTGAAAAACATAATTCTTTGATAGTGCAATTATTGAACTATTGTCGCAGAGAATAGTTTTTGTTTCATCTTGTTCATGGCATAAATCCCTCAATGTTATTCTCATCCAAACTGCTTGAAATGTTGTTGCTATTGTGGCGACATATTCAGCTTTTGTTGTTGACAATTACACTATCAGCTGCTTCTTGGAAGCCCATGAAATGGCTTCTGAACCCAAATGAAAAGCATATCCTCACATGCTATTTCGGTAATCTACACTTCCTTCCCAATCACTTTCAGTGTAGCCAACTAGCTTAAAATCATCTGTTGCAGAGTAAGAAACACCATACTCCTTTGTCCTATTGACATACTTTAAAATTATTTTCATTGCTTGCCAATGTGTCTCCTTGGTTGTCTCCATGAATCTCGACACCAAACTCACTGCATACATTATATCAGGCATAGTTACAGTCAAATAAATTAGACTTCCCACTATACTTTTGTATAATCTCACATTGACATTGTTACTGCAATCTTCCTTGCTCAAATCCAACCCCATGACAGTTGGAGTTCGTGCTCACTTGATGTTTTCCATATTAAACCTCTCTAAAATGTCCGCAATATATTTTGCGTGAGAGATAAAAATGCCATTTTCTATTTGCTTCACTTCTATGCCCAAAAAATATCTTAAAAACCCCAAGTATGTCATTTCAAACTAACTTTTCATGACTGCTTTGAAATCAACGACGAGGAAATCATCACTCCCTGTAAAATTCAAATCATCTATATACTAAATGAAAATAAGAATCTTACCACCACATTCTGTGATGTAGAGAGTAGGTTCACCGTCACATTTATCGAACCCATTGTCCATCAAGTAAGCATATATCATGCTATACCATGCACGCAGTTCTTGCTTAAGCCCATAGAGAGCTTTCTGCAACCTATACACATGGTGACATACATGTCTTCACATTGATTATCTTCTCTAAACTTCCATGACATGCCTCCTCTTCTATGAACTGAACATCTCTGCTGATTATTACATTCTTTATTGATGGATTGTAGAGCTTATATGCCTTGGATTCATCACTGTATCCAACAAATATACATTTCTCTCCTTTATTTTCCAACTTCTTCCTCAACTCATCTGGGACATGTGCATACGTGACACATTCAAACACTCTCATGTGAGTGACATATTTATTTCTTCCACTCCATGCCTCTTCAAGAGCTCTATTCATGACAGTTTTGGTTGGACACCTATTAATGATATACACTGCACAAGCAACAACTTCAGCCCAATAATCATTTGGAAAATTATTTTCCTTCAACATACTCCTTTCCATTTCCATAATGGTCCCATTATTTCTTTCTGCAACACCATTTTTCTGAGGTGTATACCTTTTTGTAACCTGCTTTTGAATTCCATGCACCCTGCAAAATTGTAGGAAGTCACTTGAGATGTATTTGCCACCTCTTTCAATCCTCAACACTTTTATGTAGTGCCCACTTTGCTTCTCAACAAGAAATTTGTAGTAGAGGAAGCGGTCAAACACTTCATTTTTGTATTTTAGGAAATAGACCCATGTGTTCCTTGTGTAGTCATCTATGAAGGTCAAAATATAATGGCTTCCCCCAATTGATGGTGTCTGCATTGTTCCACATAAATCTTAATGGACAATCTCCAAAGATGCCTTTGCCCTTATTGACTTTCCTACTGGAAATGATTCTCTATTTTGTTTGCCCAAGATGCATCCTTCACATAGGTTGTCTGGTTTTTCTGTGAGTGGAAATCCTTTCACCATACCTTTCCTATGCAACAAATTTAAACCAACAAATTTGAGATGACAAAATCTCAAATGCCATAACTAATTTTCATCTTTGACTTCTTCTAGAAAGTTTTCTTGTGTGATAGCTGAAAAATTTCTTTCATTCTCTTGTGATTTCATTGATATTTGTGCTTGAGCACCTTCTTCCTTAAAGCCTTATTTTAACTTGAGAGGAAACATTCTATTGTTTTTCATCTGAACTTTTTCAATCAATTGTTTTCTTGGAGGCTTATCCAAGATTGTGCACATGTCATTCTTGAAAAATACATTGTAGCCCTTTTGCATGAGTTGTCCAATGCTTATGAGGTTATGCTTCAGACCGGGAACAAAATAAACATCTGACATGAACTTCTTGTCTCCTTTTCTCATTAGAATGTTAACTCTACCTTTTACCATGATAGAGACTTTTCTATCAGTCCCTAATGTTACTTCATATTTTACGCTCTCATCTAAATTGGAAAACATTTCTATGTTTCCACTCATGTGGTTGCTACACCATAAATCTAAGAACCATACATCTCCTTGTTTTTCTTGTGCTACATTACAAGCTAAAGCCATGCTATCATGGTTCTGATTTTCCTTTATGAAACTTGCACTTGGTTTGTTACCTACGTAATATTTCTTCTTTCTACATTCATGTGCATAATGACCATACTTCTTACAATAATGAAATTCAACTTGAGATTTGTTATACCTCTGACCTTGTGCTTGATTCTGGCTTGAGACTTGACTTGGATTTTGATTTTTTCCCCTTCCACGTGAACTTGTAGGGCTGCTTCTTCCACCTCTGTGTGGGCTTCTTTGTCTTCCTATATAATTTCATCTTCCTCGACCTCTACCTTGACCTAATGATACTTGTGCCTTGAAATCATGCTCTAATGATGAATTTGTTGCTCTCTTCAACCCGTGCTCATGAGATATCAATGATGCTTGAAGATCATCCACATAAAATTGTGAGAGATCCTTTGTATTTTCTATGGCCACAACTATGGCATCAAACCTTGCTGGCAGACTTCTTAAAAATTTATCAACAATTCTCATTTCCTCAAGTGTCTCACCATGAGATCTGATTTGAGAAACCAACCCAATTACATGTGTAAAAAATGATTCTACATTCTCATACTCCTTTATACAAATTGTCTCAAAATCTCTTCTCAATATTTGTAGTTTTGTTGTCTTCACCTTTGCCATGCCTTGGTAGGTTGTCTGGACGGTACCCCATACTTGCTTGGACTTTTTTTCTGTTGCAATCCTCGGGAAGATGCTTTCATGAAATTCTTGAAAGATGTAGAAGAGGAATTTGGAGTCCTTCTTCCTATTATATCTCAACACATCCTTTTCTGCTTGTGTCAATGCATTGTATCTACTGCATTTGCTGGTTCTTGGATACCATTCTCCACCAATTCCCAAATTTCTTGAGAAGAAAAGAGATCCTTCATTTTCATAGCCCAATAATCTTATCTTTTTCCATTAAAATGTGGTATTTGTGTATTATTCAAGCTTGTGCTTGTTGCTTGCATTTCACCGTGTAAAAAAAGCATTCTTACTGTGTAAAAAAATTCTCACTGCTGGAGAATACTTTACACAAAATTTTTCAGAACTCCTTTTAACTCCTCAGTTAAAACACTTGCAGTAATGAAGTTTTAAACCCGCTCTCATACCATGTTTAAAATTTTAAGACAAAGTAAATTATTTTCCTCAACACACAGAGTTCACAGCGAGTTATGGAAATGGCTTTAAAGAAGACAACAAAGTTGCAGAAATAAAATCATAATAGTCTTCCTTTTCATACAGAGTGGCAGAGATTAAAATTGCAACTATAGTTTAGCAAATAAAATCAAACAATTTTACTCACGGTGAAAGAGAGTAAAATAGAGTGGTTGCCATAAGAACGAAATGTGAAATTTCTAGAACCATGTCAGGACTAACCAAACTTGATATTATAACTTCAAAACATCAAAAAAATTCACACGTGGAGGCTATCACTCCTTCACGAGTAAAAAAAGAGTCCTTATTAAAATTTACATTCACCAGAGAGTCCTTATTAAAATTTACATTCACCAGGGGTTGTGGAGTAACACAGTGAAAACTGTAACTATTGTTTTCACGCACCCACCAAAATTTTCTCCACCGTTTTGTCCTTCTTGTCTTTCAGAACTTACATCTGCTACATTACATTCCACCACTCTATGATTGTTAATTATCTGCCACATTACATTCCACAACTTTATGCTTGTTAATTTAGAACATATATATCTAACACATTAATTCATGATAGAAAAAATTTAATACATAGTATGGGAAAAAATGACTTTTTGAACTTTGCATAGATTACATGAGATAAATAACACTTTCGGAATAAATTTTTGCCCATATATTTTTAATAACCCTGCATTAAATTTCTAGTTGACTTTAATTATTTAATATGTTGTGGAATGGGTAATTGTCCTTATGTTCAGAACTTCATTTATGCGATGACCTTCTCTGCAAACTCAATCTAAAAGCTACAAAACATTTACTGAGGTATGGTTGTTGTCAGAAAATTAAACGTGGTGGTCTATATTGATTTTTCAACAATTGTTTTTCCATTAATGACAAAATATACTAGCCAATCGATCCTTACGTTAGCCTTTTCCAAATAAAAAAAATTATGAAACTCAAAATATTCTTTGCGGTATAGCTGACTGATTACTCCAAGGAAATGAAATATTTTCTGAAGTCAAAGTTTCTAATACTCAACCACAACTTCCTCGTCCAAGTCAACGAAAAATAATTAAAGTCGACCAACACATTTTTAAAGTTGTATGTAGTCAACCAACCATCAGAACAACAATGCATATGAATTAAAACCAAATTATTTGGCCTCTATATGTACGAAGAAAAAATTGAAGTAACCAATGCCATGTTGATCAATTTCTACATTATGCCATGAAACCCACACAAATATGAGCTTTTTGAGCTCATCCTCGTTTGAATTTTCTATTTCATCTTCACGCACGTTAAGAATGGGAGAAATTCCATTCTTCGATATCTTGACCTTCACAAGGTGCAACTCGAGTGATTAAGTAGAACATCCATAGTGACATCAAACATCAAAGGATGCGTCGGAGCCTTGAAAACAGTGATCCTCTTTCGCGGGTGGAAAACCAACATTCTCTCCAATAGATCCACTGCTTCATGGGTAGCATGTGCAACCATGATTCTCAGAGATACCGTGGGCATGGTATCAACTATTTTTGGAATCAATTTGCATTCCATCGAGCATAATCTTTAAACAATATATTTTACTCAGACTTCTTCATGGTCGTCTTCTTCATCATCTTCCAAATTCTCCTCTCCTCTTTCATGATCTTCATTCATCATCATTGTAATCGTTATCATCAATGTTATTACTATAGAAATGGTCCTAAGTCCAATTTCATTTTTTCCAAAACAATGGAAAAAGATACACAACTTCCTTTTTTCCAATAGATCCATAATATCTATGATTCTCATGATAAAAGGTTGAGTTACCAGTTGACGAATTTGAACGTCTTGCAACAATATCTTGGTGTCCAAATATTTTTCGGGATATGCCATAGAATACCTTGATGGAAATTTCCTTGGCATGGCCCTTGGATGCTTCCTAAATAAAATTATTATAACTTGCAGGTATGTCGACCGTTGAGCAACGTCATCGCCTACAATTTCCCAAGAAGCAATACTTTTCTTAGTCAACAATTTGTAGAATAGATATTCATTTACTGACTAATATTAATCATTTTATTCCATTAATGCAACTTAAAAGGGTCTTTACACTATGAAATGATATAGTAATTAGTCCCCTAATGCACCATATAATTTTTCTCCAAATTTTCAATCCCCCAAGGACAAAAAAGTTATAGTGGAAATAGACGAGTAATGTATTTTAAAATTATGATGTATGTGATGGAATTTTAAATTGGACATAAAATAAGGCCCATCTAACCTTTCTTAAGCCCATCTACCTTCCTTATGCACATGAAAAGATATATTATATCTCTCCTTATACACTTAATAATGCTTTCTTATGTTTTAATATTTTCTTAGGAAGGTTTAAAGGTAATTGCATATTTGTGCCTAATATTGGTTATTTTTGTGGAATATTGTGAGAATATTTGGAAGATTATGCATATTTGGAGAAGCAGATAATTTAGGGACTTGCTCCCTGCCGCTGGAAGATCAAGAGTGAAGAATATCAGGAAATTAGGGAGAAATATTGGAGAGATCCGAGGGGGTGGTCCACCCTCAAAGGCAGCGAAACGATCCTCATGATATCCCCTCCAACAATTCGAATTCGAGAGGTAGCCAAGCAAGTCAAGGCCAAGTGCACTGAAGCCATACTTCAATTGGAGTCAAGTGGAATCATTACCTATTTTTATGGAGCTGTTGGTAGCTTCCCTATATAATAAATAGAGAAGAGCTAGAGCTCAAAAGAGTTATTAAATGTTATTTAATTCCAGTTGATTATATTTGGAACTTTGTTGCAAGTCATTGAGCTTTTTATTGTTTCAGTGATCAAACTTTCGGAGATGTATGAGGTTATTCTTTTATGAAATGAGCAAAATTATTTCATTCTACTGATTTAAGTTTCAGAGAGCTAGGCTTGTGGGTTAGGGCCCAATCCACAATCCTCAACCTCTCTGTTGTAGTTGTCCTTTGCTTTCTGTCATTTCATTAGCTTCGCTTCTGATAATTTCATTTATGTTCCAAGTTTCTGCTTAGTTTTTCTTTCAGTAGGATGATGTATTTTTTCCTTTTCTTGTGAGTAACAAAATAGAAAAAAATGAAGAAAAGTTGTGGATCAAGACCCCCTTCTCATCTCTATCAATAGAACTCGAGGAGGGCGAACCTTCCCGCATGCCCAAAAACTAGTTTTTGTTTACTGTTTCTGAGGTTAAAGGTAGAGTTTCATTACCATTTTTTAGTCTTCCTTTGTAATTTATTTTTACACATTCTCCTATTTCTTTGCAAATAAGTTAGGAGGATAGATTGCAGGAATCATTGTTAAAATACTAGAGCAGCTATGATGTGCCTCCCGCTTCATTTTCCCTCTCTACCTTCACAGTCTGAACACTGTTTCTACACTTCCATTTCCTCCTTTTCCTCTTATTTGTTACTGTTGCACCCACGTTTTTCCCTAAATGCACTTAAGCCCTTCGGCCCACCTTATTAATTTGTTTTTTAATTCATGGTTACCTTACCCTTTTTAACGCAGAACACGTAAAAACCATTCAAAAACCATCAAAAAATCGACCTCCGACTTCCTCCTCGAAATCCCCTCTAGTGAACTTCACATTTTTCACTTTGCATGGTTTAAGTTGTTCCCGTTAACACTTACTATTTCTCGACACTAATTGCAATATTCACCACTTCGAAAATCTCTCACTGCAACATTTTCCTTTGTTTCCTTCAACACTTACCACTTCCGAAGGCCGATACGATATTGCCTCCGCATCGCATATTGCTCACCGCAACCTGCAACATTTTCCTGTGCTTCCTTCAAGACTTATCGCTTCCAAATGCCGATGTGATATTTCCGTTGCATCATAGATCACTCATTGCAACCCGCAACATTTCCCTCTTTCCTTTAACACTTATTACTTGTGATATCACGATTGCAATATCAGCCCCACCTCCATGTCACCACTCTGCATCGCACATCGCAAATCACTTTTTCTTGGTTCTTTATTTAACACTCACTGCTCCAACTCTGCGATATCGCGATTGCGATATCGGCCCCACCTCCACGTCACCACTCTACATCGCACATCACAAATCATGTTTTTTTTCTTCTCTTTTGACACTTATCACTCCAATTTTGCGAAGTTGCGATTAAGATATCGTATATTGCAACCTTTATCTCCATCGCATCTTTGCCATCAGATATTTCACAGTATTCCTCTCCAAAGCCATTTTTGTGCAATATTATAAGGTTTTATAAGGTTTAAACCCCTACTTTCCACTTCTAAGCCTCATTTCATGTGTTAATCCCTCCATTAGCCTCTTTAGCCTTTTTCTTTCCTCCAAGCTACAAATCAACATATTCTCAATCAGAATTAAATCATAGATAGTTTAGCTGCATGGATAGAAGCATGCTAGATAGAGCATAAGATAAGTAGGGTGTGTTTAGCTGATTGTCCAAAGTTAAGTGCAATTGAAATTAGTTTCCCTTCCGCAATTTATTTTCCGCAATTTAATTTTGTTTCTTTCTGTCATTTCCTTTTTGCACATTAAATTAATTTCATTTCCATCATTTCCTTTATTAAAATTAAGTTAGTTTCGTTTTTGTCATTTCCTTCTAGCAATTTAATTTCTAGTTCTTATCATAGTTTAAAAAATAGCACCCTTTCGTAAGTAGAATATGATGACATGAACAGATTGCATATGTTATGTATATAGCACTATCACCTCCAAGTTTGTATGAACCCCAGGTTGATAAAATAAAGTAGGGAATCCCGTGGGAGTTGCAGCACTCTTGGTGCAATACTAGGGCACACCAATTTTTGGCATCGTCGCCGGGGAGGTGTCTAGTAGATGCTTTGATTTTTTTTTTTAGCATTCTTTTATTCTTTCCTTTATTTTCATGCCATTTCAGAAATATTAAAAAAAAATATACAAAAATAATAAGAAAAAAAAAAACTTCTCCAATACCAACCCCCCCACACAACGTGGTGCAGTAAGAACCACATCACCATACAATTTTGAAGGTAGAGGAGATGGGTTTCCCATTCAAGATGTGGACATCAGTGTACATATGAATAACATCCCTCCATTTTTTCTTGCAAACTTCCATAGTATGAGGAGAGAGGATCCAAAAACATTTCTCTTTGAATTTGAGATACTTTGTAGGTCTTATGGCTACTTATCACACACTCAAAAACTAAGATTGTTTCTTGCAACATTGAAGGATAGATTTCTTAAATGGTTCATGAGTCTAGGTACTAATTCAATAAGATCATGGAATGATATGCAAAAGATATTTCTAGAAAAATACAAAGATCATGATCTTAGAGAAGAAATTTTTAGAATGAACCAAGAAGAAGATGAGAGCCTTGAAGATCTAATAGAGAGGTTCATGTATATTTTTAAGAGGGAAAAATTGCATCATTTAGGATTTGACACACTAAAACCCTCTTACTTAAAAAAATTATGGATGAGTGGATTGATCTCCATAATATCATGAGTAAAGGAGATGTATATCAATTGTCATTTGAAGAAATTTGTGAAACATGGAAGTGCATATCAAGAAGAAGGGAAAGAGTAAGTAAGTCAGCATCAACATTGGTTAGGCAAGATGAACTTGGAAATTTTCTTGATAATTTTAAAACAGAAATTCTTAGCAATCTAAGTGAACAAGTAGAAATGTTAAGAATGAAAAATGAGCAAAAAATTGATGTTGAAATTTTTTTTATCCATGCAGAATCATATGCTACTAAATGTTGTTCATCATTCCCCGGGTTTAAATAAGTTTACCAAGAATACAATGGAGCAAGGAAATCACCAAAGAAGCTATGTTATGTAGCTCCATGGAGACCATGGAAGCCTGGTCAACTTGATATGATGCAAGTACCCACTCCACAATTTCAAGCTTATTCACATCCATCTCAAAATAATTGGGATGCACTCCCCCCTTGGCAACCTTGGCCATCTCAACCTCAAAACCAATCTTGGAAACATGGTTGGAAAGGACCTTATTGGGAAAATCCTCAACATCCTCAATATTTCCCTCAATATCCTCCATACCTAACTCCATGCTATCACTACCATCCACGTTCACCACAACCACAACATCAACCACATCCATCTAATATATCCACCCCCACTCGACTAAATTTACCACCATTTCCAAACCCACACCATGAAGTATCTCAGCCCACTTACAAAGCTAAGGTACAACACTACCAAAAGTATCCTCTTAATCTAAATGGTTTTCATCTCAGTTCAAGAAAGGTATTGAAAATAATAGATTTTCTTAATGTCATTTAAGGACAACATCAAGAAAAATAATATCCAAATGGGGAGATCAAAAGTTCGAGGTCTGCAATTGATGAACAACTAACATAAGAATCAAATGTTGAGAAAGTATCCTCATGTTTACCAGCATTTCCTCCTTGTGTTCAAGAGAACAATACCCAAAATAAGGAATATTTGAATGTCATAATAGAAGAGGACATCCAATGTGATCCAACTCAGCAAGTGGACCAGGGAAATCACAATTATATTGACATATGGTTCCAAACAGTCATTAAGTTGCAGCAACACACTCTTCTCCAATAGTACTTGATACAATCCCAGTCAATGAAATTCATCTCTCATATTTAGTTACATACCAAAGCATGTATTCCAAGTGTGCACCTGATTTTATCTATCATCTTGATGTGTACATGGCTCCATTGGAAGTATTTCTATACTTGAAAAAGGTTTTTTTTTCTTCAAGCAGAGTAGGAAAGTGAAAAAAAGAAAAAAAAAAAGATAAAGGGGAAAAAGAATAAAATCTCAGGTGAAAACCTCTTTTGAGGCGTTTGAGATTGGCTCACTGATTGAAAACCTTCATGAGGTTGTCATTGGGTTAAAGAAAAAGGAGAAAAAATAAAATATCCTAGGTGAAAACCTCCTTTGAGGCGCCCAGGCAGACGTATTAGTTGAAAACCTCATTGGGGCAGCTATTAGGCCTTACAAAAAAAAGAAAAAAAAAATCATTTCTCCATATATCTCTCTCTAATGAATGTAGGTGCTCTCCAACCTTTGCAAGAAGAAAAACAACAAGTTTGCAAAAAAAGAAAATTTGGTCAACACTTTAGTCAAATTTAGTCACACTTGGACTCTCCTGCTGTGCTCAGAAGCTCCAAAAGGACCTCAAGTAGATCGCCACATTCAACTTCAGTAGCAGCGTCAATATCACCTGTAAAAAAAAAATCAATGGTAAGGCTCAGGTATGCAATCATCTAACCCTTTCTTCGAATCTATTTTAGCTTAAGAAAACATTAAAAAGTGTGAGAAGTAAAGTTTTTTATATAGCCAAAAATAGTAGCAGAGCAACCTACCTTATCTAGAAACTAGCCTCACTTTTTCAGCCATGAAGAGTAACAAGACAAAAGTAAAAAGGACTTGAGAAAGTGGATAGTAAGAAGCTCATTGTAATGGAAGACAAGGAGTACCAAGGGGTCACCAAGGGTGAACTCAGTTCACAGAAAAAGAACTGAGAGTTTATTATACATGCAATTAAAAAAAAGAAAGAAAGAATAAACTAAAATAAAAGTGGATCCACCACCTCTCGGCATGCAAAACAGATTTTCTTAAGGCATTTGAGGACCTCCATGAAGCACCTACTAAAAGAAATGCAAGAAGATTAGCTAGAGGAGCAATGCATGAGCTAATAAATATAAAATGAAATAAGTCAGCATGAAGGAAGAACGAAAAGGCAGGGAGGATGAATAGGTTTCTCAAAGGATGAGCAATAGTTTCAGTAGGGGGGTGATGATGGACCTCTAAATTGGACATAAAATAAGGCCCATATAAACTTTCTTAAGCCAATATACCTTCCTTATGCACATGAAAAGATATATTAAATCTCTCCTTCTGCACTTAATAATGTTTTCTTACACTTTAATATTTTCTTATCAAGGTTTAAAGGTAATTTCATTGTGTTTAATATTGGTTTTTTTGTAGAATATTGTGAGAATATTTGGCAGATTATGCAGATTTGGAGAAGGAGATAATTTAGGGACTTGCTCCCTACCACTGGAAGATCAAGAGTGATGAATATGAGGAAATTAGGGAGAAATATTGGAGAGATTCAAGGGGTTTTTCCACCCTCAATGGCAGCAAAACGATCCTCATGAGATCCCCTCTAGTAATTCGAATTCTAGAGGCAGCCAAGAAACTCAAGACCAAGTGCACTCAAGCCATACTTCACTTGGAGTCAACTGGACTCATTACATATTTTTAAGGAGATGTTGGTAGCTACCCTGTATAATAAATAGAGTAGAGCTAGAGCTAGGAAGAGTTAGTGAATGTTATTCAATTCGAGTCGATTCTAGTTGGAACTTTGTTGAAAGTTATTAAGCTTTTTATTATTTCAGTGATCAAACTTTCAGAGATGTATGAGGTTATTGTTTTATGAAATGAGTAGATTGATTTCATTCTACTGATTTAAGTTTCCTAGAGCTAGGCTTGTGGGTTAGGGCCCAATCCGCGTGCCTCAGTCTCTCTATTGTACTTGTTCTTTTCTTTCTATCATTTCATTAGCTCTACTTCTGATAATTCCATTTATGTTCCAATTTGCTGCTTAGTTTTTCTTTCAGTAGGTAGTTGTAGTTTTTAATTTGCTTTTCAGTCATAGAATAGAAAAAAACCAAGAAAAGTTGTGGATCAAAACCACCTTCTCATCTCTATCAATATAACTCGAGGAGGGCGAACCTTCCCACAGGCCCAAAAACTAGTTTCTTTTTATTGTTTCTGAGGTTAAACGTAGAGTTGCATTAGCAATTTTTAGTCTTCCTTTGTGCCGTATTTTTATGCATTTTCATGTGTATTTGTGCATAAGTTAGCAGGATTGATTGTAATAATAATTGCTAAAATCCTAAAGTAGCTCTGAGGTGCCTCTCGCTTCATCTTCCCTCTCTGCCTTCATGATCTGGACAATGTTTCTATGGTTCCATTTCCTCCTTTGTCTCTTATTTGTAACTTCTACACCCACCTTTTTCCCAAAATTCACTTAAGCCATTTAGCCCACCTTATTGCTTTGTTTTTTTATTCACAATTACCTTACCCTTTTTAACGTAGAACACGTAAAAACCATTCGAAAGCCATCAAAAACTCGACCTCCGCCTTCCTCCTCGAAATCTCTACTATCGTACTTCACATTTCGCACTTTGCATGGTTTAAGTTATTCCCATTAACACTTACCACTTCTCGATGCTGATTTTGGTATTCACCACATAGCAAATCACTCAACACAACCTTTTCCTTTGTTTTCTTTAACACTTACCGCTTCGAAAAGCTAATGTGATATTTCTGCCGCATCGCAGATCACTCACCGCAACCTGCAACATTTTAATTTTTTTCCTTCAACACTTACCGCCTCTGAACATCGATGTGATATTGCTACTGCATCGCAGATAGCTCACCGCAACCTAGAACATTTCCCTGTTTCCTTTAACACTTACCGCTTGTGATATTGTGATTGGGATATCGACCCCTCCTCCATGTCACCACTTTGCATCGCGTATTGAAAATCGCGTTTTTTTCCCTTTCTTTAACACTTACTGATCAAACTATGTGATATCACAATTGCGATATTGACTTGACCTTCATGTCACCACTCTGCATCGCACATCGTAAATCTTGTTTTTTTTTTTCTAAATTTTAACGCTTACTGCTCTAATTTTGTGAAGTTGCAATTGTGATATCGCATATCGCAACCTTTGCCTCCATCGCATCTATGCCATGGCATATTTCACATTATTCCTCTCCAAAGCCATTTCTGCGTGATATTATAAGGTTTTATAAGGTTTAAACCTCTGCTTTCCACTTCTAAGCCTCATTGCATGTGTTAAGCCCTCAATCAACTTCTTTAGCCCTTTTCTTTCCTCCAAGCTGCAAAGAAACATTTTATCAATCAGAATTAAGTCATGGATAGTTTAGGTGCATGGATAGAAGCATGGTAGATAGATCATAAGATAAGTAGGGTGTGTTTAGCCGATTGGAAAAAGTTAAGTGCAATTGAAATTAGTTTTTGTTCTGAAATTTAATTTAGTTTCTTACTATCATTTCCTTTATGGACATTAAATTAGTTTCATTTCCATCATTTCCTTTCTATAAATTAAGTTAGTTTCCTTTCTGTCATTTCCTTCCACCAATTTACTTTCCGCTTCTTATCATAGTTTAAAAAATAACACCCTTTTGTAAAGCAAAAGACGATGACATGAACAGATTGTATGAACCCCTGGTTGATAAAGTAAAGTAGGGTAGCCCCTGGGAGTTGCAGCACTCTTAGTGCAATACCAGAGCTCACCAGCATGTCTAAATAAAAAGGTATTGAAAATAGTAAACACGGTTAACTTCACACACAAAGACACAAATCATTTTACTCTATATGTGTATGTAATTTCATGGACAACATATTTTTCTAAATTATAGGAAAGTAACATCAAAGATAGATATATATAATTTTTTTGAGAAATAGATATTTTCATATATTTGCAACCCAATACACCCCATTCATGATCTCAAACCCATCTCTAAAGAAGTGAAGTCATGGTGCAAGTAAGGTTCAAGATAGAAAATTTTAAACTAGAAAGATTGCATGTGTGTCCTTAGCACTAAAAATGCATGCCTATTCCTAGCACTAAAAATGTTTGTGTGTTTCTAGATATAAAAATGTGTGTCATTCCTAGCACTAGAAACATATGTGCATTTCTAACACAGAAATGCACACATATTCCCAACAGAAAAAATGTGTGTGAATTCCTAGTGCAAGCAATGCATGCACACTCCTATCGTGAGTGACTTAGCACACAAAAAATAGGTTGAGGTGGATTTGGGGAGATGGGGAGGAGGAGGGAGAGAGAGCTAGTAGGGATAGAAGGACCAAGGGAGAGAGAGAGAGAGATAGAGGATGGAAGAATTATTTGGTGAGTGAGGGGAGAGAGTGAGTGAGAGAGATCAGGAATGAAGGTGGTGAATATATAGCAAGGAAGATAGTTGTGGTTTACATAGGGAGGAAGAGAGAGACAATGGTGGCAAGAGGTTGTTGTGGAGGGATTGAGAGAGAGGGATGAAGGGAGAGGGAGGAGATCGAGTGAGTGTGAGTGCATGAGAGTGGTGTGGGGGTTATAGAAAGAAAGCATGGAGGGTGAAGAGAAATGAAGAGCACGAGATAGATATATGATCTGGACGAGTGAGGGAAGAGAATAATAAATGGGGGATAATGAGTTATATAGAGAGCTAGGGAGGGAGAGGTAGAGAAGGATGAAGGGAGGGAGATATAGATATAACTGAATGGCAGAGAGAGAGTGAGAGAGAGGGATTAGGGAGAAGGAGAGAGGGAGAGAGAAGATAGAAGGAGAGAGGGAAAGGAGGTGGGGTGGGAGGACTGAGAGAGAGAGAGAGAGAGAGAGAGAGAGAGAGAGGTGGTGTGATAAAGAGAAGAAAATATAAAGTTGAAAAGGGTTTGTTAAGAAGAAGGGATTAAGGGAGTGGGGGGATAGGGAGAGAGGAAGCATAGGAAAAGGGGTGTGGTAGTTAAGGAGGGAGGGAGATAATAAGATAGGAAAGGAGGCAAAGATATAATTGAAAGGAGGAGAGAGGAACTAGTTGAGAGAGAGAGAGAGAGAGAACAAGTGAGAGAGATGTATATAGACATGGAGAGAGGGGGGGAGGGCAGAAATAGAATTAAAGCTGGAGGGTGTAGATAGAGAGAGAGATCAGAAAGAAGAGAGATATATAGAGGAAAGAGGGTAGATAGAGATGTGGAGAGAAAAAGAGAGGGTTATAAGGGAGTGAGAGAGAGAGAGAGTAAGGGAGTGGGGAAGAGAGGAGAGAAAGAAGGAATGAAAGAGATATGGGGGAGAGAATGGGGGGTGAAGGAGGGAGGGAGAAAAGGGGTGGAGGTGAGGGGGAAAGAGGGAAGGAGAGAGAGATAGACGTTGAGAGAAAGAGGGAGGTAGAGAGAGACATATATATATGGAGAGAGAAATAGTTATATATGGAGAGAGAGAGACAATGAGTGAGATTTCGGGGTGATATAAATAGATAGATAAGAAGAGGAGAGACAAATAATTAGAGAGAGAGAGAGAGAGAGGGTGAGAAAGTGAGACAAATAAGGAGAAAGGAAGGGATACAAAGATAGATAGGGAAGAATAATGACACAAATAAAGAGAGAGGAAGAGAGAGTGGCGGGGGAGAGAGGGAGAGAGATAGTGAAGGAGTAATTGAGAGAGAGAGAAAATTATATAGGGAGGTACATAGAGACAAATATTGGAGAAATATAGGAAAAGAGAGGGGATGATACAAGTGTATATAGGTGGCCACCCACCTCTTCTACTTACTCAATGTTTCTCTATCTTCTTCGTAGTTTTTCTATAGTTTTTTGGGTCGCAAAATTTCATGGTTGTTTTAAGAACATAGATGACTTATTTCAATGATTCAAGGGGCCAAGGGATGCCATGGAATGCCTTGGCCCCAACCAAAAGTTTTAATCCTTTTATAGTTATTTCCAATGGGTTGTTATACACCCCAAACGAAAATTGTATGGAAAATTTGTTCCCCTAATAATATGGTGTACCAACTAACCATGTCAAGGTCCATAAAACTTTTTGTGCTTCATCTTCTAAGTTTAGGGATTTTGAGCTCTTGGGTTATTTATTTACATTAAAATCTTAGTCTTCAGGTCTCTTTTAATAGCTTTTACATATGCGTGTAGCCACCATCTCTTTCCCTTTAGAGATAAATACCACCACTCTAGCCCTTTTGTGTTCTATATTATTATTATTTTTTATTAATAGAAGTTCATTTTTGCTATATTATTGTGGTCTTTACTATATTTTTTAATGTGTGTTTAATTTCCTTTCGTACGTTGCATTTCATTCCTTGTAAGAACTAGGTCACTTGTATCAAAGAAATATTCTTCTTTTTGTTTCTTAGTACACATCCTGATAAGGTCAAGGTATAGAGAGTTCAGTCTCAAGCTAGTTTCACTTGGAAATAATTGCTCTTACATACCCATGTGGCTTCTCATAGAAGAATAAAAGGAAGATGATGGAGTGTGATATGTTATCTAGTTGTACGTTCAGGAATCAATTACACAATGGAGGAATGAAATGATGGACAATTTCACTGAAATCCATGGACAATTTCCAACTGTGTGTGAGGTGCCTTCAACAAGTACAAATGTTAGAGGTGTTCCACCCTTAAAGTTAAAAGTTAACTCTGATATCTCATTATTCAAAGGCCAAATAGATGTAGATTCTTTGGAGAAATGGTTAAATACGTTGTAGGGTTATTTCTTTATCCAAATTTGTTTGAGAATCAGAATATTCCCTTTACATTCCTAAAATCCCTTCCCCATGTCAAACATTGGTTGCAAGGTTATTAGGAGAGACATAGTGAAGATGAGTTTACATTATTGAATGTAGGATGCACTTGGGAAACTTTTCTTGATACCCTCAAGGAGGAATTCTACGTTTTAGGGAACTATCATGACCAATATATGAGATGGATAACTTTGTGATAGGAGAGAGACAAGATGGTGCTAGAGTGCACTAATATTTTCCATACTTTGTGGTAAAATTTAGGTATCAAAGACTGTAAGTAGCACTAGGTTTTGAAGTATTGTAGTGTTGTACATAAGTACATTCAAATGGAGATGTATTTCGTAGATAGTTCTTTAGTGTGAGCTACTTATCTATATATTTTCAAAATTGAGCACAAATTTAAGTTGTGGAATAAGCAGGAGTCTGTTTCTACAAATTCACTCTAAAAGAAACCTAGGAGATGTGTCCCTAACTCACTTAATAAGAGACAAATCAAGGAGTTCCAACCTTAAGAAAACCAACCCAAATCATAAGCAAAGAAAGGTAATGGGAAGTTAAATAAATAAACTAGAAAGTGGTGTCAGTTCCTCAAAATCCATAGCACAACACTGAGGAATGCTACTTGAAACACTCATTGTTAGGTAAGAGTAAATAAAAATAAGAAAAATATGGCTTATATTCTATTTTAAAACAAAGTAAAGGAAATAAAATCATCGATTTAAAACCAAATTCTTTATAATAACCATAAATATTTAACGAAAAGAGCTAGAGGAGGCTAAGGAGGGGGAGTGCCTCATCCATTCTCAGATGTGGGTGAAGGGGACCCCACTAAATTTCATTGTTGATAGTGGAAGCTAGAATAACTTTATCTTAGCTCAGGTCATCAAGAGATTTAAATTATTGAAAGTGTCATACCCCAAACCATACACCATTGGTTGGTTGAGTAATGGGAAAAACATCCATGTTATCCAATAATGCCACTTATCCTACAACATCAAGACCTTCATATATGAGATATTGTGTGATGTTTCCCCACTCAAATTTTGTGATATTCTTTTAGGAGAAACTTATATGTGGAATTTTCATGTTGTTTATGAGTCTTGTCCACATAGTGTCATTTTACTTTAATGGGTCATATCTATTGGACGATAGAGCTATTTAATACTACCAGAATTTCACAAATCTCAAGAAAACAATGTTGAAAGGTAATCTCTCAAAATAATTTTTTTTTCCTCTTCATGGTTCCATCATAAGGTGAAAATAAGGTAACTCTAACCACCACAACCTTAACAAAATAGATCTCTACAAAATATAAATATGTGGACAAGATTATAGAGGCATATAATGACATGTTTTCTTCACCTATGGGAACAAATCCTCAATGGTAGGTTAAACACTCAATTGACTTGATACCTTGTGTTCCTTTACATAATGGTATAATATCTATATGTTCTCTTTTGGATAATTAGGAAATATATCTTCATATTCATCAGCTAATAAAAAAATGACCACATTTGACCAAGCTCCTCACCTCGCAGGAGCTCAAATGTGTTGGTGTAGAAGAAGGATGAGTCATCGAAACTTTGTATTGATTATAGATCCATAAATAATATATCATTGGGAATAGATACCTCATACTATAGATTAACAATATTCTTATTCAACTTAAGTGTTCCAAGCTATCTATTAGGATTAATTTTAAGTCAGGCTACCACTAGGTTCCAATTGAACAAACTAATGTATAAACAACAACCTTCAAATATAAAGAAGGCCTTTTTGAGTGCTTATTCATGTTTATTGTCTTGAATAATTCTCTATTATTTTTAAGAGGGAGATGGATGATATCCTACATTTTTTCACAAAATATTCTGTAGTTGTATATTTGGATTACATCCTCAACTTTAGTAGCGCCTAGGAAGAACTTTTGTAGCACATTAGTAGGTCCTAAGCACCCTAAGAAACAGGTTGTATGCCAATATAGAGATATGTTCATTTTTAATGCAAAAAATTCAATATTTGTGATGCATCGTGGATGAGAATGGGATACATGTGGCTCTGGCCAAGATCCAACACATTCAAGATTGGATAACCCTGACAACCCTAATGGATCTTTGAATCTTATTAGGTATTTATATATTCTACCCAAGGTTCTTATTATGGTTCTCTCATATTGCTTGGCCCTTAAGTCAAGTGACCAATGGTGGAGTTAAAGATTTTTTTTCTTCGTATCAATAATATTACAAGGAATTCAAGGGTATAAAACATTACCTCTACTTTGCACTAGTCCTCACCTTGCTATGCCTATAACCACCATTTTAGATTGAGGGAAGCTCCTCTAACTTTTCTATTGGTGCAGTACCCTCTCGGTAAGGACATCGAATGGAAGATCATAATGAAATGTGAGTGTGAAAGGCTAAGGGAATCACATTGCAATCAGGTGGTAAGGAAATTCAATGTGGAGGTGATAGTAGTATCACTTTAGAGGTATTTCTATGGGCCCAAGATTCCATAAGATGTCTGCAAGTATATGAGATCATGCACTTCCTGTGCAATTTATAAAATAGCCGTCAAGAAGAAAGGCTTTCACACTCCTCTACGTACCCGTGACAAGCCTTGGGATTTAGTTCGCGTGAATTGAATCCTAACTTTACCCTACACCAGGCATGGTAATGATTTTGTGTTTGTGGATATTGATTAGTTCTCTAATATGGGCATCCTTCCAATATGAAAATAGTGTATCACAGCTAAATACACTACAAAAATCTTTATTGAACATGTTTGGATTCTTTTTTAGCTACCATGGACCATTATTCTAAACAGAGATAGTAGGATACTTAGTACGTTTTCTCCATTCTATGGTCTCTAATGGATAAAAAGTTGACCAAATCTACTTCTTTTCACCTCCAAGCAGATGGGAAAATAAAAGTGGTCAACAAGATGATTGTCATTAGAGAAATTTTAAGGTTTAAAATGGACATCCTAAGGATATTATAAAATAATAGTGGAAATAATAAAATAAGATTAAGATTACATCATCAAATTTTAGAGGGACAAAGAAAAACCTAATTTTTCAAATGGCATTTTCAACTTTTCTCCCTATGGTTTTACTCAAGTTTCTAGTGGGAGCACTTATTAGATGCATAATTTAATTCTGATAGAACTCTTTAAATTCCTTCTTAAAAAATTCTCCACCATGATTTGTCCTCAATACCTTTATCTTCTTCTCTGTCTCGTTTTCCACGAGAGCCTCAAATACTTTAAATCTGTCAAATAGTTTAGATTTCTTCCTGAGGAAATATATCCATGTATTTCTTGAGAAGTCATATATAAGTGACAAATAATACACATATTTACCCAGTGATGGAACTGACATAGGTCCAAACACATCAATTTTCACAAGCTCTAATATCCCTTTTTCCCTCTTAGCACGAGAGGGGAAAGTCACTTGATTATGCATACCATATACACAATGTTCACAGAAATTGAAATCCAAATAGAAATTAGACATATGTCCCAACCTTTGTGCCGCAACATGGTATTTTCTCTAGAGACAACAAGGTTTTCAACTGCACTTTCAGGAACCATAGAACGATTGCACCCATCAATAAAAATGTTACCTAGAAGCTTGTACAAAATTCCAATTCGAGCTCCCCACATCAGTACCGACCCTCCCCAAACCATATTACAGGTATCCTTTCAAACATTGTTTTTACACCCACATTATCCATCTTGATTACATAAATCATATTTCTGGCCAATGTAGGAATATGCAGAACACCAAGAAGTGTTCTAATACTTCCACCTTGCAAACTCAGCTTAAATTTCCACGTCCGATGATTCTGACCTTCCTGTCACCCCCTACGAAGACATCACCACCATCATATTTCTCATACTTTCATAACCACTACCTATGGGGAGTGAAGTAAAAGGATACACCTGAGTCAATCAACCATGCCACATGATCTACATGTGTACTTGAATAAGTAACCAGGTACACATCCCCACCTTCATTTGAGGTGGTTTTCACCTCTACAGAAGGAGCATCATCATATCCCTTTCCTTTATCAGGATCTTTACATCTACAATCCTTGTTGAAGTGCCCTTCCCTTTTGCATTTCCATCACACCTTTACAGATTTTCCTGGAGATTTTGATCTCCCTCTAGATTTAAGTCTCCCAATCGAGGACTTATTTTTGTTTTTTTCATGGACCGTCCTCATACAAAAAAATGCATCTCCATTCTTGACATCTCCTTTGACAGAAAGGATGAGACAATTTCATCAAACATCAAGGTAGTCGTATTGCTACCTATTGCAACAACTAGACTATCCCACTAATCTCATAGAGAAAAAAATAAAATGATGCACTTATCTTCATCTAAAATTTTAATATCAATGAATCCTTCGATACAAAAAATGTCCTTCAACTAATCTATGGGCCCATGTCTTCTCTGTTTGGTGGCATCCCATGCTAATGGTGGAATATTGGTTAATTTTACGATAGTGGAATCACTTCTTCAATGCTTCAATATATAACTATACACAATGCATTAAACTGAAGATCCAAGGATATCTAATAAAGAATTCTAATTACCAACTACAACACCCATATTTCCTCAGGCATCTCATGAAGACAATGGAGCATAATCTCACATGAAACAACTTCAGTTACTTGCAAAATTCTATAAATAGATGTCATATTAATTATACTAGAGATTTATAAGACTAATACTCGTTACTTTTAATTGTCATGCTAGCTGAAGTACAGGGATTGAATACACCCCTTCAACATTGTTTCTCCCAAGTTTTACTTAGTTTTTTGGTAGCCCCAAATAGTATATATCATTCCCACGTGATTTCCAAGAATGAAATTATTCACTTCAAATACCAATTCATTTACAATCCATACAATTTCATGGGCATAGAATTTAGTTATATCACGAGGCAATATACTCTTATAAAGATGAAGGCTATGTCTTATTCAACTTGTCGACCCAAGTCATGCAGTTACAACATGCAGACTTGTTTATACTATGAGATGTCTAAGCACAACCTTCATTCCATTGAGTTTAGATAGTAACTAGTTCAACTTTTTAGTTCTAATAGTAACGTGAGCATTGGCTTCTCCCCTGACCTTAAATTCTTATTGTTCACTCTAACTCCATGCATTTGTCCTTTTCCTCCATTTTTTATGATTTCAAATACCATGAAAAAATTTAGCAACTTCTTGCGAGTTTGTTTCCAATTTCCATCTTTTCTCTAACAATTGTCAATGGGGTTGGAGTTATTGTTAGCTGAAACAAATAAGGAGGATTGCAATGCTATGTCAAACCAAGGCCAATAAAATCAATGCTACTCCATTAATAAAGAGATATATTTTCGAAGCTATATTGGAAGTTAATTCCTTCGATCGATTTATCTCTCCCAATATATACCATTCTAGACATGCATGTTATTTCTTCTTTGTTGAGAAATGATTCATCCCATGGTTTTTGATCTAATGTTGAGGCATCTCTTAGTCATTTTCCAACAATATCCAATCAAATCCACATATGCTTCAATGGAAATAAAAACTCAATAATATGATGTCCATTCCCCTCTCTTCAAACTCCTCACCAGCCACTACAACAATGGTTCTCCCTCCTACACACCCTTCTTGGACTCTGATTGCACATTTGGACAATCCCAAATGCAATCATGACATCCAAAAACTATGGACAAAGCTGTTGCACTTGTGATGGACTTCTTTATGGATAATCACAGATCTAAACTATTTCTCTTTTTCCCACCTTCTCAATTCCTATAAATAGAACAAAGATTCAACACTTTAATTACTATATCCCAGCTTCTCAATTCTTATAAACACTACAAAGATTCAACACTTTAATTACTGTAACCATATATTAGAGAAGCTTGGGTGTCTCCCTTCTTTATGGTGCAACCCTATTAACAAAAAGACTAAGAATTAAATTCTCATCTTACATCAAGTATGTGGGGCTAATCTCCTAGTCATATGTCCATTCGGTGTCATCACAAGCATGCAAGCAACAATTTCCTTATGCCAAACAATTCTTAATGGCAGTAAAGGCAAAGGATAATGTAATAGAAACCACTACATAGCCCAAAAGAAAATAGAAAAATCACTTGAGAGTAAATAACACAAAGTAGCACTTCAAAAATTACGTGCGGTAAGGAGACAGTATAAAATGGAGTAATGTGCAGTAAACACCAGAAATGAAATGAGGACACACTGTAAAACACGGAGTAATGTGCAGTAAACACCAGAAATGAAATAATGAGGGCACACATATACTTTGGATTATATTTCATAAAAAACAAAATGCATTTAAAAAATAACCAAATACTTGAGCTCCATTCACCCATATTGAAAACCAGGATTTTAGGTTTATAAACTCTGAGTAGTTTTTACTCAGTGAAAACCAGTTTTTGCACTTACCGATTTGGTCTATGTTTATCTTAAATTTTAGGTGGAGATTTATTCTCGAGTGTATAATTTAGTTGGTGTGGTGTTACTATTTAAGTTCTGGTTATTTTAAATTTTAGGTGGAGCTTCATATTTGTAGTTTTTTTATTTTTTATCTTAAATTTTAGGTGGAACTTTATTCTAGAGTTAATTGGTAAGTAATTTAGTTTATGAAACAGATTGAAGATTAAAGTCAATTATAAATTTTAGAAACATAATGAAACATAATAAATATAGCACAATCTTAATGACAATTATTGAAAAAAAAAATTTATTCCAGCCAACATGTCCCGGAACTTAATCCATCTTACATATAAAAAAAAAAACATTACAAAATAAATTTTAAGAGTTAGATATTCCCTTAAATTTGATCGTACTTTCGGAAATCCTGTTTAGTGAAGATGGTTCTAAGTCACCTATATCAATCAAAATATTCAAAGAGATGGCAAAGAATGTGCAGTTTAAAATAGAGTGTAATTTATGTATAAAATTGCTGTTATTTATTTAACTTTTTTATGTGTAACTTTTAAATGGGATATTTTACTAATAAGACACATTGTAAACTACATTGAAAAAAATTGAGATTTTTCTATGAACATATAGGATGAAAGAACTACTTATACTCTATTAGTTTGGAGGAATGATTAGAGATACTTACACAATGAATTTAGTGAATACAATTATTAGTCACATCATGGTATGGTTCTAGTAAGGCATAACTCTAGCAATCATTTTCCTGCTCACCATTATTAGTTTAACATTAACCAATACAAGTTAAAATGTTTGACTTTGAAAACAAATATTTATTTTTCAGTATCATTGAGAGAAATGATTTTCAATTATTTGATTGGACCATACCTTGAAGGTCTTATTGCAACATTTGCGCAATATAATATCATGTGGATAATTTTCTCTTCTGTCATGATGACTTTTCATTCTTATGCTTCATAGGAAAATCACCTACAATTAACAATATGTAAATAAATATACTTACCAAAATTTATTGCCCACTATTATTTGTGTTCTTGAACACTCTAACAAGTATGAGTAAAAATGTAAATGTGTAGAATTACTAGTGGATATTTCCCACCAAAAAAAATATGTAACTCCTTCTCCCTTAGTAGGAAAATAATTTTTCCACTTCATATGTAGATTTGCATATTTTCTAAAAGCATAATTCCACTTGAGTAGCAAGACTACACTACCCTGCACTTGTTTACTTGTGCAATAAATAAAATCTAGATAAATGAATTAGATTTCGCAATATATAGTTTTAACTTCTAGAAATTGTGTTTAAATATTTGAATTTTGAGTTTTAGTATCATTGGTATGTTATTTTTTATGCAAAAGATAATGCATAGATCTTTATTAGGAGTAACTAAATGATGAGATCTTACTACAAAACTTGTAAATTTGTAGAGAATAGAGTGTCCATGATGAGAGTGTTATACGCATACAATAAATATGAACAAGAACATGCTACACTTTCTAACATAATCAATATGAACAAGAACATTCTATGCTTGCTAACAGAAAAAACATACACGTGTGTACACAAATAAAAACAAATTATTCAGAGGGAAATCCAACCAATGTTCTATAATACTTTGGGTATATGTATACATAGATAAGATAGTTGGAGTGGTTGCACCTATTCTCAACCAACCATCATTTACATTATCTTACTATTTACTGAGTATTACTATCATTTACAAAGATAATGTGTATGATGACAGCATACATTTAAAAACCCTTACAACATATCCCCTACTCTCAATGACTTGTTCCTACATCAATGTCTTGAACCACTACTCTTTTGCAAAAGTATGCTTATTGTACATCAATCATGCATACTGCTATTCATAAGTAACTCAGTCACAACAATAGCAAGTTGGATAAAAAGATGCATATGTACAAAGTTTACTGTGACTTCTTCATGTCCATCTTCATTTCCAATGGCCAATACTTATAAATCTACATTCTTCACATTTTTAATGCAATCCTCTCAACCATATGGACTACTACTCCAACTCCTCTTGTGTTCAGGGGTGTCTTTTTTCTCTCTAAAGACTAGTCCAATGCATGAGTCCAACTCATGACTGCCATTCGTCAAAGTCTCCAATTAATCATATAATGAGTGAAATGCCCGCATAAGAACCTTCCCACTTTTTCCGATGCCACAATCCAAGAACAATTTTGCAAGCTTCATACTACGGGAGTTAGCATATTGTTGTCATCATATTTAGCACTTAAACTCTTTCTGTTGAAAAGAATTGAAAAACTGAAACGTGAATTGGAGCAGAGAATTGCTCATCTGAATATTACCAAATAGTTAAATAGGAATACATTGGAAACATCAGCAATAAATGGCTGAAGTAAATTGAAGTAAAACTAAACTACCTATGACACCTAGCAGATAATAAATTAAATGAACTAAACCTAACAGATAGTGAGATTAATATCTCAACATCCCCTCCTAATCTCAACTATTACAAGTGGAGGCACTAACAATGCCTAATTTCTATCTTTGAAATTCAAATACATTCTTTCCCAATGGCTTTGTGAAAATATCTGCAAGCTGATCTTTGGAACCACAAAAAGAAAGTGTGATGTCTCCATCATTAACAAGTTCACGAATGAAATGAAAACGTGTGTCAATGTGCTTGCTCTTTTTGTGAAAAACATGATTTTTTGATAAAGATATTGCTAAACTGTTATAACAGTAAATTGGAGTTGGCTCCTTCTGAATATCTGAAATTTCTTTCAATAATCCTCTCAACCATACTGCTTAACAAGATGTTGAATTTGCTGCTACATATTATGCCTCTGCAGAAGATATTGAAATGATTGATTGTTTCTTGGATCAACTAAACTCCCTGCATAATCGTTGTCTGTATAACCTGAAAGTGAACAATTTTCAGAATGTGTATAAAACAAACCATAGTCTATGGTCCTTGAAATATACCTTAAGATCCTTTTTGCAACCTGCCAATGAGTAAGATTTTTTGACTGCATAAACCTAGAGACAAAACTTGCTACAAACATAATATCTGGTCTAGTTGCAGTTAGATACAACAAACTACCAACTAGGCTTTTATACAATGTGGGATCAACAGATGGTGCTACATCTTCTTTGCTGAGTTTGGTACCTTGAGCAATTGGTGTATCAGCTAATTTTCAATTGGTCATTCTGAACTTTTGAATGATATCAGTGGCATATTTTTGTTGACCAACAAAAATTCCATTATCAGATTGGTGAATTTCAATTCCTAGGAAAAATTTTATGACTCCTAGATCTGTCATATCAAACTCTGCTTGCATTGTTGCTTTGAAATATTCTATCATATTTCCTATATAAAGAAGATCATCTACATAAAGGAATACAATAAGAATTTTACCTTCATGATATTTGGTATACAAAGTGGGTTCATGGCTGCTTCTGGAAAAACCACTTTTGATGAGATAGGTGTCGATGCGACTGTACCAAGCTCTTGGAGCTTGTTTCAAACCATATAAAGCTTTCTTCAATCTATATACTTTATGCTCTTGTCCTTTTAATTCAAAACCTGGAGGCTACTCTACATAAACTTCTTCCTGTAATACACCATTTAGGAAGGCAGATTTTACATCAAGCTGATAGAATTTCCATTTGTGTTGAGCTGCTGTGGACAAAATGGTTTTGACAGTGTCTAACCTTGCTACTGGAACAAATGTTTCACCATAGTCAACACCAAACTGTTGTGAGAATCCTTTGGCAACTAGCCTTGCCTTATGTTTCTCAACTTTTCATTTTTTCATTTATCTTGGTCTTATATACCCATTTACACCAATTTTTGTCTTGTTTCTTGGGAGATCAGCTAATTCCCAAGTATGATTTTTATCTATGGTAGCAATTTCTTGGTTCATTGCTTCGACCCAATGCTTTTCTTTGACTGCTTCTTGAAAATAAGTCGGCTGAGTTGAAATGAATGCAAACATATTATGTTGTTTAGATTCATGCTCCTGTCCATATATCTCTCTGATACTTCTTGTTTTATGTCCCTCTTCTGAAGATGTTTGATCACTGGCTGAATCAGTGTCTGATGATGTTCCATTTTCAGAATGTGCTGGTTGTTCTTGAACCTGCAATCTTGGAGACTGTGGTGGATAAAAAGGCTGATTTGAAGTTTCATCTACATGGTCAAACCAAGATTTATTTTTGAAAAATTTCACATCTTTGCTTATAATGAACTTTTTGGAAATGGGGTTATAAAGTCTGTAGGCTTTTGACTGCTCACTGTAACCTACAAATATGCATTTCTCA
Organism: Pinus albicaulis; assembly: GCA_034641835.2. Lineage (NCBI taxonomy): Eukaryota > Viridiplantae > Streptophyta > Pinopsida > Pinales > Pinaceae > Pinus > Pinus albicaulis. The sequence goes on along the minus strand of CM076575.1, from coordinate 1,661,109,208 downwards.
CTTCTATCATCAAGATTTTTTTCTTAGTTTTTCAGGAACATGAGAAAAAGATACTAATCCAAAGATTCTAAAGTGTGACACATTTACCTTGTTTCCATCCCATGCTTCTTGAGGTATTTTATCTTATAGGCTGGATGTTGGAGATCTGTTAAGAACATACAATGCTGTCGACATTGCTTCAGCCCAATAGTTATTTGTCAACTTCTTCTCCCGTAGCATGCATCTCGCCATGTTCATGATCAACTGATTCTTTATTTCTACTACTCCATTTTGCTGTGGAGTGTATCTAGTTGTGTACTGCATTAGGATACCTTGTTGTCGACAAAACATTTTGAATTCATTTGAGGTGTATTCTCCTCCTCTGTCTCATCCGAGTACTTTCAAGAGTTTTCCACTCTGTTTTTCTTCTTCTGCCTTGAACTCTAGAAATCTAGAGAATATATCTTATTTGTTTTTTAAAAAATACACCCATATTTTCCTACTAAAGTCATCAATAAATGTCATAAAGTAGAAACTACCACCAATGGACATTGTCTGCATTGGACCACATATGTCAGTATGGACAAGTGCCAAAGGCTCCTTCGCCCTTGAGGTTGATGAGGGAAAACTATCTCTTTTATGCTTGGACAAGACACAAACTTCACAATTACAAAACTTTTTCACTGATAGTAGGTAGACCAATGATTATAGATTTCTTTTGAAGCAGACTCAGACTCTTGACTGGAATGTGACCATACCTAGAATACCATAGATGAGTTTCATCTATTCTTGATATATTGTGGACTAAATATTGGTTGGTATTTTGGCTTCTGAGGGTCAATGGAAACATCCTACTCTTGGTTTTTTCAACTTTTGCTATCAACCTTTTATGAGGATCTTTGTCATATATATAGCAGTTGTTCTTTTGAAAAAATACATCATAGCCATGTTCCATTAATTTTCCTACACTAAGGAGGTTATGTTTGAGCTGAGGAACATAATAAACATCAGGGATGTATTTGTTTTGATTCTGATTAGTAAGAATAGGAAAAATACCTTTTCCTTCAACTTTAATACTTGTACGATCTCCAAGCGTTATCTCTGATATAATGGAAGCATCTAGAGAAGAAAGAAGTATTTTGTTGCCTATCATGTGATTGCTTCATCCGCTGTCGAGCAACCAAAGATCTTCACTTTGTTTGTCTTCTGAGAGATGGCATGAAAGAAACATGGTCTCTAAGAATTCTCCTTCACTGTTGGAAAGATTGATATAGCCTCTGTTCTGATCTGACTGTTTCTTTCTATAGTTGTGTTCGTAGTAGCCAAAATTCTTACAGTAGTAATATTGAACACTCGATCTGTTCCATGACCTTCCTCTCTGATTTCAGTTTTGTGGAGGTCTCCACTACTTTGTTGCATGATGATGATCAGATCTGCCATTGCCTCGACCTCTGCCTCGCTTGCTGCCGCCTTTGTATCCTCTACCTCTGCCTCTGTCAAATGAGAGGTGTGTTTTTAAGGCTTGTTCCGTGGAATATTCTGTCAGATTGAGTCTTGTTTCGTGTGCCAAAAGTGATCCAGTCAATTGTTCTACTGAGAAAGTTTTAAAATCTTTAGATTCCAAAATGGCTGTGACAATCATGTCATATTTCTTTGGTAGACTTCGAAGAACTTTTTCAACAACTTTCTGATTTGTAATGGTTTCGCCAATGAGTTTGATTTGATTCACTATTCCCATGACTTTAGTCATGAACTGATCCACATTCTCAGTGTCAGCCATATTTAGAGTTTCAAACTGAGCTCTCAATGTTTGCAGTTTAACGGTCTTTACTGTATCATTTCCTTGATACGCAGCTTGAAAAATATCCCAACATTCTTTTGCTATTGTTGCACCAGTTATTTTGTCAAAAATAGAATCATCGACTGAATTTTGTATCCAGCATTTGGCTCTATGCTCCTTTCTGAGTTAAATAGTCGCATTTCTCTGATTATTGGGCATGGCCTCCCATGCTTCTTGATTCAGCTTGACATAAGCAATCAGAAGTGTATCCCAACAATCTTGTGCTTGTAAAAAAGTCTTCATTCTCAAATTCCATAATTCATAATTTTTGCCAATCAGGTTTGGTGTCTATGGCAAAGAACTTGAAGAGGCCATTATTTCTTCAAATGCGCCTTTTGTAAATCTCCTCTAAAAAATTTAAATCTCTTTTAAAGACTTAAAAAATCTCCTAAAACCCTCTTTTAAATTTCAGCCCTTTTCTTTTTAAATCTCCTTTTCCAAAAAAAATCCTTCTTTTTAAAAAAAAACTTCACTCATACACTCATACTCTTTTGAAACCCTTTTTTTTTTAACTTTTCAAAAAATTTAAAGTTTATATATATATATATATATATATATATATATATATAAACTTCTCTTTATGCCTTTCACCTTTTTTAAAATCGATACTTAAAAAAAAGATTTCCCTTGAAAACATGAATCAATTTTTGAATGGTGGATCACCTTTAATAAAACTTTGAATGTCACGTTCAATGACTTTTTGCATGCGTTTGATCTTTCATGAAAAAATATAACGGCTCTCGGATTTGAAACACAGATGCAGTATTTATTTTGCTTGCAGACTGGCGTGGTCTCGAGGGGAATAGCCGCGACTGTTTCAAAATTTTGCTTGCAGACTGGCGCGGTCCCAAGTGGAATAGCCGTGACTATTTCAAAAGAACACAAGGCATAAAACTGGCGCGGGTATGGCGTGTATTCTTGCGCCAATCTTTTGTTTTGGTGCGTTGGCGCGAGTATCTGCTTCACAGTCGCACCAACCAACTTCTCCTCTCTTCTGCTCCTTCGTGACTATGTTGCTGCTCTCTAGGGAGGCTTATGCAAGCTCGCTCTGATACCATGAAAAGAATTGAAAAACTGAAACGTGAACTCGAGCAGAGAATTGCTCATTTCAATATTACCAAATAGTTAAATAGGAATACATTGGAAACATCAGCAATAAATGACTGAAGTAAAACTAAACTACCTATGACACCTAGCAGACAATAAATTAAATGAATTGAACCTAACAGAGAATGAGATTAATATCTCAACATCTGTGTGTGCCCTGCTTTTTTGATTATCATTCGCTGGGGCTGCAAGTATTCCTTTAAAAATTATTTATGCCGCTAGTTTATTTTCTGGTGTCGGTGTTTGTTATCTTATAACATATAGAACATGTATTTAAATTTCATGAAGGATATATCATATGACTTAAAATTTCTATAACTCAATTAACTATTTTTTTGGCTAGCTGTCTAGACACATCAACAATATCTAACCAGCTTTATTACACTAAAAAGACTCAACTCGACTTTAGCATCTCTCATGATAATTTTATTTTTATACAAAGCTCCATAAGTTTGATTGATATAAACATATTAAATCATTCTAATAATAGATAGAAGTTGGATTCTATAATAATCAACTTTATCAACCAACATAAACAGACCAATAAATCGAAATCAACTCTTACGGACTTGGTTGATGCTCTAATGAGACTTTTGTAGTAGACAACTTGGATAAGCTTTGTTAGTCGAATTTTCAGACTAGGTTCAAAGATGTGTGTCAAGTCGACCCATCGACACCCATGTACATTATTGTTGTCCATATCGACCAGAAACACACATCAACCATACCTAAAAGTTGGCTTCATGGACTAGGTCAAGCTTATGTCAAATGAAGTCGAGTAAAAAATAAAACAATTTCATCTATCAAATTAACAAAATTCCAGTAACTAAATTTCAACATGGCAGGTACAATAGAAATATACCAGTTGACCCACAATAAAATACGAGCTGAGAACATTCATTCAATTTTCTTGAACCTATATGTACTTTGTATTCTTGATCGAAACCGCTACAACTGGACAACTGGAGCTAAGCATGCTTTATACCCTCCAAAAATTTTCGTCAGTCAAATCGGTTAGAAAGATTGACCAGGCAGTCCTACAAATTTTTCCTAACGCCTGGTTCATCAAACATTCCATAGGAAGTTTAATTGGTCAACTATTACATTGAGCGGGTCGATTCTTATCAGTTGTGCATTAATGACCAAGTCGATTGACAAAATAATTTTTTTATGAAACTAAACATATTCTTTCTGGTATAGCTGACTGATTACTCCAAGGAAATGTAATATTTTCCAAAGTCGAAGTTTTCTTCTAAAAAAAAATCAGGTCAAAGTCGATTTTTCCAATACTCGACCACAGTTTCCTCGTCTAAGTGGACAAAAAAAAATTAAATTCAGCCAACACATTTTGAAAGTTGTATGCAATCAACCAACCATCAGAACAACCATGCATACGAATTAAAACCAAATTATTCGACCTCAGTATTTTTTGCAGTAATATGTAGGAAGAAAATATCCAAGTAACCAAGGCCATGGCGCTTAGTTTACATTATGCTCTGAAACCCACACAAATATGAGTTTGCTGAGCACATCCTCATTTGCATTTTCTGCTTAATTTTCTTTCCTACCATTAATTTCATTCCTTTTACAATGTGGGTCATTGGTATCAAAGCAATATTATCCTTGTTATTTCTTAGTGCATGTCCTCACAAGGTCAAGGTATAGAGAGTTTAGTTTCAAGCTAGTTTTACCTAGAAACAATTGATCTCACAAACCCATGTGGCATCTCATGGAGGAATAAAAGAAATATGATGGAGTGTGATATGCTATCTTGATTTAGGTTGAGTAAGAACTTAAACGATGGAGGAATGATATGATGAAAAATTTCAAGCCGTGACCAAGGCTCCTTCAACAAGCAACAATTTAGAGGTGTGACACCCTTAAAGGTACAAGTTACCTTTGATATCCAATTATTTGAAGGCCAAATAGATGTAGATGAGTTTGAGAAAATGGTTAAATCTATTGAAGGGATATTACTCTATCCAAATCTTTTCAATAATGAGAATACAACCTTTACATTCCTAAAATCCCTTCCCCACGTAAAATATTGGTGGCAAGGTTATTAGGAGAGAGGGAGTGGAGATGAGTCTATGATATTTAATGAAGGATCCATTTGGGCGACTTATTTTGATACTGTCAAGAAGCAACTCTACCTTGTAGGGAACTATGATGACCAGTATATGAGATGGCCAAGTTTGTGATAGGAGAGAGACGAGATGGTGCTAGAGTACACCAATATTTTCCGTACCTTGTGCTCAAAGTTGAGTATCAAAGACTCGGAGTAGCACTAGATTTTGAAGTATTATACTGTTGTACATAGGTACATTGAAACGGAGATGGAATTTTTGGAAATTTCCTCAGTGGGAGTTACTTATGTATATGTTGTCAAAATTGAGAAAAAAATTTAGCACTAAAATAAGAAAGAATTAATTTCTCCAAATTCACTGTAAAAGAAACCTAGGAGAGGTTTCCCTAACACACATAATAAAGGAAAAATCAAGGATTTCCAACCTCAATAAACCCACACAAGTCATAGGAAAATAAATCCAATGGGAAGTTAAATAATGACACTAGAAACTTGTGCGACTTCCACAAAATCCGTAGCACAAAATTGAGGAATGCTACTTGAAAAAATCATTGTTAGCTAAGAGTAAACAAAATGAAGAAAAATTTGGCTTAGATTCTATTTTAGAACATAGTAAAGGAAAGAAAATCATTGATGTAAAACCCAATGCTTCCATCATAGCCATAAATATCTAATCAGAAGAGTTAGAGGAGGCTAAGGACAGGGAGCTATTCATCCATTCTAAGATGTGGTTGCACGGGACCCCACTAAATTTCATTGTTGATAGTGGAAGCTAGATGAAATTGATATCATCTGAAGTCATCAAGAGATTGAAATTATTGAAAGTGCTAGTACACCCCAAAACATACACCATTGGTTGGTTGAGCAATGGGAAAAACATCCATGTTAAAAATAATGCCACTTATCCTACAAGATCATGACCTTCAAAGATGAGGTATTATGTGATTTTTCCCCACTCAAAGTTTTTGATGTTCTTTTAGGACAACCTTATACATGGAAATGCCATGATTTTTATGATTCTTGTCCACATAGTCTCATTGTTACTTTAATGGGTCATCTCCATTGGGTGATAGAGCTAGTTTATATTACCACAATTTCACAAATCTCAACAAAACAATCTTTAAAGGTATTCTCTCAAACTAAAAAGTTTTTCATAATCGTGGTTCATTCATGAGGAAAAATGAAGGCCCACTCTACCCACCACAACCTTAACTCAAGGGATCTATATGTAATAGAAGCATATGGACAAGTTTGGAGAGGCATATAGTGACATGTTTTCTTCATTATGGGAATGGCTCCTCAATGTTAAGTTAAACACTCAATTGACATGATGGATGGTTCTCCTTTACATAATCGTGTGTGTATATATATATATGTGCTCTCTTTCGGTGAATGAGGAAATACATATTCATATTCATGAGAACATCTAGAAGGGCCACATTTGACCAAGTTCCTCACATTGTGCGAGCTCAAATGTGTTGGTGTAGAAGAAGTATGAGACATCGAGACTCTGTAGTGATTATAGATCCATAAATAATATTACTATTAAGAATAAATACCTGATTCCATAGATTAACAATCATATTGACAAACTTAAGTGTTCCAAGTTATCTAGTAGGATTAATTTGAAGTCAAGATACCACTAGGCTCCAATTGAACAAACCAATTTATGGAATACAACCTTCAAATCTAAATAAGGCCTTTTTGAATGTTGGTCATGTTCATTGTCTTGAATAATGCTATACTAACTTTAGGAGTGAAATGGATGATATCCTACAATCGTTCACAAAATATTTTGTAGTTGTATATTTTGATTACATCCTCATAGCAGAACGTAGGAAGAAATTTTGTAACACATTTAATAGGTCCTAAGCACCTTGTGATAATGCAAGTTATATGCTAATATATGGAAATTTTCATTTGGCATGCGAAGGTTTCTATTAGGGTTCTCTCATATCGCTTGACCCTTACGTAAAGTGTCTAAGGGTGAATTTAAAGCAAATTTTTCCTAGTGTGAATCATAATACAAAGAATTCAAGGGCCTGAAACACTACCTCTGCTTTTCAGTAGTCCTCACCTTGCTATACCTATAATAACCATATTAGATTTAGGTAGGTGCCTCTAAATATTCTATTTGTGGAGTACCCACTTGACAAGGACATCCGATGGAAGATCACAGTGAAACATGAGTGTGTTAGGCTAATGGAAGCACATTGCAGTCAGGTGGTAGGGCACTTTAGTGTGGAGATGATAGTATTAGAATTTATAGGTTTTTTATGGGCCACGATTTCACAAGATGTCCGTCAGTATATCAAATCATATACTTCCTATGAAATTTCTAAAATAGCCATCAAGAAACAAGGGTTGTACACTCCTATTCCTACCCTAGACAAGCGTTGGGATTTATTTCACATTGATTTCATGTTAAGTTTACCCTTCATCGGACATGATAATGATTGTGTGTTTGTAACTATTGGTTGATTCTCTAAGATGGCCATCTTTGCACTGTGAAAAGAATGTATCACATCTAAATGCACTGCTAAAATCTCCTTTGAGCATGCTTTGGTTTGTTTTGGGCTACCTTGTACCATTATTTTAGACAAAGATAGTAGGTTCCATAGTACCTGTTTCTTCATTATATGGTCTCTAATGTATGCCAGGTTAACCAAATCAACTGCCTTTCATCTCTAAGCAGATGGAAAAATAGAAGTGGTCAACAAGATGATTATGGATATCTTTCACATGTAGAACTCCAAGCATCTAACCAAATGTGATGAAATCCTTCCATATTTCTAGCATAGCTATAACATATCCTTGCACAACTCTATGGTCCAAAGTCCCTTTTAGGTGTGCTTTAGGTTTCAACCATGGGCCCTAATTTATGTAATGCTTTCCATTGCATACTTATCGGTAGATCCCTATAATGATCAAGCTAAGGTAAATAGAGTATCCAAATTTGTGCAACATATCGAATACCTCCGATGATAGGTTCATGATATATTATAGAAAGAAAATTACTATTACAGGAAATGACATGACCAACATGGGATCCAAACAAGTATTAGGTTAGTGATAAGGTGTAGGTGCATTTATAAAAAGAGCACCGAACTGGCCATTACAGGAAGCTCATAACACTTTTTTATGGGCCTTACACAATCAAAAAGGTTTGGGCTCAAAATACTTTTAAATTTAGAACTTCCCCTTTCATTGGATGACACGTAGTATTTTATATGGAGTTGCTTCAACCATATTCTCCACCTCTATTTGACAACTTCGAGGTAGCTAAGCAATTGGACCCTATAGAAATCAATCCTAATTTCATTGAATCTCAAGTGTATTTTTTGGTTGATAGATAGTATTTAATTGATTTTTCTAAGACCTATTGTCCCACAACCCATATATTACATACAATCTATATCCAATGATTTCTAAAATTAGAATCGAGTGCATTGACATAGTTTCCTAGCTAGAACCCATCACAAGGAGAGAAAAATAACCTTCTTTAGCCACTTTTGTTTTATCAACCAACACTTTCTTGGATTTCTTATCAATATTGAACATAATGTAATGAAACACCTTCTTTAGAAATGAATCCTTCGAGACTAAAATTTCCCTTCAACTAACGTATGAGCCCATGCCTTGTCTGTTTGGTGGCATCCCATGCCAATGGTGGCATATTGGTTACTTTTACATCAGACGTCGCTCCTTCAATGCTTCAAAATATAACTATACATGGCGCATTGAACTGAAGATCCAAGGATATCCAATGAAGCATTGTATTTACCAACTACAACACCCATCTTTCCTCAATAATCTCATGAAGACAATGAAGCCTAATCTCACATGAAAAAACTTCAATTACTTACAAATTTCTATAAATAGATGACATATTCACCAGATTAGATATTTCTAGAACTAATACTTCTCTCCATTAATTAGCATGCTAGTTGAAGTGCAGAGATTGAAGATACCCCTTCAACATTGTTGCTACCAAGTTTGTTCTTAGTAGTTTGGTAGCTCCAAACAATATAGCTTATTCCAATGTGATTTCCAACAATGAAATTCTTCACTTTAGATCCCAATTCATTTACAATACTTATAATTTCATGGCTAGAGAAATAGGGTATATCATGAGCCAATATATTCTTTATATAAATCAAGGATGCCTTATTCAATTTGCTGACACAAGTTATGTAGTTCCAACGTGTATATGCGTTTATACTATGATGTTTCTAAGAACAACCTTCATTCCATTCAGTGTAGACAGTAACTACCTCAAATTTTTAGTTCTAATAGTAACGTGATCATTGGCTTCTCCCCTGACCCTAACTTCTCATTATGCCCTCCAACCCCTTTCATTCCTCCTTTTCCTTTTTTGTGCTTTCAAATCCCATGACATAATTCACCAACTTATTTAGAGTTTATTTCCAATTTCCATATTTTCTTTAACAATTTTGAATGGGGTTAGAGTTATTGTCAGCTAAAAAATATAAGGAAGCATGCAATGCTATGTCAAACCAAATCCAATAACATCTATGCTACTCCAGCTATAAAGACATATGTTTTCAAGGATACATTGGAAGTTAAATTCCTTTGATCCATTTATATCTCCCAATATATACCATTCTAGACCAACATGTTCTTTCTTCTTTGCTCATAAATGATTCATCCTATGAGGTCTATCTTCATAATTTTACAAGGATACCAATAAAATCCACATATGCTTCAACAGTAACAACAACTCAATTTACCATAAATATGGTGTCCATAGCCCTTCTCTTTCAGCTCCTCACCAACCACTACAACAATGATTCTCCCTCCTACACCACTTTGTTGGATTTTGATTGCACATTTGCACAATCCTGGATGAAATAATGAAATCCAAAAATTATGGATAGAGCTCTTACACTTAAGATGGCTTTCTTTGTGGCCAATCACAGATATAAACTATTTCTCTTTTTCAGATCTTCTCAATTCCTACGAATACAGCAAAGATTTAGCACACTTAAATTATTATAGCCATATCTTGGATAAGCTTGGGTGTATCCCTTATTTATGGTGCAACCCTATTAAAAAAGGCAACAAACAATTAAATTCACATCTTTAATAAAGTATATGCATGACAACTGCATTTAATATTAACTAGTTGTTAACTAGTTAAATGACATTTTATTATTTTTTTAAAAGAAAAGACTGAGACACTTAATGTTTTTCTCGAAAAGTTTATTTTTCTTTATTGTTATTGTGAAAAACAAAACTGGGTATGGAATGTGGTTCCATAAAAAAGTAAAAAGTCTGATGGTAAATGTTTTCCAATAACTGAAAGGTGGCTGGATAGTTTGAACAGTTACTTGCTCCTCTGGAGATAAGAGAATCATCCCAGTAAGGAATAGGGGTTTTGTTCAGAGACTGAGGAGGAGAGTGGAAAAGTTTCCTAAGCTGGTAGAGACCAGTGGAAATCACTCAGCAAGTCCTGAAATTTTCTGGCACTCACTGGACTTGGAGTCCTCAGGTCATAGCAGAGAAACAACTGTCAACCTGTACCTCTTCAGGAATGTTTTTAATATATTTGTACACAGTTAAGTGTTATTTAATTTCAGGAGAAAGCTTTTTTTTTTTGGAACATTTCTTTCTACTAGAAAAGAGAAGTTATGAATTACAAATAACTCAAAAAATACTTCTAAAGTCTGTGATTACTACTATAAGATTTTTTAGAATAATCTTGTGAACATTTATATAAGAAAAACAATATTAGCTCCGAAACACTTGGAAATTACAGAAAATGAGTATGAGAAATATAACGGCTAACCATAAATTAGACAACTGTAGATAGTATTTTATTGCCAGAATGATTTTATCTCTCACGATGCATTCAAAATGACTAGGACAGAGAGATATATGATAACATGTTTGATTATTAAAACTATAAATTACTATGCAAAGAAACAGAATTAGAAAGATTATTGTCTACTAAGCTAGGACGGTGTGAGCCTTTGGTTGTGGGTAAGGGGGTGAAACCCCAACACAACACCCGTCACTACCCCTAACCATATATATACACAGACATAATTGTTAGGTGGTCTGGTCACCAGGAAGAATTCAAAAGGTAAGGTGATATAAACAAATATATTATCTTAAAAGAGAAATAAAGCTGGAAATTAGGATTACATTAAAGAAAAAGTACAAATATACATAAACCAGAGTTTAAGTCCAAGCATATAAATATGAATTCGAATGAATGGAGAAGCTTAATTATAAACAGAAAAATTGGAGCATACAGTCTTTCATGTAGCTCATCACTGCAGGCATCTTTCATGTCGATATCTTCAATAAGCGTTTCAGCTCGTTCACGATATGCAAGTGCCTGATATCTTGCAGAGATTGATGAATATTGTTGGATTTTAACATGTTGGATCAATTCTAAATGAAGTTAAGGGAATATATAATGAGATTAACGTTGAAAGAGAATGACGTTGAAAGAGAATGTATGACATCATCGTCCCACACGTTGGAGTGATGATTGCCTGTGCGTTTTTCTAGTGGAGCATTGCGTGACACATTTCTTTGGCGTAGTAGTTGACAAAGAGCCCAACCGTCATTCTTGGAGCCGATCAACGATTTGTGGACGCCCCATCTGGAAACCAATGGCGTGACAGAAACAAGAGCCATTAGCACTCGCTTTCTATATAACGATTCGCTGACCTTCCTGGCCTATTTATATCACAATTTCTAAAGAAAATTCCAAACCAATGACATTTCATTTATGTGTAATTTATTTTAGCAACAGATAATATTGGATAATGGACATTAAATGAGTTAGGTTGTAACATTTATTTTTACATAACTAATTTGCTAAAATCCAACGATAAACACATACAACTAAGACTCATTCATTTTATACCATTAGCATTCACTGCTCTACTCATTTAATGCCCATTATTTCTTTCGTTTAGGTGAAGATTCTTTTCTGCAATCTCTTTTATATCTACTATTAGCCACACAATTTCGAGTTGGATTTCAACATTCTGCAATGCACTGACATATTAAAGATATCGAACTTTGGCATTTGACAATACGTTGGATTTCTCGAACTTTGGCATTTGACAAATTCTCCATCTGTACAAATTCGTTTCTTATCAATTTAGTGACGTGACATGATGCAGTGCAAAACCGTACGTACATACATAAAAGTGGCTGAAGTATTGATATCTGTAGTTTTCTATCTTAGACTTTGCGTGTAGAGGTTCATTGGCTGAAATATTGATATCTGTAGTTTTCTATTTTATATTTTGCATGTGTAGAAATTAATTACTTATCAATTTAGTGATGTGAAATGATCTTATATAATATATATATATATATATAATATGGTTTTATATTGCTATTTCATGTTTATTATTTGTGGAGTTTTATTTTGAATGTATAAGTTTGTGTGGTGTTTAATTTTTAGATTTCAATTTAAGGTTAAGAGTAGTTGATATATTGATATGTTGTTTTCTATCTGTTTTTATCTTACATTTTAGATTGATTTTTATTTTTTGAGAGTATAAGCTAGTTGGTGTGTTGTTTACTTTTTAAGTTTCAATTTTATGTGTATATATTAGTTGGTGCGCTGTTTACCTTTTAAGTTCCAATTTTATGTGTATATATAATGGTTATATATTGATTATATATTGATATTTGAAGTTTATAATCTTAAATTTTAGGTGGAGCTTTATTTTGAGTGTATAAGTTTGTGTGGTGTTTAATTTTTAAATTTAAATTTTATATTAAGAGTGATTGATATATTGATATTGGTAGTTTTCTATCATTTTTATCTTAAATTTTAGGTGGAGTTTTATTCTTGAGTGTATAAATTAGTTGGTGTGGCATTTAATTTTTAAGTTCAATTTTTTTTTGGATAAGATTGAAGATTCAAGTCAACTATAAATTCTAGAAACATGATTATTCTAGAAACATAATGAATATAACACAATTTTAATGATAATTATTGAGGAAAAAAATCTGGTCATACTTTGGGAAATCTTGCTTTAGTGAAGGTGGTTCTAAATGACCAATATAAATCAAAATATTCAAAGAGATGGAAAAGAAAGTGTAGTACAAAATATAGTGTAACTTATGTCAAAATTGTTGCTATTCATTTAACCTTTTTATGTGTAATTTTTAAATGGGATATTTTACTAATAAGACTCATTGTAAAGTACATTTAAAAAATTTGAGAATTTTTTATGAACATATAGAATGAATGAAATTCTTATTTGGAAAAATTTGAGGATCAAATATGTCTAGTGTTTTTGAGATTAAGAGTAGATATGAATAATAATTTGTTAATTTGGAGGAATTATTAGAGATACTTACACAATGCATTGCATGAATACAATTATTAGTGAGAGCATGGCATGACTTTAGTAAGGCATGCCTCTAGCAAACATTTTCCTCCTCACCACTATTATTTAAAAAGTAACCAATGCAAGTTATAGTTTTTTATTTTGAAAACAAATAACTATTTTTCAATATCATTGAAAAAAAAATTCAATCATTTGATTGGACCATAGCTTTGAAGGTCTTATTGCAATTTTTGAACAACATAATTCCATGTGGATAATTGTCCCATATTTTTCTACCATAAATTATGGATGCCACTGCAATATTTATGTCATTATTTTTAGATATTTGTACAATGAATTTTCATTATTATGATATTTTTATGGGGAACACATTAATGGAGAAATATACACATCATGTAGACCTTTTAACCAAATTTCCTCTTTACAAGCATCTGAAGCAGCTAAATACTTTGCTTCAGTAGTGGACAAAGCAATTGTCTCTTGAAGCTTTGACATCCAGCTGATTGCTCCACCTGCAAGAGTGAAAACATAACCTGTAGTACACCTCCTTTTGTCCAAATCACCAACATAATCAGCATCCACATATCCATAGATTGAACCTTCACAACCATCAAAGCTTATGCAATGGTCACTTGTGCCTCTCAAATACTGAAGCACTGATTTCACTGCTTGCCAATGTTCTTCCCCTGGATTTTCCATGAACCTGCTGACAACTCCAACATTCTTCCTGTCTCTATGTATTTCCATGCCCAAGATATGTTTTGCCGCTCCAAGATCCTTCATATCCTAGAGATCTGAGCCATTAACCTATTATTTTTTTCCATGATTCTTCTTGCAATAAGCATATCATCAACATACAACACCAAGATAATGAATATGCCATTGAATATGACTGAAATATTGATATATGTAGTTTTCTATTTTATATTTTGCATGTGTAGAAATTAATTACTTATCAATTTAGTGATGTGAAATGATCATATATATATATATATATATATATATATAATATGGTTATATATTGCTATTTCATGTTTATTATTTGTGGAGTTTTATTTTGAGTGCATAAGTTTGTGTGGTGTTTAATTTTTAGATTTCAATTTAAGGTTAAGAGTAGTTGATATATTGATATATTGCTTTCTATTTGTTTTTATCTTACATTTTAGGTGGATTTTTATTTTTTTGAGTGTATAAGTTAGTTGGTGTGCTGTTTACTTTTTAAGTTTCAATTTTATGTGTATATATTAGTTGGTGTGCTGTTTACTTTTTAAGTTCCAATTTTATGTGTATATATAATGGTTATATATTGATTATATATTGATATTTGAGATTTGGTAATCTTAAATTTTGGGGCTTTGTTTTTGAGTGTATAAATAATATTGCGTGGTGTTTAATTTTTTAAATTTAAATTTTATGTTAAGATTGATTATATATTGATATTTGTAGTTTTCTATCTTTTTTATCTTAAATTTTAGGTGGAGTTTTATTCTTGAGTGTATAAATTAGTTGGTGTGGTGTTTACTTTTTAAGTTCAATTGTTTTGGATAAGATTGAAGATTCAAGTCAACTATAAATTCTAGAAACATAATGAATATAGCACAATTTTAATGACAATTATTGAGGAAAAAAATCTGGTCATACTTTGGGAAATCTTGCTTTAGTGAAGGTGGTTCTAAATGGCCAATATAAATCAAAATATTCAAAGAGATGGAAAAGAAAGTGTAGTACAAAATATAGTGTAATTTATGTAAAAATTGTTGCTATTCATTTAACCTTTTTATGTGTAATTTTTAAATGAGATATTTTACTAATAAGACTCATTGTAAAGTACATTGAAAAAAATTGAGAATTTTTTATGAACATATAGAATGAATGAAATTCTTAATTGGAAAAATTTGAGGATCAAATATGTCTAGTGTATTTGAGATTAGGAGTAGATATGAATAATACTCTGTTAATTTGGAGGAATTATTAGAGATACTTACACAATGCATTGCATGAATACAATTATTAGTCAGAGCATGGCATGACTTTAGTAAGGCATGCCTCTAGAAAACATTTTCCTCCTCACCACTATTAGTTTAACAGTAACCAATGCAAGTTATAGTTTTTTATTTTGAAAAAAAATAATTATTTTTCAATATCATTGAAAAAAAAAATCAATCATTTGACTGGACCATAGCTTTGAAGGTATTATTGCAATATTTGAACAATATAATTCCATGTGGATAATTGTCCCACATTTTTCTACCATAAATAATGGATGCAACTGCAATATTTATGTCATTATTTTTAGATATTTGTGCAATGACTTTTCATTATTATGATATTATTACGGGGAACACATTAATGGAGAAATATACACATCATGTAGACCTTTTAATCAAATTTCCTCTTTACAAGCATCTGAAGCAGCTATGTACTTTGCTTCAGTAGTGGACAAAGCAATTGTCTCTTGAAGCTTTGAAATCCAGCTGATTGCTCCACCTGCAAGAGTAAAAACATAGCCTGTAGTATGCTTCCTTTTGTCCAAATCACCAGCATAATCAACATCCACATATCTGTAGATTGAACCTTCACGACCATCAAAGTTTATGCAATGGTCACTTGTGTCTCTCAAATACCGAAGCACTGATTTCACAGCTCACCAATGTTCTTCCCCTGGATTTTCCATGAACCTGCTAACAACTCCAACATTCTTCCTGTCTCTTTGTATTTCCATGCCCAAGATATGTTTTTCTGCTCCAAGATCCTTCATATCAAACGTCCTAGAGAGATGAGCCTTTAACCTATTATTTTTTTTCCATGATTTTTCTTGCAATAAGCATATCATCAACATACAACACCAAGATAATGAATATGCCATTGAAACTTTTGAAGTATACAAAATGATCATACTCAGTTCTGATAAAATTCTGGCTCACCATGAAGGAATCAAACTTCTTGTACCATTGCCTAGGCGACTTCCTCATTCCATACAATGATTTCCTGAGCTTGCAAACTGATCTTCTGCTGCGACCTTGAACAAAACCTTCTGGTTGATCCATGTATATCTCTTCATCTAAATCACCATTAAGAAAGGTTGTTTTAACATCTAGTTGTTCTAACTCAAGATAAGGTAATGCAGTTAGTGCTAACACAGTACAAATAGAAACAAGTTTAATGACCTGTGAAAAAATCTCGTGAAAGTCAATACCTTCAACCTGAGAATTTCCTTTTGCAACTAGCCTCGCCTTATACCTCTCAATATTTCCATCAAATTTTATCTTCAACTTGAAGACCCATTTGTACCTAACAATGCTTCTCCCTTCAAGAAGTTCTACAAGATCCCAGGTATTGTTCTTGGCTAAGGAATCCATTTATTCTTCCATAGCCTTTTTCCATATCTGGCTATCTACATCATCTACTGCTCCCTGATAACATGAAGGTTCCCAGCCTTCAGTAATCAATGCAAAAGATGAAGCAGAATATTAATACCTTTTATGTGTTTTTCTTTCCCTTGTAGACTTTCTTAGAGTGATTGGTTGTTGAATAGGTTCTAGAATTTCTCAAGTTTCCTTTGCTTCTTCACCTTTTCATCAGAAGTCTCTCCTTCCATTCAACTTTCTAGAAAACTTTTAGTCTCCAATTGAATCTGCTGATTTGGCGATGTAGGTCCCTGTTCGACTTTTCCAACATCTGATTTTAGAAGAGAATATTCATCAAATGTTACATCTCTACTAATGACTATCTTCCATGAAGAAGGATCCCAAAACCTATATCCTTTCACTACATAATCATACCCAACAAAGACGCAACATTTCGATTTTTGATCTACCTTTGAACATTGATTTTTAGGAATAAGAGCATAGGCATCACAACCAAAAATATTCAAATATGAATAATCACAAGGCTGACCCGACCAAAATTCTTTGGGAATTTTACAATTTATTTCAACCGAAGGTGATTTGTTAACTAAATAACAAGCAATAGATACTACTTCTGCCCACAACTCCTTTGGCAGGTTAACATTGTTGATGATGCTTCTGGCTCTTTCCATAAGAGTCCGATTCATATGTTTAACAACTCCATTTTTCTGAGGAATATAAACAAAATTTTTATGGCTAACAATCCCTTCATCCTTACAAAATTGTTCAAATTCTAAAAAAGTAAATTCACTGCCATTATCAATTTTTAAACATTTAATTGATTTGCCTGATTTTTTTTCCACAATTTCTTTAAATTGTTTAAAAACATTAAATCCTTTGCTTTCTTTTTCAACATATAGGCCTACACTTTCCAGGATAAATCATCAATAAATGTTAAGAAATATAATGCACCTCCATAAGACACAGTAGGAGACGATCCCCACAGATCAGAATGAATGTAGTCTAAAATTTGTTTACTATTATGACTTTTGGTTTTGAACCTTTGTTTACAATGTTTTCCATACACACAATGTTTAAAAAAATCCAACTTCAAGGATTTGAAATCAGGAAGCAACTTGCGGTTCATCAGTACCTGAAGACCTTTCTCGCTCATGTGACCCAACCACTGATGGCATAGATGAGAACTTTCTTCCTTTTTTTTTTCTAATACAATCGTTTCTTCAATAACTTGAATGCTTTCTTCGAGTCTATATAGATTTCTGACCTTTTTAGCCTAAATAACAACCAAGGCTCATTTTGAGACTTTTAACAATTATGACCTGTAAATTTATACCCATTCGAATCCAAAACTCCTAGGAAATCAAGTTTTCCTTTAGTTCAGATACATGCCTAACATCAGATAATGTTTTAAATGTATCATCATACATTTTAATTTTTACATTACCCATCCCAACAATCTGACAAGATGCATTATTTCACATAAACATAGAACTACCATTTACAACTTCATATGAAGTAAACCAACTTCTGTGTGGGATCATGTGATGAGAAGAACCAGAGTCCAGTAGCCAATTTTCAGCATCTTGAGATCCATTAAAAATAGGTAGGGCTTCAATGGTTAAAACTTCATCAATCATACCTGAATCAACTTTCTTTGCTTCCTTATTCTAGTTTTCCAACTCCTTCCGTTTCCAACAATATTTCTTGAGGTATCCAATTTTGTTGTAGTACCAACACTTGGCTTTACACTTCTTGCCACCCTTTGACTTTGATCTAGAAGAACCCCTTGCTTTCTCCCCTCTTTCCTTTGACCAACCTATGGCTACCATGACTTCTGGTGCAGATGTCTCAATACTAGATTTATTTTGTACTTCTTTAGATAATAAAGCACCCACAAATTTTTCAAATTTAAAAGAATCAAAAGTGCTCAAATTGATTGAAGTTATGAAGTGATCCCATGACTTGGGAAAAGAACACAAAAAGGTTATCGCCTTATCTTCTTCCTGCCTTTTAACTTCCATATCTAACAACTGGAAAATAAGTGTATTAAAAACATTTAAATGTTCTGCAACTTTTGTACCCTCCATCTGAAGACTGTATAATTGTTATTTTAAATAAATTCTATTGGTCAATGATTTAGTCATATACGAAGTTTCCAGTTTTTCCCACAAACCTTCAGTTGTACTCTCTTCAACAATATTAAAGAGAACATCATATGCCAAGCATAATGTAATGTTACTGAGGGCTCAGGCATCTAAGTCCTCCTAAACCGAATATGTCATGCTTTCAGGTTGTTTCTTCACCTTGATACCAAATGAAGAAATAACCAACAACAAACATGAAACAAAATCACACAATATTTAACCTGGAAAAACCCCAGCTTCGGGGAAACTCACCCTAATGAAAATTCATTAGCCTTAGCCAAAAACTTGGCCAATCAGGCCAAGTGAGCCTCCAAAAATTCGACTAAATCTGCATCCAGACGCCGCAAACGCATTAGGTTATCCACAACCAAAGAATCCATCTCTATATACTTTAAAATATCCTCGGTCATAGATCTGATAAAAAATCCTTCCACATTGGATCACCTACTTATTGATTAGATCTATAAAGAACCTGAGATGATCTCATCAAACCCTATAAACCCTTTGCAACAGAAGTGTCCTTTCGAAGCCAAAATGGCTCTGATACCAAATATTGTTCTGGGGAACACATTAATGGAGAAAAAATATACATATAAATAAAATGGAAAACTAAAATAAACACATAGGTAAATGCACAAAGGATTTACATGGTAAAACCTTGATAGGGTGTCAAGGAAACCTCCACGGGGCAAGGGATTAGAAACTCTATTAATAAAAAATGATTCTCCTCATATTACAAGCCTCTCGAGCCATCAAATTTAACCTGAGATATATATTTATTCTAACTTCATTTCGTTATACAACCAACTAACAGGTAATAAGTAAAATTTCCCAAAACTACATTATTGTTATGAAACTAACTCCAAAAATAGAATAAAAGAGAGATCAATGCCTTAGAAATTAACCACTTCGAGGGGGGAACCTCCAATACATTACATATATGAACAATTCTTGGATGATACAAATGACCAAAATCTCCTTCTATATATAGGAGTCCATGGGACCACAATATAATCCTAGCCAACCTTACAATAATAATGTAAGGGAACAATAATAATAATATTGGGCTTACAAGGGTACATCAATAACAATAAGGAGGCTACAATAATAAAAATAAAGGACTAAACTAGTAATATAGGGATCTAACATGCCCATTTCCTTCAAAAAAGTGTTGTCCTCAATGCTTGAGTAGCTTTGGGTGCTTCTGTACAAAATTCTCATCCTCCCATGTAGAATATTCAGTGGGTAAGTTCTTCCCCTTGAGGAGATACTCTGAAATTGATTGATTTCATAGCTGTCAGGTTCTTGTTTTCGTGGCCACTTTAGGTTTCGATATGATTTTTCCTTCCTCATCAAGTTCTGGAAATATTGTTTGAACTAGAAGATTTTCACCTATAACCTTCTTTAAGCATGAAACAAGGAAAACTAGATGCACTTGCGAAGAAGTAGGAAGCTCCAATTTGTATGCCATAGTACCAATCTTTTGCAACACCTTGTACGGACCATAATACTTTGGAGATAATTTATTATCCTTCTTAGCTTTCTTGAGGGAATTTTTTTTCTATGGTTGTAGCCGTAAAAATACCCAGTCTCCTACATCAAAACTTCTCTCGCTGCGATGTTGATCTACTTGCTGTTTCATTCGATTTTGTGCCAACGTTAGGTTATCCTTTAAGAGTTGGATAACTTCTTGTTGATGCTCGATGTGATCTTCCACTGCTTTAACCTTAGAATTTTCTCTTAAAGATGATGTGATGGACGGTGGATGATATCCATAAAGTGCCATAAATGGGATCATTTTTGTTGTAGTATGGAAGGAAGTGTTATACCACCATTCATTGAGAGGTAACCACTTGACCCATTGTGTTTGTTTATCAGATACAAAATAACGAAGATTTCCTTCCAAACATTTACTCACTATCTCAATTTGACCATCAGATTGAGGATGATAAGATGAGCTATGAGCTAATTGAGTACCCAAACAAGAAAATAACTTTGTCCAAAAATTTCCAGTAAAAATGGGATCTTTGTCGATGACAATAATCTTTGGGTTTCCATGTAGCTTTAGAATTGTGTCCGTAAATGTAGTAGCAACTCTACTTGCTTTAAATGGATGAGATAATGCACAAAAGTGTGCATACTTGGTAATTCAGTCAACTACCACCATGATGACAATCTTTCCTTCGAACTTAGGTAAACCTATGATAAAATCCATTGAAATATCCTCCCAACATTGACTTGCAATGGATAAAGGTTGTAGAAGACCTAGGGTCTTAATTGTCTCAACTTTATTTTGCTAGAAAACAAAACATTCTACCACAAACTTTTGAATATCATATTTAAGGCCATCCCAAAAAAAATCTTTCTTCACCCTGTGGTAAGTTTTTAAAAATTCTAAGTGTCCTCCTAAAGGAGAAGTGTGCAATTCCAAAAGAATATTTTGTTTTAGTTTGGAATTCTTAAAAATATACAAGCGATCTTTGTACCATAAGGAATGAATTTTCAAACTAAATGTATCAAATGTACTAGGATATTTCTGCAAATTTTGAATGAGTGACAAGTGTCCACACTTCTTTGTCCTTCTTCCATTCATCCCTTTCTTAGGTTATCTAATCGGGTTGGATAATAGAAATGGCACAAAGAAATGCTTCCACCTCTTCATTCTTTCTTGAGAGTGCATCTGCAACAACATTTAACTTCCCTTTTATCTGGGTGTTCAAAAGCACTAACAACATCCTGTAACCCTTTCCTCTTTGCTCTTCTGAAGATAGTCTTTGTTCCAAAAAGTGTTTAAGACTATCATGATCAGTTTTTACCTTGAAGTGTCTTCCCATTGGGTAAGTTCGCCATTTCTTTAGTGCATGTAGTATTGCTAACATTTCCTTCTCATAAATAGGTTTCTGTAAATACTTTCCTTTGATTGGAGGACTTTCAAAAGCAATGGGTCTTCCTTCTTGCATTAAAACTGCACCAATTCCATTTCCTGAGGCATCACATTCCACAATAAAGGTTTTTGTGAAGTCTGGCATAGCTAAGACCGGTGCTAGGCACATTGCCTCTTTAAGATGTTGAAAGGCCTTAGTTGCTTCAGGAGTCCATGAAAATGCATCTTTCTTCAATAATGTTGTTAGAGGTGCTGCTATTCTCCCATAATTATTAACAAACTTGCAATAATACCCTGTTAACCCGAGAAATCCTCGCAACTTCTTTATGGTTGTGGGGACTTTCCATTCCTTAATGGCTTTAATTTTGTTAGGGTCTACTTTAACACCCTCGTGAGATACAATATGACCCAGATATTCCACCTCTTGTACTCCAAAGAAACATTTGGATTTATTTGCATATAATTGTTTCTCCTGCAATAGTTTGAGCACCCTGTCAACATGTTCAACATGATCCTTCCAAGACCTGCTGTAGATTAGTATATCATCAAAAAATACTAGCACAAATTTTCTAAGGAAGGGTTTGAAAATGGAATTCATCAACCCTTGAAATGTAGAAGGTGCATTGGTAAGGCCAAAGGCATGACCAAAAATTCATAATGACCCTCATGAGTTCGAAATGTTGTTTTTGGAATATCTTCAGTCTTCATTCTAATTTGATGATATCCTGAATGAAGATCCGACTTGGTAAAATAAATTGCTCCATGTAATTCATCCAATAATTCATCAATCACAGAATGGGAAATTTATCTTTAATGGTGAGCTTATTGAGCTCCCTATAATCCGGACACATGCGCCATGATCCATCCTTCTTGTGTACCAATACTACAGGAGCAGAGAAAGAACTTTGACTAGGTTGAATTATACCCGCCTCTAACATTTCTGCAATCATACGTTCAATTTCGCTCTTTTGGACATAAGGATATCCATAAGGCCTGATGTTTGGAGGAACACTTCCTGGAATCAAATGAATAGCATGATCATGATCACGAATAGGTGGGAGTCCTTTGGGAGTTTCAAACACCTTGGAATGATTGTCCAAGACTTGTTGGAGATCTGCAAAAATAGATGATTTTGATGTTGGAACTTCTAGTGAGCATAATTGTGCAATTACGCCTCGCTGTTCTTTCTTTAGAAGCTTTGTCATGACATTAGAGCTTATTATCCTTCCTGGCTTCCCTTCAATACCCCGTAATTCGACTTCCTTTCCTTCTGAAAAAAAATTGAAGAAAAGTTCTTGAAAATTAAAAGCTACCGTCCCCAAAGATTGTAACCATTGTACTCCTAGTACAACATCAGCACCTCCCATAGGAATGGAAAGCATTGGACTAGTCAATACATATTCCCCCATGGTTAGCTTAATATTATGGCATTTTCCAGAGCAATTTATAGTTCCTCCATTGCAACCATCACTTGACATTCTGGTGCTGGGTATAGGAAACAATTTAATTCCTTGGCTACCTTACAATGAATAAAATTATGGGTGCTACCTGAATCAATCAACACTATTACCTTTTTCTTCTTGATATGTACTTCTATATTGAGAGTTTGAGGAGTGGTAATTCCTGCCAGTGCATTACACGATATGGTCGGATTCATTTCTTCCTCTTCTAGTGTTGGTTCCTGGTGTATATCCTCTTCTTGTTCATTTTCTTCTTCCTCTTCACAATCTATGTAAAATAATTTCTTCTCAGCACACTTATGACCTTTAGTGTATTTTCTGTCACAACTGTAGCAAAGCCCTTTTTCTCTTTTTTCTTCCAATTGTTGTGGTGTCAACCTTGTAGGTTGTGGAAATCTAGGAGTAGCAACACTTCCCTCTTTATAGAAGTGAGTGGTAGGCTTCCTTGTCGCCATAATTTTACATTCAATTTTCTTGCCAACCTGAATGCCTTCTCCAATGAATCAGGTTCCAAAACGCGAACTTCATGTTGGATGTTATCCTTTAAAGTACCTATGAAGAGATCAATCCTGTGTTCCTCTAGAATATCAGTTACCCTTATATTCAATTTTTGGAAATCCTCAATGTGCTCCCCCATTAAACCCTTTTGTTTGAGATTTATCAATTGGCTAAAGAAGGTGTTGCTCTTTGTATCCTCATAATGTGCTATCATTTCCTCCGTAAAAATTGACCAAGTGACAATTTTTTTACGGGAGCAAAGCCATCGATACCATACAAATGTATTTTTGTTCTAAATGTAAAGTTGCAATGTAAGGCAGCATGTTTAGAGGTGTTGTATCAAATTATTGCTCCATACTGTGGTATCCATATTACAGGATCCTTGCCATCAGCTTCCTCATATCCATCTTTGGAATATGGTGGTTCTTCCCTCCAACATTAGAGTTTATGAAATCAAGATTAAAATTTATTTTGTTCTCATCATGAGTTTCCTCTACTAAATTTTGGCCATTAGGAAATATTTCATGTATAAAATTTTCCAAACCTTCGATGTCTACTTTTATATCATTCTTCATGTTTTTCATTTTTTCATCGATCTTAGCTTCCATGTCATCCATCTCAGCTTCCATGCCAACTTCCATGCCATCCATATTAACTTCCAAACCATTCACCTTAGCTTCCACACCTTTATTCAAACCTTCCATCTTAGTTTCCATGCTATTCTTCAAAACTTCCATTTCATTTTTTGTTGCTCTTTGTGATATTTGCACTTGCTCTTGTAATTTTGATATCTCATGTTGCAATTCTTCATATTCATGAGTCATAATAGCGACTTTTGAAGGCTTAGTTGTTTTTGAATTATTTTAGGGGGAATTTTAGAACCCAATACTGATATCTATTCTTCAATATGCCCTTGGAATCAATTCAAACTAATTTTTTCAAACGAGAATTATGTAATTCGAAAACAAATACACACATTTTTCTTGCTTTTGAGGAGCTCAATATTGAAACTAAATTATATCTATGATTTTAGATCTTCAATATCCGAAATTGGGCCCTGTAGTATCCCTTTGAATATTCTTTCAAATTCGAGAGGTCTAACTTGATTTGGATTCTTCAACACAAAGTTATGCCAAATCTCCTACAATGACCTAATTATGGACTGGTTCAGTAGAGCGACCTTGTATGATATGCCATGTGTCATTTTTTCCTCCTTTGGCCCTGAAATTGATACAAAGGAAACTATCGTCCCTATACTTACACCCAAATTTTACAGAATTCCAATCCAATGCACAAAGAGAGAGTTATGACGATTTTCCCAGGGTCACCTCTTTGAGATGAAATTCAGGAGCGTGAAAAATCCCTAACTTCAACAGACCCTATCTCTAAAAATATTGTGAATAAAGCTTTGAAATTGTTCCACGACGTTCCTCAGAATTGTGGCTTCGCTTTATGCAAATTTCAGCTACTCAACCCTCGTAGAAACAAATTTATAGCGAAAATGGCATGATTACATTCTTAGGTTAAATTTAGGAGCCTCAAAAAATCTCTAAATTTTACAGATCATATCTCCGAAAAAATTTCGAACCTAGATCTGAAAATTTTCCACGATGTTCCTCCAAATTTCAGCTTCGCTCTGCAAAAATTTCAGCTTCTGAACCTTAGTAGGAAAAAAAATTATAGTGCAAATTCCACGATGACCTGTTTGGAGAAGCGAAACCCTAGAATCCAAAGCTCTGATACCAAATTTTATGAAACTAGCTTTAAAAATAGAAGAAAAGAGAGATCAACACCTTACAAATCAACCACTTCGAGGGGGAAACCTGCAATACATTACATAAATGAACAATTCTTTGATGATACAAATGACCAAAACCTCCTTCTATATATAGGAGCCCATGGGGCCACAATATAATCCTAACCAACCTAACAATAAAAATGTAAGGGCACAATAATAACAATATTGGGGTTACAGGGGTACAACAATAACGATAAGGGGGATACACTAATAACAATAAGGCACTAAGCTAGTAATATAGGGACCTAACAATTATTTACATTTCTTTTCATATTTCAACATATGATTCATAGGAAAACCACCTAAAATTAAAATTCTTTGATGTAACATATTTTCCATCAAACAATTCCCACCATAATTTAAGCAAGTATTTGCATAAGTAAATGGATAGGAACAAGATGTAAATAAATATACTTACCAAGAGTTATTTCCCACCATTATTTATGTATTCTTCAACACTCTAACAAATACAAGTAAAAATGTAAATGTGCAGGCTTACTAGTGGATATTTCCCACCAAAAATTTATCCAAGGAAATTAATTTTTCCACTTCCTATATAGATTTTCAATTTTTCTAAAACCATAATTTCCACTTGAGTGGCAAGACTACACTACTCTGTAACACTTGTTTACTTGTGCAATAAATGAAATATAGAAAAATGAATTAGTTTTCACAATATATAATCTTTACTTCTAGAAATTGTGTTTAAATATTTGAATTTTGAGTTTCAGTATCATTGGTATGTTATTTTTTATTTAAAATATAATGCATAGATCTCCACTGGGAGTAACTAAATGATGTAATATTATTAAAAACTTGTAAATTTGTAGAGAATAGAGTTTCCATGATGAGTGTTTTATAAGCATACAATAAATGTGAAAAAGAACATGCTACACTACCTAACAACAAGAACATACACGTGCATACACAAATAACAACAGATTATTGGGAAGGAAATGTGACCAATGTTGTATGAGACTTTTGGTATATCTATATAATTGGAGTAGTTGTACCTTCTCTCAACCAACTATCATTTAATTTATCTTACATATTTACCAAGTATTACTATCATTTACCGAGACAATGTTTATGATGACAACATAGGTCTAAATACCCTTACAACATCTCCCCTACCCTCAATGCGTTGCTCCTCCCAACAAGGATGCATCAATTGCTTGGGCCACTAATATTTTGCACAAGTATCCTTATTTTACATCAACCATTTTACATCAACCCCGAGCTCGATAGGAAGATGCACATGTACACGGTTTGTTGTGAATTCTTCATATCCGATGGCTAATTCTTGCAAATATCCATTGTTCACATTTTTAATGTAATCCTCTCAACCATGTGGATTGCTACTCCAACCAAGAATCTCTTGTTCAAGGGTGTATCTTTTTCTTTCTCTACGGACTAGCCCAACTATCATTCCTCATTGTCTCCAATTAATCATAAGATGAGTGAACCTTATGGAAAAGAATCATCCCATTTTTTCTTCTACCACAATCCAAGAATAATTATGCAATCTTCATACTAGGAGATTAGCATAATGTTGTCATCATCTTTAGCACTTCAACTCTGTGTGTATGTTTTTCTTATTTTCTTTCCTGTTCTTGATTGCATCATTCAATACAACTATTCTTTAAAAAATATTTCTACTGCAAGCTTTTCTCATGTGAGTGTTTGTCTTATAATATATTGATTATGTATTTAAATTTCATGAAGGATATTACTTGCAATTTCTATGACTCAATTAACTATTTTTACAATCCTAGCCGACTAGATCTCGACAAATATTAACAAAAAATAACCAAATTTATTGCATTAAACAGACTCAACTCAACTCTAGCATCCTTCATGATAATTTTATTTTTATACAAAGCTTCATAAGTTTGATTGCAATAAACATAATAAATCATTCTAATAGTAGCTCGAAGTTTGCTCCTATAACAATCAACTTTATCAACCATCATAAATAGACCAATAAATCGAGGTCAACTCTTATGGAGTTGGTTGATACTCAAATGAGACCTTTGTCGATGTCAACTTGTATATGATTTGTCAGTCGAATTTTCGGACTAGGTTCAAATATTTGTGTAAGTGGACTCATCGAATTCCATGTGCATCGTTGTTGTCCATATCGACCAGAACCATGCATCAACCATACCTAAACATCGGCTACATGTACTAGGTCAAACTCTAGTCAAATGAATCCCAGTTAAAATTAAAACAATTTCATCTATCAAATTAATAAAATTCCAGTAACTAAATTCTGACATCGCAGATACAATAGAATTATACCCGTCGACCAACAATAAAATACAACGAGCTGAGAATCGCTCAACCAAAAATTCTACAACTGGAGCTATGCATACATTACACCCTCAAAATTTTCCATGAATATGTGAACAAAGTTTGAAACAGTAAAATCATGTAGAAAGATTGACCACGTAGTCCTACAACTTTTTCCTAACACTTGGTTCGTCAAACATTCGTTAGGAAGTTTAAATGGTGGACTATTACATTGAGAGCCTATATTCTTATTGGTGTTTAAAGAGTGGCATAGATTAAAATTGTAACTATAGTGAAACAAAAAAAATCAAAGAGTTTTAGTCACGATGAAATAGAGTAAAACATGGTGGTTGCGGTAAGAACGATATTAATATATTATAACTTCAAAACATGAAATAATGTATTATAACTTTAAAACATGAAATACATTCACATATGGAGGTTGCAGCCACAACCAGTAAAATAAGAGTTCTTACTGAGATTTACATCTTACTGATATTTACATTCACCAGGGGTTGTGGAGTAACACAGTAAAACCTGTAACTGTTTTTTTCATGCGGCCACCAAAACTTGCTCCAATATTTTCTCCTTCTTGTCTTTCAAAACTTACAGACGCCACATTACATTCCACCACTCTATGCTTGTTAATTCAAAACATATATATCTGACACATTAATTCATGAAAATTTGCCCCATGATTTTCTCCTTCTTGTCTTTAGAGACTTACATCCGCCACATTACATTCCACCACTCTATGCTTGTTAATTCAAAACAAATATATTTAACACATTAATTTATGAAAAACAAAATTTAATACATAGTGTGGGAAAAAAATATTTTCTAAACTTTTCATAGATTAGAAGATATTAATAACACTTGAAAAATAAATGTTTGTCCATATTATTTTAATAACCATGCATTAAATTTTTATTTTACTTTAATTATTTAATATGTTGCAGAATTGGAAATTGTCCTTATGTTCAAAAATTCATTTATGCGATGGCCTTCTCTACAAACTCAATCCGCAACCTGCAAAACATTTACTGAGTTATGGTTGTTGTGAGAAGATTAAAGGCGGTGGTTGTGATTAATTTTCCAACACTCCCTCTTAATTGCAACAACATCCATTAACCATTCCCAAACAATCTCTGAGATAAACAAAATTTTCACGTACCAATGGCTTTGAGAAGATGTTTGCAAATTGTTCTTCTGGCCTGCAATGTTGCAACATAATCTCACCATTGTTAACTAATTCTCTTATGAAATGGTATTTAGCATCAATGTGCTTTGTCCTCTTGTGAAAAATATAATACTTTGATAGTGCAATCGTTGAAATATTGTCGTAGAGAATAGTTGTTGTTTCGTCTTGTTCATAGCATAAATCCCTCAACGTTATTCTCATCCAAACCACTTCAAATGTTGCTACTGTTGCAGCGACATATTCATGTTTTGTTGTTGACAATTACACTATCAGCTACTTCTAGGAAGCCCATGAAATGGCTCTCGAACCCAAATCAAAAACATATCCTCACATGCTCTTTCGGTAATATACACTTCCTTCCCAGTCACTTTCAGTGTAACCAACCATCTTAAAATCATTTTTTGCAGAGTAAAAAACACCATACTCCTTTGTCCCATTGACATACTTTAAAATTATTTTTGTTGCTTGCCAATGTGTCTCCTTGGGTGTCTCCATGAACCTCGACACCAAAATCACTGCATACATTATATCAGGCCGAGTTACGGTCAAATACATTAGACTTCCCACCATACTTTTGTATAATGTCACATTAACATTGTTACTGCAATCTTCCTTGCTCAAATCAAACCCCATGACATTTGGAGTTCGTGCTGGCTTGATGTTTTGCATATTTAACATCTCTAAAATGTCCACAATATACTTTGCGTGAGAGATAAAAATACCAATTTCTGGTTGCTTCACTTCTATGCCCAAAAATATCTTAACAACCCCAAGTCAGTCATTTCAAACTCACTTTTCATGAATGCTTTGAAATCAGCGATGAGGAAATCATAACTCCCTATAAAACTCAAATCATCTATATACTAAATGATAATAAGAAGCTTATCGTCACGTTCTTTGATGTAGAGATTAGGTTCAATGTCACATTTGTCGAACCCATTGTCCATCAAGTAAGCATAATCATGCAATACCATGCACGCAGTTCTTGCTTCAGCCCATAGAGAGCTTTCTGCAACCTACAGACTTTGTTTCCTTGGCCTTATACCTCATAACCAGGTGGTTGCACAACATATACCTCCTATTTCAGCACTCCATTCAAGAACGCTGATTTTGCGTCCATTTGATACACTTTCCATTTATGTTGCACGAAAATCGACAACACTGTATGCACTGTCTCCATCCTTGCGACTGGCACAAATGTTTCCGCATAGTCTCTTCCATATTTCTGCTTGTATCCTTTGAAAACTAGCCTTGCTTTATGCCTTTCAATCTTGTATTCAATGTTTCTCTTTGTCTTATAGACCCACTTTACTCCAGCAAATTATTTTCCTTGCGGAAGGTCCACTAACTCCCATGTGTCATTATTTTCTATGAATCATATTTCTTCATCCATTGCCACAACCCATTTCTCTTCTTTGACTACATCCTCAAAATGGATTGGGTCATCTACGTGACAAAATAATGCAAATAAAGAATTTAGACGAACACTTCTATGAACTTCATCTTGCTCATAAATTTCATTTAAATTTCTAAATTTTGGTCTTCTTACGCGTGTTGAAGATGGGCTTGACATGTCAGTTGTTGTTCGCTTGAAATAGATGGAGTTGCAGACCTTTGTGGTGTGCTTGGAGAATCATTTTCTTGGTTCTGCAATGTTGTCCTATTATCTTCTTGTGGTGTCACGTGTTGACTGCTTTGCTGAGTTTGTATAGGTGGAGAAGGAGTCGTCGTTGAGGGATTACTTGTTGCGGTCAGTTCCTCTTTCCCTTCATGTGATATACATGTCTTCACATTGACTATCTTCTCTAAACTTCCATCCCATGCTTCCTCTTCTACGAACTGAACATCTCTACTGATTATTACATTCTTGATTGATGGATTGTAGAGCTTGTATGCCTTGGATTCTGTTGGAAATATTGTCATTGATGACAAAGGAGATGGAAAAGGAGCACCTGAAACAGCAACAAAGCAGCAGTGAGGTAGCAGAGACATGCAGTGTATTGAAGCAGAGACAAGCAGTGAATGCATTTGGAACCTGAAGATTGTGAATAATTGATATCGATTGTGAATAATCGATATGAATCAGAGTAGCACTAGGAAGAAGAGCAATATTCTTCGAATGATGAATTGAACACTTACAACGAAATTTGTAATCGTTGAGATAGGGTAACTTTGACTACGAGTCAACGTTGCTTGCATATGGGTAAAGATAAATGAAATGCGTAGAGGTGCATTGGAGCATCGTCTAATTGCAAGGAAGCCAGAAACCAGGATTACATTGGGGTTCCATTGCGGCTACAGTGATGGGGTATATTTTCATTCCATGAGATTGGAATATAATCGATGATTGCAACTCTTGAATGGTCACACCGATGCAAGTAGGAAGAAGGGAAGTCGAGGCGTAAAAGAGGAGATATGTTGAAAAATTCCCTGTTCGGAATCTTAAGGTTAGTGTATGAACTGGAACAATGAAGCATGGTATGGCAACTGTACATTGGTGCTTGTGGAACAAGAATGGTGTATGAAGAGGCGGAACCACAAATCAAGAATGAACAGTCAAGAGTGAGTAGAACCTTGAAGCAGAAGCTGAGCGGAACCATGACCAGATGAACAGTGACGACGGTTTATGGTTTTCATCGCACCAAATTTACACGGTGGGCAGTATTTGAGGAGTTGGGAGCGATTCGACAGGACGGATGACGCGTGTCCCAGAGAAAGTTGGCAAAATCACTCTCACTGTGTGCCATCGCGCATTAAATCTCAACTGAGGACCCCGTGCGATATCGATACAAGTCGTCGATCTAGAGGGAAGCCATCAGACGGTGATCATATTGGGAAGATGTGCGAAGGATAACTTAAGGTACGGGCGTGTGTATTTGATTGATTCTGTTGATTGTATGGTGGGGCCTAGGCCTATAGTAATTTATTAAAAACGTCGGTTATTAATATAAGGGTGGCAAACTTATTATAAGACGACGACTGAACATATTTAAGGGTTTCCATATTCATAATATGCAAGAGGATAAATTATAAAATGCATATGTATGACTGTGTGTGTGAAATCAAAAGGAAGTTGAGGAAGACCATGTAGAGGAGAACGGGGTATAGTGAGAGCTAAACGAGACTGTGGATGTGAGCATTATCAAGTGATATATTTAAGAGGGGAACGTAATACAGTTTGATGATATAAAGGTTATAAAACCCGTGACCATGCTTATGTTGGGCACTAAACAGAAGCCACGGTTTATTAATAGTTTTTTAATGTTTGAATCAGAGATGGGCATACGTTAAAGTAAATACATGGGTCTTCACATTTGGTGGGAAACATATATATATATATATATATACTATGCTGATATTTAATATAGTGAGCTATAATATTACTTCGAAATTGTATTAAAACATTGATTGGGTTTATTACAAGAGCATATTATGTATTTTATGGGTCTTATAATCGTGAGTATAAGAAGCCTCCACAGTTGATTAAAGTGCCAGCCCAAGAGATTAGAACCTGGAGAGTTTTCCTAGATTTAAAATCATCTGTTATATTAAAAAGCAGTTATATATGTAGCAGGTGCACAAAAGTACAGTGAATAGGTGAATAAACACAGGGATGAAAATGTGGGCCTAACAGAGGTAAACAAAGAATGTAGGAACTGAAAAAGTCACAGGGAATTTTGCAGGCATGATGAACAAAAATATACAGAATAGTCACTCAACAGCGGCAGAAAAGAAAAATCCAGTAAAGCCAAAATCCAGAAAAGGAGCTAAGTGAAATTGAAGTGTGTAACTGAAAATGTGAATGTAAATATTGTAATTATTTTTTATAGTTTTTGATGCATTGGAAAGTCTCCTGTAGGAAAACAAAACTCCCACTGTAATATTGAAATTTGTTCTGATTGTTATAATTTTAAATGAGTTGGACAAAGGAATGAGAAGACAGAAGTCAAAGAGTCATGGCTATTCACTCCAAATTCCTTGTGGAATACAATCAGTCATGTGAGGAACTCTATATATAGAATTTGATATGCATAAGTGAAGGTGTGAGAGGATAAGAATAGAGAATGAAAAGTATAGAAGATCAAGGCAGAGAAGATAAGGAAGAGATGAGCAGAAAGAGATGATACAGAACAGAGCTGATATCTGAGGTAAATCAACAAACATTCAGTTTGATAAATTGAGGAAGTTGGAGCTTCCTTATCAAGTTGAACCTTGATAACTGTCAGTTGTAGCTGAATGAGGTTGGAGCCTCTTGTAGGTTGGTGCCTGCATAAAATTGGATGGATTTGGAGCTTCCTTGCAAGTTTTAGTTTGTAGAATCGCGGTTGGAGCCTCCTGTGGGTTGGTGCCTGCAGAAAAATAGTGGTGAGAGGGAGTTGGAGCTTGCCTTTGCATCACAACAATAATAAGATGTGGTTTTCTCCCTCTATGGGTTTCCACTTATATCTAGTGTCTCTGTGCATGATGTTTACATGTTGATCTGATTTATATCATTTGCTTAATACTTGTTGCTCTCATATTAAAGTCTAATGTTATATTATATTAATACTTGCTGCTCACATTCTAAGATTACTCACATATTAAGTTGGACATGAAATGAAGGGTAAATAAGTTTTAAATGAAAAGCTTCAAAAATCCATGAATGTGTTAAACTGATTCACCCCCCCCCCTCTCTCAGTTTAACTAAGGGTTCAACAACTGGTATCAGAGTAGGTTTCTTTGTACCAATATAACAACTGAAAGGAAATTCTAGGTTCTCAGAATGGCTAGTAAAGAAGGATGCTCAACCAATAAAGCCCCTTTCTTTACAGGTGTAAATTATGCCTTCTGGAAAATCAGGATGAGGACATACATAATGTCTCCAGGAATAGAAGTTTTGGGTGCTGTGGAATTAGGATATGCCCCAAAGTCAACTAACTCAGAGAAAGAATCCAAACAAGATTTTGTAGCTAACGCAAAAGCCATGAATTCTATCTTGAATGGATTGTGTGAAGCAGATTTTATCAAAGTAATGCACAAAGACACTGCCAAAGAGATGTGGGATACTCTGGAGAACATCCATGAAGGAGACAAGAAAGTAAAGACTGCCAAACTTCAAGTCTATAGAGCCCAGTTTGAGAACTTAAAAATGAATGATGATGAAGACATTGACAGTTTCTTCCTAAAAGTTGTAGAAATTGTTAACAATATGAAAGCTCTTGGAGAAACCATGCCAGAAAGTATAATTGTGCAAAAGATTCTAAGATCTCTTCCATCCAGGTTTAATCCCAAGGTGTCTGCAATAGAAGAAACAACTGATTGGGAG
This sequence comes from Pinus albicaulis, assembly GCA_034641835.2. Lineage (NCBI taxonomy): Eukaryota > Viridiplantae > Streptophyta > Pinopsida > Pinales > Pinaceae > Pinus > Pinus albicaulis. The sequence goes on along the minus strand of CM076575.1, from coordinate 1,661,074,898 downwards.
ACCTTGACCATGAACCAGCTACTTGGAAATTTAACATCATACGAGATGAGGCTCCCACAGAAGAAGCCAAGTACGAGAGAGGCAGCGTTTAAAGCAGAAAAGAAGAAAGAAGAAGAGGAAGATATATGCTCTTGCTCGGATGAAGAAGAGGCAAATTTTGTCAAGAAATTGGATAGAGGCTCAGGTAAATACAAAGGTAAACTTCCTTTCAAATGCTTTAACTGTGGAAGAGTGGGACACTATGCTGCTAAGTGTCCTCACAAGAAAGTAAGGAATCAGGCTCAAGAAACAGAGAAAAATACATCAAAAAACTGGCAGAAAGGAAAGAAGTTCAGCAAAAAATCCTTTTATGCTCAACAAGATAGCAGTGCATCTGAAGACTCAGATGAACCTTCAAGTGAAGAAGGAACCTCTGAATTCTTATTGATGGCCATAGAAGAACTTGAAGGTCTCCTGCTAGAATATGAAGAAGAAGAAGGTGAAGTCGACCTTGAGGGGGAGTTAAGAAGTTCTCTGGAAGAGATTGATAGACTCGAGATGAAATGCAGAAAACAAAAGGACATTCTCCTCAAGTTTGTACGAGAAGAACAGAATTCAGAATTCCTGATGCAACTAAAAATAGAGCTTGAAGAAGCCAAGAAGATAGAGGAAATGTTACTTAAGCAAATCAAGGAAAAAACTCAGGAACAAGAAAAGTTGGAAGAAGAAGTAGCATGTCTCAAGAAGAAATTAGAAAATGCTCAAAGGAAATTGGTTATAAAATCTTCTCAAACAACAAGCTCTAGTAAGTTGAATGAAATTCTGGTTGCTCAAAGATCGCTTATGATAAAAACTAGAATAGGCTATGAAGGAGAATCAAATAAAGGAAAAGAAAAGGTTGATAGAGATATTATTTTTGTAAAAGCAAAGAAGAATGATGAAGCAGCTCAAACAATTCCTACAAAAGAAGAAACCTGTAATAAGGAAGACAGAGATCAGAAGAAACCACTCGTAGCAAATAATTTAATAAATACTAAGACCCCTGAGTATGTAAAATTTGGAAACCATCAAAGGATATTCTTCCCTCCTATGAAGAATGCCACCTGTTATGTCTGCCACAAGTTGGGACACATTGCTGCATATTTTCATGCAAGGAGGAGTAATTCAAACCAACAAAAGATGCAAACATTTAAGAGACTGCCTCAAGCACACAAATGGAAAAGACAACCTTACATTAGGTATGCAAATAGTTTCTATGGTTACTATTTTTATTGTAAGGGATTTGGCCATAAAATCATTGAGTGTAGAAAGTATGGACAAAGATTGATGTTCAACACCTCAAGGAGGTTTATGAATCAAAGAAATTTTGTTCATACTCACAATTCTGGAAAAAATATGATCAAATGTTGTGTATGCAATCAAGTTGGACATATGCCTTCCAAATGTTCTCTCAGAAGATGTAGTTCATCACCTCACAAAAGATACCAAGAAAAACCTGGCCAGCACTCCAAATCTACCTCGAGGAAATTTTGAAATGAAGTAAAACTCAAGGCTACATCAAACCACGCTCAGCCTCGTAGCTAGCCCTACGAGGACAGGAGAGGGCTCTCTCCGTCAATCTCGAGAAAATAAACAATAGAATGCGAGATGACTTACAATAAGAACTGATTTTAGGCTAGTAAAGAGATAGGTATGTTTGATTTTTGGTTTTTTGGGTTTTCGCTGGAGAAATGGGAAAACAAGTTTTGGGTCCGGGGATAAGGTCAGACCTTTGCAGAGTTCAAGCTGGGGCGAGGTAGGTGATGATCTTGATGCTTCGAATTGGATTTATGGATAGATTAGACCGACGAGGAGCTGAAGAGGGCAAAGAAGAACTTGGATCCTCTCCAAACAGCTGAAAACATATAGAACTAACTGAATTCAAAGGCCAAGCACTGTAAACAATGGATTCAACCTTATTCACTCATTCAATTTAGTTCGGAAGCATAATGAAAGGATGGCATACATTAAACATGAAGAAACTTACAGTAAACAAAGAAGAAACACCATCAAGAACAGAACACCACAAGGATCCCAACAAGTGCCGCAAAACCCCTGATCTTTCCTTAGCCAAAATATGAAAAGTATGTACAATAGTATCAAAGTATCCCAAGAGTCCAACCTGTAGAATGCCTCAGAAATTACAATATATAGATCACTCTAACCCCTTTCCCCACCTCTAGGGGTCGAATTCCCTCTTCGGGGATCAGTTTCAACCAATTCTAATCATGGAACTACAATCTAGGCAGCTAACAACTTGCCTCTAAAAGAGTGGAAACTGATCCATTACATGATTTTTTACTCATTTGAGAGTGAATCTTCTAGAAGAGATAAAAACAAGCCAAAATTACATATCAAACATGAATTTAAATCATAAAAACCCAAGAATTCTATCCATAGGCAAAAATGGTCCAAAATGGGCGAAATACTGAGCTGGCAGCTGAAAACTCAAAAAATTCTCTAGGTGGGTCGCTCTTGAACTGCGTGGGTCGCTCATGTTCCAGGCTGATTTTGAGGTAGCTCCCGACATCCAAATTGAGCTCATGATAGCTCGTTGGAAAGCCCTGGATGTCTACTTTCCAACCCAAGTGGAATTTATGAATTTGGAGTTGATTTGACCCTCCAAAACCTCATTCTCCCAGAGGTACTTCCTGCTGGTGCAAAAGGTGGCAGCAAAGTGGTTTTCATGGTGTTTTTGAGCTGTTTGACCATCCAGATTTTGTTGAAATGATAAGTTGACTTCAGAGGATGCATAATTAACCATGAAAAATCCAAAAATGTAAAAATATCCTCCAGCAAGTGTCTAAAAAAAAAGCGAGCGCATGAGCGCGCGACCCACGTATCTGCAAAATCTGTTTTTTAGACCAAAAATTTCAAAATGACAAAATTTTCTCCGAATTTGCCCAAATTTGGAGCGGAGGTCCTCCATCATGTGTCCTGCCCAGTCAATGAAGCCTCGGCCAAAATCCGGAGTGGATCAGGCCTTTTCCGCCATTTTAGTGCTCTCCTGGTGCATGCAGCTCCTGTGGTGAAAACACTGTCTCGGTTGTATGTGTTGGTCTCTATCATGATCTTGTGAATGTACCTGCGCTGATGAAGAAGGCGAGACCCCTTCCATGCCATGTGGAGATAGTACTCGCGTTGCTGATGAAGTCAACGAGACCCCTTCCACCCCGGGTGGAGATAGTACTCGTCGTGATGTTGAAACAAAGCTCTGTGGCTTGAGCAATAGTCAAGGGTGACACAATGAAATCAACCCCAGCAAGACTTACCCGACCATCCCGTAAATGTAGAACAAACAGACGGGCCAATTCACGATGAGGCCGGGTTTGTGCAACCATCTCACAAAATCTGAAACATGACAAGAATCGAAAACAATCCATAGCTAATGGACATGCCTGCAACCGAGCCAAAGAAGTAGGCTCCTCTCTGCGATGATCACCACTTCTATTTTCTCTGCGGGAACCCCGTGGCACATTACCTTCAGCCACCGAATCACTGCCGGACCCTGGCTCATATTCTGACTCTGTCTCTGACATATCTCTGATCAAGTTTTTGGCAATGTGTACACTGATATGAATGTAGTGAAAGCAAGATTAGGATGTATGTTTACCACTCAACCAATATTCCCATCGTCAAAGCACTATCAAGGAATCACATTATGGATAAAATCTCAGCTTTAAATGGACTGAAAAAGGCACCATCTCTGTTTTGAATGCAAATGAAATTTTGACCAAATAGGAGCAGGCAACCTTCAAAAGTTTGAACACATCTAGTCAAAGGAGAGCATGGTATTAACAGTGATATGTTTGTCTACGAGTTATGACCATAAAGGTTTCAATGGGCCATTCGAAACAAAGACATGAGCATATGCTAACATTGGGCAATGTGACTCATTACAAACATGAGGAATGTGACTCAAAGGGGTTAAACATGGCATAACACTAACAATTGTAGCAGTGGTATTATGGGTATGATAACAAATTGATTTTGATGTTATATAGAAGGCTAGCCATATCACTGTTTAAGATAGCAAACACACTCTTTACACCATTCATTTTCGTTTCAAACCCTGAAAACAATAATCTTATAACAGTGGGGTTTTAAATCCTTCATTTTCATATTAGAAACCACCCATGATGACACAAATATGTTTGAAAACCCCAAGTGATTGATGAAAACCTGTTTTGAAGGCAACTGGAGTCGATTCCGAGCCAATCTGGGCGCTCAAACTCAATTCCAAAAATCTGTCTCTGTTTGGGTCGCGCAGGCTCTGTTTGGGTCGCGCAGCCCAGGTGGGTCGCGCACCTGCAAACCCACAATGCTAAACTGAGTCTGCGTGGGTCGCGCAGACCAGGAGGGTCGCTCTGCCTCAAGTTGGGTCGCGCAGCCCTAAAACTCTGTCTACGGCCTTCAAAATTCTGAAATCGCCCTTCAACTTTGCAAATACGATTTGGGAGGAATGAAATCGGTTCAAATGAACTTGTTTGGCTTTATTCATCTCACAAATATCTTGACAATCAGATTTTATTTCAAATCTAATTCAAAACCCATATTACAAATGTTTTTGTAATTTTTCACTTTGGCTTTTTCAAATACAAACTTCCTTTGGCTTTTTCTGAGATCGATACTAATGATTTTGCTGTCTTCTTGCAGGGATATGACTATCTTGGCTAGAGAAAATACCAGGGGTCTGCTTTTACAATGTCTTCATGGCGGAACAATTACAATTTATTACAAAATGATAATGACAAATTTCTAGTTCCAAAACAGGGTTTTGGACTAGAAATATATATTTTTTTTAATAAAATGCTGATGATAATAAAATAGAAATCACAAGTGCTGGACTTTCCTCACCTTGCAGGCTTTATGACTAGTGTATAAATGACTCAAAAACCCTAGACACCAAGACCTAGGACACTTATTGACAATTTAATGACCTCATACATAATGACAATGACTATAAATAATTTTTTGAGAAAATATTTTTAAAATAGCGCTGCAGGTATAACATGAGGAAACACAAAATGACACAACCCTTCGTCAGTTCATGGCATGATCCTAGTGATATGCAAAGAAGTGAAACAAGTGAGACACCTAATAATGAATATGCAAAAGACGAAATGATCACTGATGGAGGGCAGCAAGGGCTGACTCTAACATTGGCTCCAATGGGGATGGTGGCTCCATGGAGATGCCAAGAACGGCAGATCTCTGGGGGAGTCAGATAGTGCCTCTCATCCATTGGGCGATGGAATCATTATTTGAACGGATAACACAAAACCTTTGACACATTTATTGAATGAAAACTTGACTGAAAACTGACTAAAACTTGACTGAAACTTGACTCAAACCGACTCGATGGAAAACTGAAATAACTTGAAAAACTGACTCTACAGACCAAACACAAATGACTCATGACTGACTTAAAACAAAACTTTACCAAGCTTTTGGAAAAAAGGCAGCAATCCATCAAGATTTGGAATCATGATGACAACCACCTGCATACTAATGAAATATGTACAATCATGTATAATTGGCTTTCCAATGTAACCAGTCAAGTAGATGGCTTCTTGACTGATTCTCTAGATCAGATCTCCTGGTAAACAATACCAACTGATAACTAGGCATCCAAAAACATAGCTGGCCATGATCTCCTTCATCACTGAACACTGCAATACTGACCTTTAGTGCTGACTGTAACAATTTTTCCAATGGATCATGAAAAACATGAAGATTTGCCTCCTGCTGAAGAAACAAGGTGTCTTTCTCTCCTGATTCCGATCTGTCTTCATCATGTACTTCAGTAAAAGTATGCTCCTGTGCTTCAAAAAACTATGAACAGGTAGGTGAGCAAATCTCTTCTTGAGAAAACATTTCAACACATGAGACATATGAAGAAGAATCTGAATGGAAATCCTGAATGTTTTGATCTTCTATAGTATGAATGTACTGTAGGTCATCTTCATATGATATGACAGTCAGATTATCATGTTCCTCATTGCATCCATCAATCATGAGAAAAGAAACTTTAGATGATTCTTGAAACCCAAACATGACATTCCTATCATCTACCATAAATTCATCCAAAGGAACTGTTTCACTTACTTGAACACATATTTCATCTCGTTGTTCATGAACTGACTGAATTACTTCTTTCTGAAGGCTGTGTTCTAATGAACTGAAAAAATTTGAATCCATACCTTTGTTTTCTTCTTTCCGGATGATCTCAACAGTAGAATTCTCCTTGATGGGTTTCAGCACAAGATATGCTTGGTCATCACAATCTGAATGTAGATCTGAAAAAGCTGGCTGGTCATTATCACAATCTGAAACTGAAACTGGACTTACTTGCATGCTGTCTTCTTCCGTGGGCAGATCTGAAATGACACTTTCTCTTTCATCACTTTCAGCCATATAGACATCTTCAACCTGCTGATCTATAAAGCTGCTTACAGGACTGTCATCCATTTCAGAAAAGGAAGAAGTTCCACCATCACTTTCTTGACCATGTGCACACTGCAGATCTGCGTTAACTTGAGCTGGAACATGACCTTTCAATAGCTGATCTATCTCATCTTCAGATAGAGGAGATAATACCTTCTGTTTTCTTTGGCTCAAACAATGATTGTCTTCATTGATTTCAAGTGAAGGAGTATACAAATTTTCCTCATACTGCTGATCCATTTCATGTAATTCCTGTTCACTATCAAGATGCAAAATTCCTTCATCTTTTACCACACTAAGATCTTGATCCTGCTGCAAATTCTCATGATCGTCTTTATGCTGCTGAAATGGGTTTTCATACAATGCTTCCATGATCTCATCATCCATGAAATTATCATCTTCATAATATTTCTCCAGGCTTTCAATAAAAGAATAAGCATGTTTGCAACAGTCATGAACTAAATTTAACGATGGATAAGATACTTGATATCTTTCAATGAACAGGGCATGAAAATCCTCTAAACAATAAATACAGGCCAGCGGCAAATTTTCATACCATGACTGGGCTTCACCTTCCAGAGTGGCCAGGAATATCTTCATCAAACAATCTTCAGGAAAATCTACCTTCAACTTGCGAATATGCATGTGAAATCTAATCAGATGTAAAGCAGCATCTTTCTTACCATCATCTTTAAACGTAGGCAGATTCCTTGACCAATCTACCTTGGGCATCTTATTCGGAAAACTTGGAATGTGATCTCGGCTCATGGGAGCGTATCTTCTTGTGATTCGGTCCATCTTGAAAATCTCACAGCTACTGATCTCCCTGCAGTGAAATCACCATGAAGCATTGATTGCCTAGATCTTTCAGTGAATGAAGTCACTGGTGAATGATTTCAGCCTTGCGATGTCTGACTGTTGTTCACCATCAACGATCAGATCTGAACTTGATACATGTACTGGGGCAATTTACAAGTTAAATACTACGATTACAAGTTATACCGGAGATCGACTGAAGCAGCGTTTATCTACTTCGCTGATGCATAGCAACAACGTTTCGAAAGCTACCTGGCGTGACTTCAGACTCCGTCTATAACAAGCAAACGTTTTGAGTTTCTCCCCAGTATGGTCGCCACTATGTTAGCACTCAAATCTACCTCAGGCTGAAATGAAGTAAAACTCAAGGCTACATCAAACCACGCTCATCCTCGTAGCTAGCCCTACGAGGACAGGAGAGGGCTCTCTCCGTCAATCTCGAGAAAATAAGCAATAGGATGCGAGATGACTTACAATAGGAACTGATTTTAGGCTAGTAAAGAGATAGGTATGTTTGTTTTTTGGTTTTTTGGGTTTTCGCTGGAGTAATGGGAAAACAAGTTTTGGGTCCGGGGATAAGGTCAGACCTTTGCAGAGTTCAAGCTGGGGCGAGGTAGGTGATGATCTTGATGCTTCGAATTGGATTTTATGGATAGTTTAGACTGACGAGGAGCTAAAGAGGGCAAAGAAGAACTTGGATCCTCTCCAAACAGCTAAAAACATATAGAACTAACTGAATTCAAAGGCCAAGCACTGTAAACAATGGATTCAACCTTAATCACTCATTCAATTTAGTTCATAAGCATAATGAAAGGATGGCATACATTAAACATGAAGAAACTTATAGTAAACAAAGGAGAAACATCATCAAGAACAGAACACCACAAGGATCCCAACAAGTGTAGCAAAACCCCTGATCTTTCCTTAGCCAAAATATGAAAGTATGTACAATAGTATCAAAAGTATCCCAAGAGTCCAACCTGTAGAATGCCTCAGAAATTACAATATATAGATCACTCTAGCCCCTTTCCCCACCTCTAGGGGTCGAATTCCCTCTTCAGGGATCAGTTTCAACCAATTCTAATCATGGAACTACAATCTAGGCAGCTAACAACTTGCCTCTAAAAGAGTGGAAACTGATCCATTACATGATTTTTTACTCATTTGAGAGTGAATATTCTAGAAGAGATAAAAACAAGCCAAAATTACATGCCAAACATGAATTTACATCATAAAAACCCAAGAATTCTATCCATAGGCAAAACTGGTCCAAAATAGGCGAAATACTGAGCTGGCAGCTGAAAACTCAAAAAAATCTCTAGGTGGGTCGCTCATGTTCCAGGCTGATTTTGAGGTAGCTCCCGACATCCAAATTGAGCTCATGATAGCTCGTTGGAAAGCCCTGGATGTCTACTTTCCAACCCAAGTGGAATTTCTGAATTTGGAGTTGATTTGACCCTTCAAAACCTCATTCTCCCAGAGGTACTTCCTGCTGGTGCAAAAGGTGGCAGCAAGGTGATTTTCATGGTGTTTTTGAGTTGTTTGACCATCCAGATTTTGTTGAAATGCTAAGTTGACTTCAGAGGATGCATAATTAACCATGAAAAATCCAAAAATGTAAAAATCTCCTCCAGCAAGTGTCTCAAAAAAATGCGAGCGCAAGAGCGCGCGACCCACCTAGCCACAAAACCTGTTTTTAAGACCAAAAATTTGGAAATGACAAAATTTTCTCCGAATTTGCCCAAATTCGGAGCGGAGGTCCTCCATCATGTGTCTTGCTCAGTCAATGAAGCTTCGGCCAAAATCCGAAGTGGATTAGGCCTTTTTCCGCCATTTTAGTGCTCTCCTGGTGCATGCAGCTCCTGTGGTGAAAACACTGTCTCGGTTGTATGTGTTGGTCTCTATCATGATCCTGTGAATGTACCTGCGCTGATGAAGAAGGCGAGACCCCTTCCACGCCATGTGGAGATAGTACTCACGTTGCTGATGAAGTCAACGAGACCCCTTCCACCCCGGGTGGAGATAGTACTCGTCATGATGTTGAAACAAAGCTCTGTGGCTTGAGCAATAGTCAAGGGTGACACAATGAAATCAACCCCAGCAAGACTTACCCGGCCATCCCGTAAATGTAGAACAAACGGACGGGCCAATTCACGATGAGGTCGAGTTTATGCAACCATCTCACAAAATGCGAAACATGACAAGAATCGAAAAACAATCCATAGCTTCAGCTAATGGACATGCACACGTCAAATGGGCCAAAGAAGTGAGCTCACCTACTGCGATGATCACCATGTTTTTTCTGCGGGAACTCACGTTTTTTATTACCTCCGTACTTAGAATCAACTGCCCCGTACTGGCTCATGATAGAGCTGCGTACGCTTGTATCTGCGGTCAAACTTTTGGCAATGTGTATGCTGATATGAATGCAGTGAAAGCAAAATTAGGATGTATGTTTAACACTCAACCAATATCCCACCACCAAAGCACCATCAAGGAATCCAATTATGGATAAAATCTTTGCTTCAAATGGACTGAAAAAGGCACCCTCTCTGTTTTGAATGCAAATGAAATTTCGACCAAATAGGAGCAGGCAACTTTCAAAAGTTTGAACACATCTAGTCAAAGGAGAGCATGGCATTAATAGTAATATATTTGTCCATGAGTTATGAGCATAAAGGTTTCAATGGGCCATTCGAAACAAAGACATGAGCATATGCTAACATTGGGCAATGTGACTCATTACAAACATGAGGAATGTGACTCAAAAGGTTTAAACATGGCATAACACTAACAATGGTAGCAGTGGTATTATGGGTATGATAACAAATTGATTTTGATTTTGTATAGAAGGCTGGCCATATCACTGTTTAAGATAGCAAACACACTCTTTACACCATTCATTTTTATTTCAACCCTGAAAACAATAATCTTATAACAGTGGGGCTTTAAATCCTTCATTTGCATATTAGAAACCACCCATGATGACACAAATATGTTTGAAAACCCCAAGTGATTGATGAAAACCTGTTTTGAAGGCAACTGGAGTCGATTCCGAGCCAATCTGGGCGCTCAAACTCAATTCCAAAACTCTGTCTCTGTTTGGGTCGCGCAGGCTCTGTTTGGGTCGCGCAGCCCAGGTGGGTCGCGCACCTGCAAACCCACAGTGCTGAACTGAGTCTGCGTGGGTCGCGCAGCCCAGGAGGGTCGCTTTGCCTCAAGTTGGGTCGCGCAGCCCAAAAACTCTGTCTACGCCCTTCAAAAGTCTGAAATCGCCCTTCAACTTTGCAAATACGATTTGGGAGGAATGAAATCGGTTCAAATGAACTTGTTTGGCTTTATACATCTCACAAATATCTTCACAATCAGATTTTATTTCAAATCTAATTCAAAACCCATATTACAAATGTTTTTGTAATTTTTCACTTTGGCTTTTTTAAATACAAACTTCCTTTGGCTTTTTCTGAGATCGATACTAATGATTTTGCTGTCTTCTTGCAGGGATATGACTATCTTGGCTAGAGAAAAGACCAGGGGTCTGCTTTTACAATGTCTTCATGGCGGAACAATTACAATTTATTACAAAATGATAATGACAAATTTCTAGTTCCAAAACAGGGTTTTGGACTAGAAATATTTTTTTTTTTAATAAAATGCTGATGATAATAAAATAGAAATCACAAGTGCTGGACTTTCCTCACCTTGCAGGCTTTATGACTAGTGTATAAATGACTCAAAAACCCTAGACACCAAGACCTAGGACACTTATTGACAATTTAATGACCTCATACATAATGACAATAACTATGAATAATTTTTTGAGGAAAAATTTTTAAAATAGCGCTGCAGGTATAGTATGAGGAAACACAAGATGACACAACCCTTCGTCAGTTCGTGGCATGATCCTAGTGATATGAAAAGAAGTGAAACAAGTGAGACACCTAATAATGAATATGCAAAAGACGAAATGATCACTGACGGAGGGCAGCAAGGGCTGACTCTAACACCTCCAGTGGATAAAGAAGGTGAATAAATGTGACTTGGCTCTAACTGCTCAAGACCTGAAAACCAGTGGATAAAGAAGGTGAATAAATGTGACTTGGCTCTAACTGCTCAAGACCTGAAAAGCCAGTGGTATTTGGATAGCGGCTGCTCAAAACACAGGACTGGAGACAGAAGAAAGTTTATAACTCTTGATGAAAAGAAATCTGGCAATGTTACCTTTGGCAATGATAAATCAGGAAAAATAAAAGGAAAAGGCTTAGTCAACATAGACAATGGCAGAGGAAAGGCCCAAGATGTATTATTTGTAGATGGGTTAAAAGCAAATTTGCTGAGTGTCAGTCAAATGTGTGACAAAGGCTGTGACGTTCTTTTTAGAGCACAAGATTATGAAGTCAGATCAAGCACCATAGGTAAGACTCTGCTCAAAGGAGTTCGAACAGAGAGTAATGTTTACATTGTGAAAGAGGAAGATGAAGCATGTCATCTTAGAAAACTTGAGGAGTCATGGTTATGGCATAAAAGATTGGGACATCTCAGCTTCGATCACATCATTAGACTAAGAAAGAAGAAATTTGTTAGAGACATGTCAGAAATAAAGAGGCCTTCTAATACCATACGCAAATCACGTCAATTATGAAAACATACTCGCACATCCTTCAAGGCCAAAGATGAGTTATCAACAAGAAGACCACTCCAGCTTGTGCACATGGATTTGTGTGGACCTGCAAGAACAAAAACACCAAGTGGAGAATCCTACTTCATGCTGATAATAGATGATTTCTCCATAATGACATGGGTTGCATTTCTCAAGAATAAATCGAAAGCTCCAGAAAAATTCAAAATATTCAAAGCATTAGCAGAAAATCAGACAGGATGCAAGCTAAAATGCATCAGATCGGATAGAGGAGGTAAATTCACAGATTACAACTTTGCAAATCTATGCAATGAATATGGCATAAAACAACAATTTACTATTGCAGGGACACCTCAGCAGAATGGAGTAGCAGAGAGACAAAACAGATTTGTTCAACAAATTGCCAGAGCCATGATGCAAGAGAATAATATTCCTCAAACCTTCTGGGCAGAAGCGGTACACACAACGGTGCATATCCTTAATAAAGCTCACTTAAGGCCAAGCAGTGACAAGACTCCCCATGAACTTTGGCATGGGAAACCAGCTTCAATTAAACATTTTAGAATCTTTGGAAGCAAGTGTTGCACAAAGAATAATGATGAAAATCTTGGGAAATTTGATGCAAGAGTAGATGAAGGGATTTTTCTAGGATATGCTTCCAAAAGTAAAGGGTACAGGTGCTACAACAAGACTCTTCGAAAAATAGTTTAAAGTATTGATGTGAGATTTGATGAAGAACTTCCAAAAAATACAAGAGATACAAACTGTTGCAATCCATCAGACAACCATGAAGAAGAAAACTAGAATGACGATGAAACAAGCAAGACAATAGAAGATGCAAATTTGAGCTTGAAAACCCCCTCAAGATACACTCAGAAGAATCATCCTAAAGATCAGATCATAGGAGACAAGAAAGCTTGGGTCCAGACAAGAAGGCAACTAACAGAACAAACATAAGAGATATAAATAGCCATGTTATCATAGATAGAGCCAAAAAGATTTGAAGAAGCCAGCAAGGACAAGTATTGGGTAAAGGAAATGAAAGAAGAATTGGACCAAATTGAGAAGAAAAATACCTGGGAACTAGTTCCTAGACCAATTGAGAAAAATATCATTGGCTCAAGATGGGTATTCAAGAATAAAATGAATGAGAAAGGACAGGTAATCAAGAATAAAGCCAGACTAGTTTGCAAAGGATATTCACAAATTGAAGGACTTGATTATGATGAAACATTTGATCCTGTAGCCAGAATGGAAGCCATCAGAATGTTTCTGGCCTTTGCATGCTACCAAGACTTGAAGGTATACCAAATGGATGTGAAATCTGCAGTTCTGAATGGAGATCTAGAAGAAGAAGTCTACATGGAACAACTAGAAGGTTTCTCTTTAACAGACAAAGAAGACTATGTGTGCAGACTGAAGAAGGCTCTATATGGAATAAAACAGGCTCCTCGTGCTTGGTACTCAATACTGGATAAATATTTGCAAAAACAAGGCTTTAATAGAGGTGGAGTAGACAACAATCTGTACATAAAAGCCCATGAAAATGAACTCTTGATTGTTGTAGTATATGTTGATGACATTATGTTTGGAAGCAATGGAGAAGAACTAGCAAAAGGATTTGCTGATGAGATGAAAACAAAGTTTGAGATGTCTATGACTGGAGAGCTCAATTTCTACTTAGGACTTCAAATTTAGCAAAAGAACACAGGTACATTCATCTCACAAGAAAAATACTTAAAAGAAATGTTGAGAAAGTTCAAAATGGAGGACTGCAAACCAATGTCAACTCCCATGATCACAGGATGTAAGTTGTGTGCTGATGATGGATCTGCTGATATAGATCAAAAACTCTACATATCCATGATAGGAAGTTTGTTGTATCTGACAGCATCAAGACTAGACATCATGCTAGCAGTAGGACTAGTGGCTAGATAGCAAGCAACACCTAAAAAAAACCATATTCTGGCAGTCAAAAGAATATTTAGATATCTACAAGGAACAACACAGTATGGAGTTTGGTATCCTAAAGGCAAAAGCTTCACTTTGACAGCATACACAGATGCAGATTGGGCCAGCTGTGTGGATGATAGAAAAAGCACAAGTGGAGGTGCATTCTATCTAGGAGAAAGTCTGGTGGCATGGTTAAGCAAGAAGCAAACATCTATCTCTATGTCTACAGCAGAAGAAGAATATATAGTAGCAGCAGCATGTTGTACACAAGTCATGTGGATGAAGCAAACTCTCCAAGGCATGAAGTTTCAGGGGGAGAACATAAATGAAAATATCATTCCAAGGGGAGATTATCCAACAAGGGAAGCATGAAACAGGTCGTCAGGATCAAAGGACTGAAGGTATAAAAACAAATTAGAGAGAAGAAATGCACACACAAAATCTAAACTGAGAAATGTGAAACCCTTTTCCATTGATGTCAAAGGGGGAGAAAAAAAAAAATGCTAGGCAGAGGAAGACTTGGAGGAAGCATTGGATTATCGGTGGATTTGTTGCCATCAATGCCAAAGGGGGGGATTGTTGGAAATATTGTCATTGATGGCAAAGGAGCACCTGAAAAAACAACAAAGCAACAGTGAGGTAGCTGAGACATGCAGTGTATTGAAGCAGAGACAAGCAGTGAATGCATTTGGAACTTGAAGATTGTGAATAATCGATATGAATCAGAGCAACACTAAGAAGAAGAGAAATATTGTTTGAATGATGAATTGAACACTTACAGCGAAATTTTTAATCGTTGAGACAGGGTAACTTTGACTAAGAGTCAACGCTGCTTGCATAAGGGTAAAGATAAATGAAATGCGTAGAGGTGCATTGGAGTATCGTCTAATTGCAAGGAAGCCAGAAACTAGGATTACATTGGGGTTCCATTGAGGCTACAGTGATGGGGTCGATTTCCATTTCACGAGATTGGAATATAATCGATGATTGCAACTCTTGAATGGTCACGCCGATGCAAGTAGGAAGAAGGGAAGTCGAGGCGTAAAAGAGGAGATATGTTGAAAAATTGCCTGTTCGGAATCTTAAGGTTAGCGTATGAACTGGAACAATGAACCATGGTATGGCAACTATACATTGGTGCTTGTGGAACCAGAATGGTGTCTAAAAAGGCAGAACCACGAATCAAGAACGAATAGTCAAGAATGAGTGGAACCTTGAAGCAGAAGCTGAGCGGAACCATGACCAGATGAACAGTGATGGCGGTTTATGGTTTTCATCGCACCACCTTTACATGATGGGCAGTATTTGAGGATTTGGGAGCGATTCCACAGGACAGACGACGCGTGTCCCAGAGCAAGTTGGCAAAACCAATCTCACTGCACGCCATCACGAATTAACTCTCGAATGAGGACCTCGTGCGATATTAATACAAGCCATCGATCTGGAGGGAAGCCATCGGATGGTGATCATATTGGGAAGATGCGCGAAGGATAACTTAAGGTATGGGTGTGTGTATTTGATTGATTCCGTCTATTTTATGGTGGGGCCGAGGCCTATAGTAATTTATTAAAAACGTCGGTTATTAATATAAGGGAAGAAACCTTATTATAAGATGGCGACTAAACATATTTAAGGGTTTCCATAGTAATAATATGGAAGAGGATAAATTATAAATTTCATACATATGACTATGTGTGTGAAATCAAAAGGAAGTTGAGGAAGACCACGTAGAGGAGAACGGGGTATAGTGAGAGCTAAACGAGACTGTGGATGTGAGCGTTATCAAGTGATATATTTAAGAGGGGAACGTAATACAGTTTGATGATATAAAGGTTATAAAACCCATGACCATGCTTATGTTGGGTGCTAAACAAAAGCCACGGTTTAATTATAGTTTTTTAATGTTTGAATCGAAGATGGGCATACGTTAAAGTAAATACATGGGTCTTCACATTTGGTGGGAAACATATATATATGTTGATATATATACTACGCTGATATTTAATATAGTGATCTGTAATATTGCTTCGAAATTGTATTAAAACATTGATTGGGTTTATTACAAGAGAATATTATGTATTTTATGGGTCTTATAATCGTGAGTATAAGAAGCCTCCACAGTTGATTAAAGTGCCAGCCGAAGAGATTAGAACCTTGAGAGTTTTCCCAGATTTAAAATCAGCTGTTATATTAAAAAGCAGTTATATATGCAGCAGGTGCACAAAAGTACAGTGAACAGGTGAATAAACACAGGGATGAAAATGTGGGCCTAACAGAGGTAAACAAAGAATGTAGGAATTGAAAAAGCCACAGGGAATTTTGCAGGCATGATGAATAGAAATATACAGAACAGTCACTCAACAACAGCAGAAAAGAAAAATCCAGTAAAGCCAAAATCCAGAAAACGAGCTGAGTGAAATTGAAGTGTGTAACTGACAATGTGAATGTAAATATTGTAATTATTTTTTATTTTTTGTGATTCATTGGCAAGATCCATGGCTATTCACTCCAAATTCCTTGTGGAATACAAATAGTCATGTGAGGAACTCTATATATAGAATTTGATATGCATAAGTGAAGGTGTGAGAGGATAAGAATAGAGAATGAAAAGTATAGAAGATCAAGGCAGAGAAGATAAGGAAGAGAGGAGTAGAAAGAGATGCTACAGAACAGAGCTGATTTCTTAGGTAAATCAGCAAACATTCAGTTTGATAAATTGAGGAAGTTGAAGCTTGATAGCTGTCAGTTGTAGCTGACTGAGGTTGGAGCCTCCTGTAGGTTGGTGCCTGCAGAAAATTGGAGGGAGTTGGAGCTTCCTTGCAAGTTGTAGCTTGTAGAATCGTGGTTGGAGCCTCCTGTGGGTTGGTTCTTGCAGAAAAATAGTGGTGAGAGGGATTTGGAGCTTGACTTTACATCACAACAATAATAAGATGTGGTTTTCTCCCTTTATGGGTTTCCACTTATATCTGGTGTCTCTGTGCATGATGTTTACGTGTTGATCTGATTTATATCATCTGCTTAATACCTTCTGCTCTCATATTAAAGTCTACTATTATATTATATTAATACTTGCTGCTCACATTCTAATATTACTCACATATTAAGTTGGACATGAAATGAAGGGTAAATAAGTTTTAAATGAAAAGCTTCAAAAATCCATGAATTTGTTAAACTGATTCACCCCCCCCCCTCTCAGTTTAACTAAGGGTTCAACAGATTCATCACTATATCCAACAAATATACATTTCTCCCCTTTTTTGTCAAACTTATTCCTCAACTCATCAGGGACATGTGCATACGCGACACGTTCAAACATTCTAATGTGAGTGACATATTTCTTTCTTCCACTCCATGCCTCTTCAGGAGCTCTATTCATGACACTTTTGGTTGGACACCTATTAATGATATACACTGCACAAGCAACAACTTCAGCCCAATAATCATTTGGAAAATGATTTTCCTTCAACATACTCCTTTCAATTTCCATAATGGTCCCATTATTTCTTTCTGCAACACCATTTTTCTGAGGTGTATACCTTTTTGTAAATTGCTTGTGAATTCCATGTGCCCTGCAAAACTGTAGGAATTCACTTGAGATGTATTCGCCACCTCTTTCAGACCTCAACACTTTTATGTAGTGCCTACTTTGCTTCTCAACAAGAAATTTGTAGTAGCGGAAGCTGTCAAACACTTCACTTTTCTATTTTAGGAAATAGACCCATGTCTTCCTTGTGTAGTCATATATGAAGGTCAAAATATAATGGCTACCCCAAATTGATGGTGTCTACATTGGTCCACATAAATCTAAATGGACAATATCCAAAGGTGCCTTTTCCCTTATTTAATTTCCTACTGGAAATGATTCTCTATGTTGTTTGCCCAAGATGCATCCTTCACATAGGTTGTCCGGTTTTTCTATGTGTGGAAATCCTTTCACCATACCTTTCCTATGCAACAAATTAAAACCAACAAATTTGAGATGACCAAATCTCAAATGCCATATCTAATTTTCATCTTTGATTTCTTATTGAAATTTTTCTTGTGTGACAGCTGCAAACTTTCTTTTATTCTCTTGTGATTTCATTGATAGTTGTGCTTGAGCACCTTCTTCCTTCAAGTCTTATTTTAACTGGAGAGGAAAAATTCTATTGTTTTTCATTTGAAAATTTTCAATTAACTTTTTTCTTGGAGGCTTATCCAGGATTGTGCACATGTCATTCTTGAAAAATACATTGTAGCCCTTTTGCATGAGTTGTCCAATTCTTATGAGGTTATGCTTCAGACTGGGAACAAAATAAACATCTGACATGAAATTCTTGTCTCCTTTTCTCGTTAGAATGTTGAGTCTACCTTTTCTCATCATAGAGACTTTTATATCAGTCCCTAATGTTACTTCATATTTGACACTCTCATTTAAAGTGGAAAACATTTCTATGTTTCCATTCATGTGGTTGCTACACCCTAAATCTAAGAACCATACATCTCCTTGTTTTTCTTGTGCTACATTACAAGCTAAAAACATGATATCATGGTTGTGATTTTCCTTTATGAAATTTGCACTTGGTTTGTTACCTATGTAATATTTATTATTTTTACATTCATGTGCATAATGACCATACTTCTTACAATAATTACATTGAACTTAAGATTTGTTATACCTCTGCCCTTATGCTTGATTATTGCTTGAGACTTGACTTGGATTTTGATTTTTTCCCCTTCCACTTGAACTTGCAGGGCTATTTCTTCCACCTCTATGTAGGCTTCTTCATCTTCCTATGTAATTTCATCTTCCTCGACCTCTACCTGTGTCTTGAAATCATGCTCTAATGATGAGTTTGTTGCTCTCTTAAACCTATGCTCATGAGATATCAATGATGCATGAAGCTCATCCACAAAAAATTGAGAGATCCTTTGTCTCTTCTATGGCCACAACTATGGCATCAAACCTTGCTGGCAGACTTCTTAAAAATTTCTCAACAATTCTCCTTTCCTCAAGTGTCTCACCATGAGATATGATTTGAGAAACCAACCCAATTAGTACATGTGTAAAAAATGAGTCTACATTCTCATACTCTTTCATACAAATTGTCTCAACATCTCTTCTCAACATTTGTAGTTTTGTTGTCTTGACCTTTGCCATGCCTTGGTAGGTTGTCTGGATGGTATCCCATGCTTTCTTGGACTTTTTTGCTGCTGCAATCCTTGGGAAAATACATTCATGAAATTCTTGAAAGATGTAGAAGAGGACTTTGGAGTCCTTCTTCCTGTTATCTCTCAACACATCCTTTTCTTCTTGTGTCAATGCATTGTATGCTACTGCATTTGCTGGTTCCTAGAAACCATTCTCCACCAATTCCCAAATGTCTTGAGAAGAAAAGAGATCCTTCATTGTCATAGCCTAATAATCTTAATTTTTTCCATTAAACTGTGGTATTTGTGGATTAGTGAAGCTTGTGCTTGTTGCTTCCATTTTCACTGTTTACAAAAATCATTCTTACTGTGTAAAAAAATTCTCACTGTGTAAAAAATTTCTCACTGCTGGAGAATAATATACACAAAAATTTTCAAAACTCCTTTTAACTCCTTAATTAAAACACTTGCAATAATGAAGTTTTAAACTTGCTCTCATACCATGTTTAAAATTTTAAGAAGGAAATTATTTTCCTCAACACACAGAGTTCACAGAGAGTTGTGGAAATGGCTATAAAGAAGACAACATAGTTGCAAAAATCAAATCATAATAGTCTTCCTTTTGATACAGACTGGCAGAGATTAAAATCGCAACTATAGTGCAAAAAATAAAATCAAACAATTTTACTCATGGTGAAAGAGAGTAAAATAGAGTGGTTGGGGTAAGAAAGATACCTGAAATTTCTAGAACCATGTCATGACTAACCAAAATTGATATTATAACTTAAAAACATGAAAAAATTCACATGTGGAGGCTATCACTCCTTCACCAGTAAAACAAGAGTTCTTACTGAAATTTACATTCACCAGGGGTTGCGGAGTAACACAATAAAAACTGTAGCTATTGTTTTCATGCACCCAACAAAATTTTCTCCATGGTTTTGTCCTTCTTGTCTTAACTTACATCTGCCACATTACATTCCACCACTCTATGCTTGTTAATTTAGAACATATGTCTCTAACACATTAATTCATGATAGACAAAGTTTAATACATAGTATGGGAAAAAATGACTTTCTGAACTTTGCATAGATTACTAGAGATAAATAACACTTTCGGAATAAATGTTTGCCCATATTTTTTTAATAGCCATGCATTAAATTTCTAGTTTAATTTAATTATTTAATATGTTGTGGAATAAGTAATTGTCCTTATGTTCAGAACTTCATTTATGCGATGGCCTTCTCTGCAAACTCAATCTACAAGTTACAAAACATTCACTGAGGTATGATTGTTGTCAGAAAATTAAACATGGTGGTTCAGATTGATTTTTCAGCAATTGGTTTTCCATAAATGAGAAATTCAATTAGCCAATCGATCCTTACATTAGCCTTTTCCAAATAAAAAAATTATGAAACTCAAAATATTTTTTGCGGTATAGCTATTTTTTTTTTTTTTTGTAAATTTGGTGGGACCTCACTATTTTCTATTTATAATTTTAGGACATGCTACAAAATATAAAATTCATACTGTGGCCTCAACCTACCCATAGGAAACCAGGTCTGTTGTCCACCTGAAAGCATGGAAAGCATACCAAAATTGAAATTGTTTCATCCTTCTATATTTCGCATTAACTATCTGTCCTACTACTGCAATATGTTCAGACTTATGACATAAAGGAAGTTTATATACTTTTAAAAGTGCATAAAAACTAAATACTATAAAAAATAGCCATCTGATGAGGAAAATAGAGCTGGGTCCTTCACAGTGGACCCAGGCATATCAACTTGCTGCATCTGCTGGAGCAACTTCTCCATGCGGCTGACCCGATCATCCATTCTGCTAATGCGGTCTGTTTCTTGATATTGAGTAATATTAATATGTTGCAACTGGTTCTATATGTCCTGAAGCAGGTCCTAGAGGTGATTTTCTACCTTTGGCTGGTCTGCCTTGGCATGGACAGGCGGAAAAATCTGCATAGCTTTTGATAGAAGACATTTGACTATCTAGTATGTGTGAATAGTCTGATTGAAAAGAGTAAGTCGACCACGGGTATTGCCAGGGTCCATAATGAAGTCCAAAATCTCAGCTTTTGTTTCATTGTCTTCAGGGTCAGTCTGAATATCTCTTTCCCAGCCTCGTATCTCTTGGCGAACAATTGAAGAATTAACCATTACGTAATTAGCATCAAGGGTCTCTAGATGCTCCTTGTTTTTTTTACGGCCACGTCTCTTTAGGACTTGTTCCAACTAGTCCTTCTGTTTGCCCTTGGCAGACTCAGACCATGAGCGTCTCTTCCCCATAGTTGGAGGAATCCTATGCAGTAACAGAAACAGGCAGGTTGAAATAGTAAGGAAGTGGGGAACAATATCTAAATCTCCCTTATATACCCTTTGTGAATATATAACTCTGCTTTCTGAAGAGAAAAAAAAATGGTCCCTAAGAACCCAATTCAATGACCTATGCAGGGGGACAGAATAAATTTCGGGAAGACAGAGGACCTCAGACTCCTTAGCCCTATACCAAAAAATACAGCTAAAGCTGACTGGTCTGATAACTATGAACTGAGTCGACCTCATACAAGAGAGAGTGTCCGAGCGCACCAGATAAGCAAGAACAGAGCAGAAAGTAGATGAAGCTTGGCGTCTTTGAAGCCTTTGAGGTCGATTGGGGAAGATACAAGGATAAGAAACATGGGTACAAGATTTACAGAGGAACACAGACTTCAAAACCTAATTCCATATACAATTCTGGAAACCACTTAGTGTGAAGGCAAGGAACTGGGGTGACTACAGGTGAAAGAAAATTGTCCAGCATTCAGGTATCAGACTCTAATTGAAAGGGTGTTGGGACACCTTTAGAATTTAGAACTCGTCACAACTACTATCATGACTGAGCAAAACCTTAATTGGACTAATTCGCAACCCGCACCAATTATCCCGATGACTTTGTATAACTGTGAGTAGTTTATCAGGCCATATCTTGTCTGGGGTAACTGCACGAAGGAGGGAGAAAACAAGCTTTATGCAGGGGTCACATAAGCAGGGTTGGACAGGGTTTAACTTGGGAATGAAAGACCAAGGAATCGAAAACAAAACCGAGATAGCCATAATATGCAAAAACCAGAACCATATCGGGCTAGTAACACCATGAATGCGAAATGGAGGACAAATGCATACCCTGAAAGAGTTCTGAAGTTGACGGATTGAGTTGCGCTCCTCATATTCTTCCTCCAAGAACTTGCATGAAAAGAGCATTGCATGAAAAAATGGAGTGAGGGAGGGCGCCTACTTACCGTAACCAAAACCTTCCTTCGATGCTCTGACATAACAGCCTGGCAGGACTGCGATAAAATCATGCCGATCCAAGTGATCACACACTTCATTGATCTATTGGGTCGGTGCTCCATTATGGTTCTTAATTTCCCAGAGGATGAACAGCCACCAAATTGCCACGGTATATCCTTTCTGACACTTGTACACCCCGATTGGGGGGTTGGAGGTCCTTATTCACGATAATGTGGAGAGAATGCAGCTCCACATCCCAGATGGCATCAATGGGACGAGCATCTATGGAGCGCCCTGTATGTTGGCACCCCCAATTAGCCAAATAATCCACCGCGGCATTACCTTTTCGTTTAATGTGGCTTGGGATTAAATACTAAATCTGTTTAAGAAGTTTACTTACTTCTTCGATAAGTGCTGCAGTTCGCCAGCTTTGTGATATTTTCTCCCAAGGTGTGCCTTGTTGCAGCTTCTGGATAATACTGATTACCATTGCAGAATCTCCCTCAAAAATGATTCTCTGATAATTTTCTCTGATTTATATAAGAATACCTTGCTTGAACGCCATAATTTCTGCTTCATTATTTGTGGTGTGGCCCAAATCGAATGCATAAAACCGGCAGACTTCCCCTTGAGAATTACGGAAAATCCCTCCTGCTCCAGCTTGTCCCGGGTTACCTTTAGAGGCTCCATCGTAATTAAGTTTGAGAAAGTCTGGTTGAGGAGGTAACCAGTGTTCCTCAATAGATTGACAAGGTGGTATGTATTTCCATAAACCTTTATAAAGCATCTACGGTTAAAGGTTAAGGTAATCTAAAATCTGAGATTCAATACCCACTGTCTGCCAGTCTTCATCTGACCAGCTTTCTACTAGGATGGTTTCGCGAATATTTTCAATGGAATGCTGCCAAATGTGATGCATTGATTGGCCTGTTTCTTGGAAAACTCTGTGATTCCTCTCTTTCCAGGTGTTCCAGAGGAGGAAACCAAATGATAGGGTCCATGCTCTATTGATCACTTGACAGTGATACCTCCCTTTTCTCCAATTGCTAATGGTTTCTGGAATGCTGTCATTGTTTTTATCCATTTTCCGAAACAAATGTTCCAAATTCCTCCAGAGCGGCTGCACCAGGGGACATGAGTTAAGAAGGTGTTCTGTCGTTTCAATGTTTGAATGACAGAAGGGACATCGAGAAGGGCCTATCATTCCCATTTTCTGTAGGTTTTCCCATGTCAAAATCCTGCGATGACTTACCAACCATAAGAAGTATTCCACTTTAGGCCAATGTTTCAATGCCCATATTTTTTTCCACAGTGGCTGAGCATTATTTTGAGCTTGTTGGGATTGAATATAGTAGCCTTCTTTTATTGTGAACTGCCCTTTTGTCATGTATCCCCATCTGAGTATATCTGGACTAGATATTCATCTGAGTTTTCTTGTTTTGAGTTCTTTAGCTAGATTGTCCCATTGTTGCGTTGCTGGAGCTGCCACTCACCAGTTCTTGTCTTTCCATTTCCTCCACAAGTAATTATTGTTGGGACACCAATAGTGTTGCACTAGTCTCTGATTTGGTGTATTCGTATGTAGGAAAATTTCGCCCAAGTCCAGGCGACTAAATAATTTTTCCTATTGTTTCCAAGAGTCTTCCCAAAAAAGAGTTGTGCCTCCTTCTCTAATTTCCAAAAATATGTGAGAGCGAATTAAATATCTATTCATGGCTGCCAAGTTCCAAATCGAGGAGCCCTTTGGGACTATATCAACCTTCAGTCGTCTAGAGACTGTGAGTGGCATAGCATATTTTTTTCGCCAAATGTTCTTCCAAAGATCCGGCCCTCCCAGAAGCCAGTACTACCACAGTTTATCTCCTAGCACATTATTTCAAATGAAAGGATCGCACAGGCCCAGTCCACCTGATGTCTTCAGTTGAAGTAATTTATCCCAAGATAAGAGAGCCCATTTCTTGTTTGCTTGGGCTCCCTACCATAATTTTTTTTTAAACATGTAGATCAATTGAGAGAAAATCCCTTTCAGGCAGGCCCTTCTGGACAGTTGGTATATTGGTAGGGCTTGAAGCACAGATTTTAACATTATAAGGCGCCCAAGTGCATTTAGGACTCTGAAGGCCCAATTCTGTATTCTTTTCTCCACTCTTATGAGGATATCCTGCCAATCTGCTATTCAAATGGGGCCTGAATTTAAAAACATTCCAAGGTATTTCAAAGGGAAAGATCCCCTTTGGAACCCTAAGGTCCTTGCAAGAAAATTTTGCATTGCACCAGTGCAATTGAAGAAATAGACATTGGATTTATCATTGTTGATCTGAGTACCAGACGCAGCCATGAATATTTCCAGAATTTTGAGGATTGCTTTGCATTCTTTTAATGATGCCATGCAGAATAATAAGATAACATCAAAAAATTGCTGATGAGTCAGTGGAAGGTGAGGTCCCCACAATTTTAGGCCTTGGATCTTCCCTTCAGCTAGATGAGCTTTGATGAGTCTTCGTAAAACTTCTGTAGCAATTATGAACAAAAATGGGGAGAGAGGGTCACCTTGTCGGAGGCCTCTCGAGCTGTTAAACGGAACATAAGGACTACCATTAAGTAAAATTGAAAAATGCAGGGAGGAGATGAATGAGCGAACCCATTGGAGCCATATTTCATCAAACCCAAAGGCTCTCATTACCTATATCAGGTACTGCCAACTTATACGATCATACACCTTAGAAAAATCCATTTTAATTAACAACCCTCTCTGTTTATCTTTCGTGAGTGAGCGGATTGCTTCCTGGGCGACCACTATTCCATCCAAGATTTGTCCACTATTCCAGAGAAATTAGAGTGGGAAACAAAGGTTTTAAGCGGTTGACCATAATCGTGGAGAGAATTTTATAGATAACATTACAGAGAGCTATCAGTCGAAAGCCCACTAGGGTGTCTGCATTTTGATGCTTGGGCATAAGGGTAAGGAAGGTTGCATTCAGATCTTGATAGAACTTCTTATTCCTTCAGGATTATTCAACCACCTCTTGAATATCTGGACCCATGAATGGCCAGGCTGCTTTAAAAAATTCACTAGTAAACCCATCCAACCCTGGGGATTTATTCCTGGGTAGATTTAGGACCACCTCTTCTACCTCCTGGAGAGTGACTGCTCGTAGCAGTACCATGTTTTTCTCTCTAGTAATCACTCGAGGAATGTGCTACGTTATCTTCTATATAGATTCCTGGCGATTTGGGAGAGGTTTTGACAGTAGATCTTTGAAGTGGGTTATCATCTCTATCTCCATGTCTTTGTGTTTGATTAAACGCTCCCCATTTGTTGCTTTCAATGAAAAGATTTTGTTATGCTGGTGATGCTATAGCATAGCTTTATGGAAAAAAATTGTATTGCGGTCACCTTCTTTGAGCCAGTTGACTCAGAATTTCTGTTTCCACAATATCTCCTCTTTCTTTCGTCTCTCCTCTTGTTGACTAAGAGTACGAACTTCCTCTAGAGCCAAGTCTGCTATTCGACCGTGTAGGATAATTTGCTACTGAATCTCCTTCATTTTTTCATTCAGTCTAATTTGATCCTATTGGATGTTACCAAATTCTTGGTGATTTTAGCGTTTAATTTCAGTTTTTAACTGTTTCAAATGCAACTGGAACGAATGCATCTTATTATTACCCCTAACTAGATTTGAACCCCACCAATTTTTAACTTTTTCCATAAATGCAGGATCTCGTAGCGAAAAGAGCTCAAACCTAAAAGGTCGATCTGACGGCTTTCCTTGACATCTATCTCCAATTTGATCGGCCAATGGTCTGATCCTAGAGTAGGAAGAACAGTAGCTTCATACTAAATATCCAAACTCACCAGTGCTTCTGTAGCTATAAAGCGGTCCAACCTAGAGGCAATCTGGTGCCGCTCTCCCCTGCGGTTATTCCAAGTGTAATTTATATTTACTGTGGGGATATCTACTAAACGTAAATCATTTAGTAATTCTCGAAAAAGAGCCATTTATGGATCCTCCCTTCATAGCCCTCCCTTTTTCTCAGAGAGATTCAATATCATGTTAAAGTCCCCACCTAATAGCCAATACTTTTCATTATGCATTGTACTCAAAGTTCATATACTCTGTAAAAACTATGCTCTCTCTCCTCGAATTGGAGGTCCATAAACAACCGAGATGAGGATCCTGGCCTCAGAGCCAATCTGTCGGAAAGTAGCTGTTAAAATTCTGGGGCAGCCTATCCATTCCTCTACATTGATCTCCGTAACATTCCATAGTATGGCTATGCCTCCAGAGGTGCCCACCGAGTCAATAGCCATAAATTCATAATGCATTTTCAAAGATTGCATTATTGACTGCATCTTCTGCCCAGAGACTTTTGTTTCTTGTAATAACATGATCTGAGGTTTCTCGACCTTCAATTTGTCTTTCAAATATCTCTATTTACCCTTTCTATTAAGACCTCTGATGTTCCAGGAGAGTACCTTCATTTGGAATTCTTAGGTAGTTGTTGGAATACCATTGTTAACTGTATTAATCAACATTTCGCCCACCAACTGTATTGATTCCTGCAGGGTTCGTCGTCCTTGCTTTTTTTCTGGTTTTGATGGAGGAGGAGCCTTCTTGCTGGCTGATTGTTCTCGTTCTTGGGCTTCTTGCTGGGCTTGCACTGTGAGATAATGTTCAAATGTTTCTTTATATAATTTCTTATGGTCTGTCGGATGAATCGATCATCAAGATTCCTCCATTCAAATAAAAGGCTTTTCAACAATTTCTCTTCTGCACTCAAGTCGTCTTTGGTTTGTTCTACCTCCATTGGGATAAGGTCTTGCAGCGGCCTGTCTTCAGGCGTGTCCATTTCTTGCCCAACTTTCCTCTTTGAAGATTGGTTTTTTTGTATAGTCTCTGATTTTCCTTCTATTGGGTCTTCTGCTGCGGCCTCTAAAGCTGACGGTTCACCTTCTTCCTATAAAACCTCGTACATATTTTCTGTGGTTTTCATGCTGGGAGGGTTTTTTTTTGTGGCCGAACCAGAGCCGGTATTTCCTGAGCGAGGAGTTCATTTTTTAGTAGTTACCGGCACAAACCCCTCATCATCCTTCCTAGGTTGCGCCTCTAGGCCAGTGCCACGAGGAGGTGGTTACTGTTCGACGCCATTAAGGGGGCAAGATTTGTACAAATGGCCATACTCATGACATTGGCGACAGCGGAAATGGATATGCTCATAGTCTAGAAGCTGAAGCCAGACTTTACCTTCATATTCCAATTCAATCATCTCTGGCAAGGGTTCAGATATATTCATATAGACACATATTCTTGCAAAGGAAGTATAGTGTCCCTGAGCTGTGGAGTCTGCTATTTTAACAAAAGTACCTAGTGTATTTCCTATTCCTTCCAAAATTTCAGGGTCCCAGAAATCCATAGGAAGCCCAAAAATCCAAACCCATACAGGAGCAGCCAGAAATTTCTCTTGTTCAGGGTTGTAACATTCCTCCCATTGTCTGAGAAAAATCCCAACATTGCTATAAAAATACGGCCCTCCCTCAAAAATATGTTCTTTATCTAGTAAATTATAAAAAAATACTGTAAAAAAACCCTTCGCCCCAAGTTTCAGATCAATGTGACCTTTGGGCTACCATTTTATTTGAATCCATTTTAGTAATTTCTTTTCTGAGGGCCAAATACCCATAAACTTATAGATTAATGCATGATTCTTCATATATCCTCTGTACTCGTCCATCTTCGACGCTGGGATAACGAATCTTGGTTTCTTGACAGCGCTTGGTAAGCATTGCCCCTTCATTTTGGCTTGCCATTTTTCTCCCAAAACCGGGGCTGTCTTTTGCTGAACAGTTGCAGAATGGGGTGGCCACATCGAATGGTCCCCACTCGTTACATTCCGGTAGGAGGGTGGCAGACCTCCTCCTGAGGACGCTGCCATAGGGTTAACTAGTCTGCTGATACTTCTTACGCTCGAAACCCTATGAAACTGCTAGGTCTTCACCATGTTCATCCGCTCACCGCGTTCATTCGCGTAACTTCACAGTATAGCTAATTGATTACTCCAAGGAAATGAAATATTTTCCGAAGTCAAAGTTTCCAATACTCAACCACAGCTTCCTCGTCCAACTCAACAAAAAAAATTAAAGTCAACGAACACATTTTGAAAGTTGTATGCAATCAACCAACCATCAGAACAATAATGCATATGAATTAAAACCAAATTATTTGGCATCTATATGTACGAAGAAAAAATCTAAGTAACCAATTCCACGGTGATTAGTTTCTACATTATGCTATGAAACTCACACAAATATGAGTTTTTTGAGCTCATCCTCATTTGAATTTTCTATTTCATCTTCACGCACGTTAATAATGGGAGAAATTCCATTCTTCAATATCTCAACCTCTGCAAGGTCCAACTCGAGTGATTGAGTAGAACATCCATAGTGGCATCAGACATCAAAGGATGCACTGGAGCCTTGAAAACAGTAATCCTATTTCGCGGGTGGAAAATGAACATCTCTCCAATAAATCCACTGCCTCACGGGTAGCATGTGCAATTGTGATTATCAGAGATACCGTGGGCATGGTATGAACTATTTTTGGAATCAATTTGCATTCCTTTGAACATAATATTTAAACACCATATTTTACTTAGACTTCTTCATGGTCATCTTCTTCATCATCTTCCAAATTCTCCTCTCCTCTTCCATGATATTCATTCATCATCATTGTGATCATTATCATCAATGTTATTACTATAGAAATGGTCCTAAGTCCAATTTAATTTTTTCCAAAACAATGGAAAAATATATACAACTACTTTTTTCCAATAGATCCATAATATCTATGATTCTCATGATAAAAAGTTGAATTGCCTGTTGAAGAATTTGAATGTCTTGCAACAATATCTTGGTGTCAAAATATTTTCGGAATATGCCATAGAATACCTTGATGGAAATTTCCTCGGCATGGCCCTTGGATGCTTCCTAAATAAAATTATTATAACTTGGAGGTATGACCACCGTCGAGCAACGTCATCGCCTACAATTTGCCAAGAAGCAAGACTTTTCTTGTCCAACAACTTGTAGAATAGATATTCATTTACTGACTAATATTAATCATTTTATTCCATTAGTGCAACTTAAAATGGTCTTTACACTATGAAATGTTATAGTAATTAGTCCCCTAATGCACCATATAATTTTCTCCAAATTTTCAAATCCCCTAAGGACAAAAAGGTTATAGTGGAAATAAACGAGGGATGTATTTTAGAATTATGATGTATGTGATGGACCTCTAAATTGGACATAAAATAAGGCCCATCTAACATTTCTTAAGCCCATCTACCTTCCTTATGCACATGAAAAGATATATTATATCTCTCCTTCTGCACTTAATAATGATTTCTTATGTTTAATATTTTCTTAGGAAGGTTTAAAGGTAATTGCATATTTGTGCCTAATATTGGTTATTTTTGTAGAATATTGTGAGAATATTTGGCAGATTATGCAGATTTGGAGAATGAGATAATTTAGGTACTTTCTCCCTGCAACTTGAAGATCAAGAGTGAAGAATATGAGGAAATTATGGAGAAATATTGGAGAGATTCAAGGGGGTTTTCGACCCTCAAAGTCATCAAAACGATCCTCATGATATCCCCTCCAACAATTCGAATTCGAGAGGTAGCCAAGCAAGTCAAGGCCAAGTGCACTGAAGCCATACTTCAGTTGGAGTCAAGTGGACTCATTACCTATTTTTAGGGAGATGTTGGAGGCTTCCCTATATAATAAATAGAGAAGAGCTAGAACTCTTAAGAGTTAGTAAATGTTATTCATTTCCAGTTGATTCTACTTGGAACTTTGTTGCAAGTTATTGAGCTTTTTATTGTTTCAGTGATCAAACTTTCAAAGATGTATGAGGTTATTATTTTATGAAATGAGCAGACTTATTTCATTCTATTGATTTAAGTTTTAGAGAGCTAGGCTTGTGGGTTAGGGCCCAATCCACATTCCTCAACCTCACCATTGTACTTGTTCTTTTCTTTCTGTTATTTCATTAGCTTCACTTCTGATAATTTCATTTATGTTCCAAGTTGCTGCTTAGTTTTTCTTTCAGTAGGATGATATATTTCTTCCTTTTCTTGTGAGTAATAGAATAGAAAAAAATGAAGAAAAGTTGTGGATCAAGACCCCCTTCTCATCTCTGTCAATAGAGCTCGAGGAGGGTGAACCTTCCCACATGCCCAAAATCTGGTTTTTGTTTACTATTTCTGAGTTTAAAGGTTGAGTTTCATTACCATTTTTCAGTCTTCCTTTCTATTGTATTTTTACACATTTTCCTTTTTCTTTGCAAATAAGTCAGCAAGATAGATTGCAGGAATCATTGTTAAAATACCAGAGCAGCTCTGAGGCACCTCCCGCTTCATTTTCCCTCTCTACCTTCATGATCTGAACACTGTTTCTACACTTTCATTTCCTCCTTTGCCTCTTATTTGCAACTTCTGCACCAATGTTTTTCCCTAAATGCACTTAAGCCCTTCCTTTGTTTTGTTATTCACGGTTACCTTACCCTTTTTAACACAGAACACGTAAAAACCATTCAAAAACCATCAAAAACTTGACCTCCGACTTCCTCCTCGAAATCCCCTGTAGTGAACTTTGCATTGACCACTCCGGATGGTTTAAGTTGTTCCCGTTAATGTGTACTATTTCTCGACTTTGATTGTGATATTCACCACATCGAAAATGGCTCACCGCAAAATTTTCGTTTGTTTCCTTCAACCCTTACCGCTTCTGAACGCCGATACGATATTTCCTCCGCATCGCATATCGTTCAACGCAACCTGCAACATTTTCCTTTGCTTCCTTCAACACTTATCGCTTCCGAACACCGATGTGATATTTCCGCCGCATCGTAGATCGCTCACTACAACCCGCAACATTTTCCTATTTCCTTTAACACTTATCACTTGTGATATAATTATTGCGATATCATCCCCACCTCCACGACACCACTTTGCATCGCACATTGAAAATCCTGTTTTATTGGTTCTTTATTTAACACTCACCACTCCAACTCTGTGATATCGCGATTCTGATATCGACCCCACCTCCACGTCACCGCTCTACATCGCACATCACAAATCACATTTTTTTGTTTCTTTTTTGACACTTATCACTCCAATTTTGCGAAGTTGCAATTGAGATATCGTATATTGGAACCTTTTTCTCCATCGCATCTCCGCCATCACATATTTCACATTATTCCTATCCAAAGCCATTTTTTTGCCCTATTATAAGGTTTTATAAGGTTTAAACACCCACTTTGTACTTCTAAGCTTCATTTCATGCGTTAAGCCCCCCATTAGCCTCTTTCTTTCGTCCAAGCTGCAAATAAAATTTTTCTCAATTAGAATTAAATCATGGATAGTTTAGATGCATGGATAGAAACATGCTAGATAGAGCATAAGATAAGTAGGGTGTGTTTAGCAAATTGTCCAAAGCTAAGTGCAATTATTTTCTGCAATATAATTTAGTTTCTTTCTGTCATTTCCTTTTTTCACATTAAATAAGCTTCATTCCAATCATTTCCTTTTTGCAAATTAATCTAGTTTCCTTTCTGTCATTTCCTTCCAACAATTTAATTTCTAGTTCTTATCATAGTTTAAAAAATAGCACCCTTTCGTAAAGTAGAATATGATGACATGAACATATTTCATATGCTATGTATATAGCACTATCACCTCCAAGTTTTTATGAACCCGAGGTTGATAAAGTAAATTAGGGAAGCCCGTGGGAGATGCAGCACTCTTGGTGCAATACCAGGGCACACCACTTTTTGGTGTCGTTGCCGGGGAGGTGTCTAGTAGATTCTTTAATGTTTTTTTTAACATTATTTTCTTCTTTCCTTTATTTTCATGCCATTTAATAAATATTAAAAATATATATATATACAAAAAGAAATTTAAGAAAAAAAAAACACTTCTCCAATACCAACACCCCCACACCACGTGGCGCAGTAAGAATCACATCACCATACAATTTTGAAGGTAGGAGAGATGAATGGATATGATGAAAATGAAGGATATATTATTGGGTTTCCCATTGAAGATGTGGACACCAGTGTACATATGAAAAACATCCCTCCAATTTTCCTTCCAAACTTCCATGGTATGAGGAGAGAGGATCCAGAAACATTTCTCTTTGAATTTGAGATAATTTGTAGGTATTATGGCTACTTATCACACACTCAAAAACTGAGATTATTTCCTAATACATTGAAGGATAGAGCTCTTAAATGGTTCATGAGTCTAGGTACTAATTCAATAAGATCATGGAATGATATGCAAAAGATATTTCTACAAAAATACAAAGATCACGATCTTAGAGGAGAAATTTCTAGAATGAACCAAGAAAAAGATGAGAGCCTTGAAGATCTAATAGAGAGGTTCATGTATATTGTTAAGAGGGAAAAATTGCATGATTTAGGATTTGACACACTAAAACCCTCTTACTTAGGACAATTAGGGATGAGTGGATTGATATCCATAATATCATGAGTAAAGGAGATGCATATAAATTTTCATTTGAAGAAATTTGTGAAACATGCAAGTGCATATCAAGAGGAAGGGAAAGATTAAGTAAGTCAACATCAACATTGGTAAGGCAAGATGAACTTGGAAATTTGCTTGATAACTTTAAAACAGAAATTCTTAGCAATCTAAGTGAACAAGTAGAAATGTTAACACTGAAAAATGAGAAAAAAGTTGATGTTGAAATTGTTGTTATCCATGCAGAATCATATGCTACTAAATTTTTTTCAGCATTCCCTAGGTTTAAGGAAGTTTACCAAGAATACAATGGAGCAAGGAAATCACCAAAGAAGCTATGTTATGTAGCTCTAAGAAGACCCTGGCAGCCTGGTAAACTTGATATGATGCAAGGACCCACTCCATAATTTCAAGTTTGTTCACATCCATCTCAAAATAATTGGGACACACTCCCCCCTTGGCAACCTTGGCCATCTAAACCTCAAAACCAATCTTGGAAACATGGTTGGCAAGGACCTTATTGGGAAAATCCTCAACATCCTCAATATTTCCCTCAATATCATCCATACCCAACTCCATGCTATCCCTACCATCCACATCCACCACAACCACAACATCAACCACATCCATCTCATATATCCACCCCCACTCATATACATGTACCACCATTTCCAAACCCACACCATGTAGTATCTCAGCCCACTTACAAAGCTGAGGTACAACACTACCAAAAGTATCCTATTGATATAAATAGTTTTCATCTTAGATCAAGAAAGGTATTGAAAAGAACATATTTTATTAATGTCATTGAAGGACAACATCAAGAAAAATAATTTCCAAATGGGGAGATCAAAAGATCGAGGGCTGCACTTGATGAACATCCGACATCAGAATCAAATGTTGAGAAAGCTTCATCATGTTTACTAGCATTTCCTCCCTGTGTTCAAGAGAAAAATCAACAAAAAGAGGAATATTTGAATGTCGTAATAGAAGAGGACATCCAATGTGATCCAAATTAGCAAGTGGACAAGGGAAATCACAACTATATTGACATATGGTTCCAAACAGTCATTAAGTTGCAACAACACACTCTTCTCCAATAGTACTTGATACAATCCCAGTCAAAGAAATTCATCTCTCATATTCAGGTACATGCCAAAGCATGTATTCCAAGTGTGCACCTGATTTTATCTGTCATCTTGATGTGTACATGGCTCCATTGGAAGTATTCCTATACTTGAAAAAGGTTTTTTTTTTCTTCAAGTATATTAGGAAAGTGAAAAAAAGAAAAAAAAGACAAAGGGGGAAAAGAATAAAATCTCAGGTGAAAACCTCTTTTGAGGCATCTGAGATTGGCTCACTGATTGAAAACCTCCGTGAGACGGTCATTCGGTTAAAGAAAAAGGAGAAAAAATAAAATATCCTAGGTGAAAACCTCCTTTGAGGCGCCTAAGCAGACCTACTAGTTGCAAACCTCATTGGGGAAGCTAGTAAGCCTTACAAAGAAAAAAAATCATTTCTCCATATATCTCTCTTCAATGAATGCAGGTTCTCTCCAACCTTTGCAAGCAGAAAAACAACAAGTTTGCACAAAAATAAAATTTGGTCAACACTTTAGTCAAAGGTAGTAACACTTGGACTC
Source organism: Pinus albicaulis (assembly GCA_034641835.2). Classification (NCBI taxonomy): domain Eukaryota; kingdom Viridiplantae; phylum Streptophyta; class Pinopsida; order Pinales; family Pinaceae; genus Pinus; species Pinus albicaulis. Next base: position 1,661,040,418 of record CM076575.1, on the reverse strand, counting down.
TCCTGCTATGCTCAGAAGCTCCAAAAGGACCTCAAGCAGATCGCCACATGCAGCTTCAGTAGCAGCTTCAATATCACCTGCAAAAAAAAATCAATGGTAAGGCTCAGGTATGCAATCATCTATCCCTTTCTTTGAATCTATTTTAGCTTAAGAAAACATTAAAAAGTGTGAGAAGGAAAGTTTTTTATATAGCCAAAAACAGTAGCAGAGAAACCTCAACCTTATATAGCAACTAGCCTCACTTTTTCTGCCATGAAGAGTAATAAGACAAAAGAAAAAAGGACTTGATAAAGTGGGTAGTAAGAAGTTCATTGTAATGGAAGAAAAGGAGTACCAAGGGGTCACCAAGGGCGAACTCAGTTCATAGAAAAAGAACTGCGATTTTATTCTGCATGCAATTAAAAAAGAAGAAGAATAAAATAAAATAAAGGTGGATCCACCACCTCTTGGCATGGAAATTTTTTTTTCTTAAGGCATCTGAGGACCTCCACGAAGCACCTACGAGAAGAAATTCAAGAAGATTAGCAAGAGGAGCAACACATGAGCTAATAAATAGAAAATGAAATAAGCCAGCATGTAGGAAGACGGAGAAGGCAGGGAGGATGAATAGGTTTCTTGGAGGATGAGCAACAGTTTCAGTAGGGGGGTGATGATGGACCTCTAAATTGGACATAAAATAAGGCCCATATAAACTTTCTTAAGCCCATCTAACTTCATTATGCACATGAAAAGATATATTAAATCTCTCCTTCTGCACTTAATAATATTTTCTTACACTTTAATATTTTCTTAGGAAGGTTTAAAGGTAATTGCATATTTGTGCATAATATTGGTTATTTTTGTAGAATATTGTGAGAATATTTGGCAAATTATGCAGATTTGGAGAAGGATATAATTTAGGGACTTTCTCCCTGCCACTGCAAGATCAAGAGAGATGAATATAAGGAAATTATGGAGAAATATTAGAGATATTCAAGGGGTTTTTCTACCCTCAAAGGCAACCAAATGATCCTCATGAGATCCCCTCTAGCAATTCAAATTCCAGAGGCAGCCGAGAAACTCAAGACCAAGTGCACTCAAGCCATACTTCACTTGGAGTCAACTGGACTCATTACATATTTTTAAGGAGATGTTGGTAGCTACCCTGTAGAATAAATAGAGCAAAGCTAGAGCTAGGAAGAGTTACTGAATGTTAGTCAATTCGAGTCAATTCTAGTTGGAACTTTGTTGCAAGCTATTAAGCTTTTTATTATTTTAGTAATCAAACTTTCAGAGATTTATGAGGTTATTGTTTTATGAAATTAGTAGACTGATTTCATTCTACTGATTTAAGTTTCAGAGAGCTAGGCTTGTGGGTTAGGTCCCAATCCATGTGCCTCAGCCTCTTTGTTGTACTTGTTCTTTTCTTTTTGTCATTTCATTAGCTCTGCTTCTGTTATTTCATTTATGTTCCAATTTGCTACTTAGTTTTTCTTTCAGTAGGCTGTTGCAGTTTTTCCTTTGCTTGTCAGTCATAGAATAGAAAAAAACAAAGAAAAGTTGTGGATCAAGGCCCCCTTCTCATCTCTGTTAATAGGGCTCGAGGAGGACGAACCTTCCCACATGCCCAAAATCTGGTTTTTGTTTACTATTTCTAATGTTAAAGGTAGAGTTTCATTACCATTTTTCAGTCTTCCTTTGTATTGTATTTTTACACATTTTCCTTTTTCTTTGTGAATAATTTAGCAGGATAGATTGCAAGAATCATTGTTAAAATACGAGAGCAGCTCTGAGTCACCTCCCGCTTCATTTTCCCTCTCTACCTTCACGGTCTGAACACTCTTTCTACACTTCCATTTCCTCCTTTGCCTCTTATTTGCAACTGTTGCACCCGCGTTTTTCCCTAAATGCACTTAAGCCCTTCGTTTGTTTTGTTATTCAGGGTTACCTTACCCTTTTTAACGCAGAACACATAAAAACCATTCAAAAACAATAAAAAACTTGACCTCTGACTTCCTCCTCGCAATCCCCTCTAGCAAACTTTGCATTGAGCACTCCGCATGGTTTAATTTTTTCCCATTAATTCTTACTATTTCTCAACGCCGATTGCGATATTCACCACATCGCAAATCGCTCACCACAACATTTTCCGTTGTTTCCTTCAACACTTACCACTTCTTAATGGCGATACGATATTTCCTCTACATCACATATCGCTCACCGCAACCTGCAACATTTTGCTTTGCTTCCTTCAACACTTATCGCTTCCGAATGCCGATGTGATATTTAGATCACTCACTGCAACACACAACATTTCCCTATTTCCTTTAACACTTATCACTTGTGATATCACGATTGCAATATTTGCCCCACCTCCACGACACCACTCTGCATCGCACACTGCAAATCACGTTTTCCTGGTTCTTTATTTAACACTCACCACTCCAACTCTGCGATATCACGATTTTGATATCGACCACACCTCCACGTCACCGCTCTACATCGCACATCACAAATCTCATTTTTTCGTTTCTTTTTTGACACTTATCGCTCCAATTTTGCGAAGTTGCAGTTGAGATATCGTATATTGCAACCTTTGTCTCCATCACATCTCCGCCATCACATATTTCACATTATTCCTATCCAAAGCCATTTTTGTGCCCTATTATAAGGTTTTATAAGGTTTAAACCCCCACTTTGCACTTCTAAGCCTCATTTCATACGTTAAGCCCCCCATTAGCCTCTTTCTTTCCTCCAAGCTGCAAATCAAAATTTTCTCAATCAGAATTAAATCATGTATAGTTTAGCTGCATGGATAGAAGCATGCTAGATAGAGCATAAGATAAGTAGGGTGTGTTTAGCTGATTGTCCAAAGTTAAGTGCAACTAAAATTAGTTTCCCTTCTGCAATTTCTTTTTCACAATTTAATTTAGTTTCTTTCTGTCATTTCCTTTCTACACATTAAATTAGTTTCATTTCCATCATTTCCTTTCTGTCATTTCCTTCCAACAATTCAATTTCGAGTTCTTATCATAGTTTAAAAAATAACACCCTTTCGTAAAGTAGAATATGATGACATGAACATATTTTATATGTTATGTATATAGCACTGTCACCGCCAAGTTTTTATGAACATGAGGTTGATAAAGTAAAGTAGGGAAGCCCGTGGGAGATGCAGCACTCTTGATGCAATACCAGGGCACACCACTTTTTGGCATCGTTGCTAGGTAGGTGTCTAGTAGATGCTTTAATTTTTTTTTTTAACATTATTTTTTTTTTCCTTTATTTTCATGCCATTTCATAAATATTAAAAAATATATATAAAAAAAGAAATTTAAGAAAAAAAAAATTCTCCAATACCAACCCCCCCACACCACGTTGTGCAGTAAGAATCACATCACCGTACAATTTTGAAGATAGAAGAGATGGATGGATATGATGACAATGAATGATATCTTATTGGGTTTCCCATTGAAGATGTGGACACCAGTGTACATATGAATAACATCCCTCCATTTTTCCTTCCAAACTTCCATGGTATGAGGAGAGAGGATCCAAAAACATCTCTCTTTGAATTTGAGATACTTTGTAGGTCTTATGGCTACTTATCACACACTCAAAAAGTGATATTGTTTCCTACAACATTGAAGGATAGAGCTCTTAAATGGTTCATGAGTCTAGGTACTAATTCAAAGAAGATGAGAGCCTTAGAATGAACCAAGAAGAAGATGAGAGCCTTAAAGATCTAATAGAGAGGTTCATGTTTATTGTTAAGAGGGAAAAATTGCATAATTTAAGTTTTGACACACTAAAACCATCTTACTTAGGACAATTAGGGATGAGTGCATTGATATCCATAATATCATGAGTAAAGGAGATGTATATGAATTGTCACTTGAAGAAATTTGTGAAACATGCAAGTGCATATCAAGAGGAAGGGAAAGAGTAAGTAAGTCAACATCAACATTGGTAAGGCAAGATGAACTTGGAAATTTTCTGGATAACTTTAAAACATAAATTCTTAGCAATCTAAGTGAACAAGTAGAAATGTTAAGAATGAAAAATGACAAAAACGTTGATGTTGAAATTGTTGTTATCCATGCAGAATCATATGCTACTAAATTTTTTTCATCATTCCCCAGGTTTAAGGAAGTTTACCAAGAATACAATGGAGCAAGGAAATCACCAAAGAAGCTATGTTATGTAGCTCCAAGGAGACCCTAGCAACCTGGTAAACTTGATATGATGCAAGGACCCACTCCATAATTTCAAGCTTGTTCACATCCATCTCAAAATAATTGGGACACACTCCCCCCTTGGCAACCTTGGCCATCTCAACCTCAAAAGCAATCTTGGCAACATGGTTGGAAAGGAAGTTATTGGTAAAATCCTCAAAATCCTCAATATTTCCCTCAATATCCTCCATACCAAACTCCATGCTATCCCTACCATCCACTTCCACCACAACCACAACATCAACCACATCCATCTCATATATCCACCACCACTCAACTACATGCACCACCATTTCCAAACCCACACCATGTAGTATGTCAACCCACTTACAAAGCTGAGGTACAAAACTACCAAAAGTATCCTCTTGCTCTAAATGGTTTCATCTTAGTTCAAGAAAGGTTTTGAAAAGAATAGATTTTCTTAATGTCATTGAAGGACAACATCAAGAAAAATAATATCCAAATGGGGATATCAAAAGATCGAGGGCTACACTTGATGAACATTCGGCATCAGAATCAAATGTTGAGAAAGTTTCATCATGTTTACCAGCATTTCCTCCCTGTATTCAAGAGAACAATCAACAAAAAGAGGAATATTTGAATGTCATAATAGAAGAGGACATCCAATGTGATCCAAATCAATAAGTGGACCAGGGAAATCACAACTATATGGACATATGGTTCCAAACAGCCATTAAGTTGCGGCAACACACTCTTCTCCAATAGTACTTGATACAATCCTAGTCAAAGAAATTCATCTCTCATATTTAGGTACATGCCAAAGCATGTATTCCAAGAGTGCACCTGATTTTATCTGTCATATTGATGTGTACATTGCGAAATTGGAAGTATTCCTATACTTGAAAAAGGTTTTGTTTTCTTCAAGTAGAGTAGGAAAGTGAAAAAAAAAAAAAGACAAAGGGGAAAAAGAATAAAATCTTAGGTGAAAACGTCTTTTGAGGCATTTGAGATTGGCTCACTGATTGAAAACCTCCGTGAGGTGGTCATTGTGTTAAATAAAAAGGAGAAAAAATAAAATATCCTAGGTGAAAACATCCTTTGAGGCGCCTAAGAAGACCTACTAGTTGCAAACCTCATTGGGGTAGCTAGTAAGCTTTACAAAGAATAAAAATCATTTCTCCATATATCTCTCTCTAATGAATGTAGGTGCTCTCCAACCTTTGCAAGCAGAAAAACAACAAGTTTGCACAAAAAGAAAATTTGGTCAACACTTTAGTCAAAGGTAGTCACACTTGGACTCTCTTGCTATGCTCAGAAGCTCCAAAAGGACCTCAAGCAGATCGCCACATGCAACTTCAGTAGCAGCTTCGATATCACCTGCAAAAAAAAAATCAATGGTAAGGCTCAGGTATGCAATCATCTAACCCTTTCTTCGAATCTATTTTAGCTTAAGAAAACATTAAAAAGTGTGAGAAGGAAAGTTTTTATATAGCCAAAAACAGTAGCAGAGAAACCTCAACCTTATCTAGCAACTAGCCTCACTTTTTCTACCATGAAGAGTAACAAGAAAAAAGTGAAAAGGACTTGAGAAAGTGGGTAGTAATAAGTTCATTGTAATGGAAGAAAAGGAGTACCAAGGGGTCACCAAGGGTGAACTCAGTTCATATAAAAAGAACTGCGAGTTTATTCTTCATGCAATTAAAAAAGAAGAAGAATAAACTAAAATAAAGGTGGATCCACCACCTCTTGGCATGCAAAAAAAATTTTCTTAAGGCATCTGAGGACCCCCATGAAGCACGTACGAGAATAAATGCAAGAATATTAGCAAGATGAGCAACACATGAGCTAATAAACAGAAAATGAAATAAGCCAGCATGCAGGAAGAACGAGAAGGTAGGGAGGATGAATAGGTTTCTCAGAGGATGAGCAACAGTTTCAGTAGGGGGGTGATGATGGACCTCTAAATTGGACATAAAATAAGGCCCATATAAAATTTCTTAAGCCCATCTACCTTCCTTATGCACATGAAAATATATATTAAATCTCTCCTTCTGCACTTAATAATATTTTCTTACACTTTAATATTTTCTTAGGAAGGTTTAAAGGTAATTGCATATTTGTGCATAATATTGGTTATTTTTGTAGAATATTGTGAGAATATTTGGCATATTATGCAGATTTGGAGAAGGATATAATTTAGGGACTTGCTCCCTGCCACTTGAAGATCAAGAGTGATGAATATGAGGAAATTATGGAGAAATATTGGAGAGATTCAAGGGGTTTGTCCATCCTCAAAGGCAGCCATATGATCCTCATGAGATCCCCTCTAGCAATTCGAATTCTAGAGGCAGCCAAGAAACTCAAGACCAAGTGCACTCAAGCCATACTTCACTTGGAGTCAACTGGACTCATTACATATTTTTAAGGAGATGTTGGTAGCTACCCTGTAGAATAAATAGAGCAGATCTAGAGCTAGGAAGAGTTACTGAATGTTAGTCAATTCGAGTCGATTCTAGTTGGAACTTTGTTGCAAGTTGTTAAGCTTTTTATTATTTCAGTGATCAAACTTTCAGAGATTTATGAGGTTATTGTTTTATGAAATGAGTAGATTGATTTCATTCTACTGATTTAAGTTTCAGAGATCTAGGCTTGTGGGTTAGGTCCCAACCCACGTGCCTCAGCCTCTTTGTTGTACATGTTCTTTTCTTTCTGTCATTTCATTAGCTATGCTTCTGTTAATTCCATTTATGTTCTACCTTCACGGTCTGAACACTGTTTCTACACTTCCATTTCCTCCTTTGCCTCTTATTTGCAACTGCTGCACCCACGTTTTTCCCTAAATGCACTTAAGACCTTCCTTTTTTTTGTTATTCACAGTTACCTTACCCTTTTTAACGCAGAACACGTAAAAACCATTCAAAAACCATAAAAAACTTGACCTCCGAATTCCTCCTCGAAATCTCCTCTAGCGAACTTCGCGTTGAGCACTCGACATGGTTTAAGTTTTTCCCGTTAATGCTTACTGGTTCTCAATGCCGATTTCGATATTCACCACATCGCAAATCAATCACCGCAACATTTTCCATTGTTTCCTTCAACACTTACCACTTCTGAACGCCGATACGATATCTCCTTCGCATCACATATCATTCACCGCAACCTGCAACATTTTTCTTTGCTTCCTTCAACACTTATCGCTTTCGAATGCCGATGTGATATTTCCGCCGCATTGTAGATTTCTCACTGCAACCCACAACATTTCCCTATTTCCTTTAACACTTATCACTAGTGATATCACGAATGTGATATCAGCCCCACCTCCATGACACCACTCTGCATCGCACATTGCAAATTGCATTTTATTGGTTCTTTATTTAACACTCACCACTCCAATTGTGCGATATCGCGATTTTGATATCGACCCCACCTCCACTTCACCGCTCTACATCGCACATCACAAATCACATTTTTTTGTTTATTTTTTGACACTTATCGCTCCAATTTTGCGAAGTTGCAATTGAGATATCGTATATTGCAACCTTTGTCTCCATCACATCTCTGCCATCACATATTTCACATTATTCCTATCCAAAGCCATTTTTGTGCCCTATTATAAGGTTTTATAAGTTTTAAACCCCCACTTTGCATTTCTAAGCCTCATTTCATGCGTTAAGCCCCCCATTAGCCTCTTTCTTTCCTCCAAGCTGCAAATCAAAATTTTCTCAATCAGAATTAAATCATGGATAGTTTAGCTGCATGGATAGAAGCATGCTAGATAGAGCATAAGATAAGTAGGGTGTGTTTAGCCGATTGTCCAAAGTTAAGTGCAATTGAAATTAGTTTTCCTTCCACAATTTATTTTCTCCAATTTAATTTAGCTTATTTCTGTCATTTCCTTTCTCCACATTAAATTAGTTTCATTTCCATCATTTCCTTTCTACAATTTAAGCTAGTTTCCTTTCTGTCATTTCCTTCCAACAATTTAATTTCTAGTTCTTATCATAGTTTAAAAAATAACACCCTTTCGTCAAGTAGAATATGATGACATGAACATATTGCATATGTTATGTATATAGCACTGTCACCTCCAATTTTTTATGAACCTGAGGTTGATAAAGTAAAGTAGGGAATCCCGTGGGAGATGCAGCACTCTTGGTGCAATACCAGGGCACACCACTTTTTGGCGTCGTTGCAAGGGAGGTGTTTAGTAGAAGCTTTGATTTTTTTTTTAACATTATTTTCTTCTTTCCTTTATTTTCATGCCATTTCATAAATATTAAAAAAATATATATACAAAAATAAATTTAAGAAAAAAAAACACTTCTCCAATACCAACCCCCCCACACCACGTGGTGTAGTAAGAATCACATCACCATACAATTTTGAAGGTAGAAGAGATGGATGGATATGATTAAAATGAAGGATATCTTATTGGGTTCCCATTGAATATGTGGACACCAGTGTACATATGAATAACATCCCTCAATTTTTCCTTCCAAACTTGCATGGTATGAGGAGAGAGGATCCAGAAACATCTCTCTTTGAATTTGAGATACTTTGTAGGTCTTATGGCTACTTATCACAAACTCAAAAAGTGAGATTGTTTCCAACAACATTGAAGGATAGAGCTCTTAAATGGTTCATGAGTCTAGGTACTAATTCAATAAGATCATGGAATGATATGCAAAAGATATTTCTAGAAAAATACAAAGATCATGATCTTCGAGGATAAATTTTTAGAATGAACCAAGAAGAAGATGAGAGCCTTGAATATCTAATAGAGAGGTTCATGTATATTTTTAATAGGGAAAAATTGCATGATTTAGGATTTGACACACTAAAACCCTCTTACTTAGGAAAATTAGGGATGAGTGGATTGATATCCATAATATCATGAGTAAAGGAGATGTATATCAATTGTCATTTGAAGAAATTTGTGAAACATGCAAGTGCATATCAAGAGGAAGGGAAAGAGTAAGTCAGCATCAACATTAGTAAGGCAAGATGAACTTGGAAATTTTCTTGATAACTTTAAAATAGAAATTCTTAGCAATCTAAGTGAACAAGTAGAAATGTTAAGAATGAAAAATGAGAAAACATTTGATGTTGAATAGTTGTTATCCATGCAGAATCATATGCTACTAAATTTTGTTCATCATTCCTAGGTTTAAGGAAGTTTACCAAGAATACAATGGAGCAAGGAAATCACCAAAGAAGCTATGTTATTTAGCTCCAAGGAGACCCCGGCAGCCTGGTCAACTTGATATGATGCAAGGACCCACTCCATAATTTCAAGCTTGTTCACATCCATCTCAAAATAATTGGGACACACTCCCCCCTTGGCAACCTTGGCCATCTCAACCTGAAAACCAATCTTGGCAACATGGTTGGCAAGGACGTTATTGGGAAAATCATCAACATCCTCAATATTTCCCTCAATATCCTCCATACCCAACTCCATGCTATCCCTACCATCCACGTCCACCACAACCACAACATCAACCACATCCATCTCATATATCCACCCCCACTCAACTACATGTACCACCATTTCCAAACCCACACCATGTAGTATCTCAGCCCACTTACAAAGCTGAGGTACAACACCACCAAAAGTATCCTCTTGATCTAAATGGTTTTCATCTTAGTTCAAGAAAGGTATTGAAAAGAATAGATTTTATTAATTTCATTGAAGAACAACATCAAGAAAAAGAATATCCAAATGGGGAGATCAAAAGATCGAGGGCTGCACTTGATGAACAGCCGACATCAGGATCAAATTTTGAGAAAGTTTCATCATGTTTCCCAAAATTTTCTCCCTATGTTCAAGAGAACAATCAACAAAAGAGGAATATTTGAATGCCATAATAGAAGAGGACATCCAATGTGATCCAAATCAACAAGTGGAACAGGGATATCACAAATATATGGACATATGGTTCCAAACAGTCATTAAGTTGCAACAACACACTCTTCTCCAACAATACTTGATACAATCCCAATCAAATAAATTCATCTCTCATATTCAGGTACATGCCAAAGCATGTATTCCAAGTGTGCACCTGATTTTATTTGTCATGTTGATGTGTACATGGCTCCATTAGAAGTATTCCTATACTTGAAAAAGGTTTTGTTTTCTTCAAGTAGAGTAGGAAAGTGAAAAAAAGAAAAAATAGACAAAGGGGAAAAAGAATAAAATCTCAGGTGAAAACCTCTTTTGACGCTTCTGAGATTGGCTCACTGATTGAAAACCTCCGTGAGGCAGTCATTGGTTTAAAGAAAGAGGAGAAAAAATAAAATATCCTAGGTGAAAACCTCCTTTGAGGCACCTAAGCAGACCTACTAGTTGCAAACCTCATTGGGGCAGCTAGTAAGCCTTACAAAGAAAAAGAATCATTTCTCCATATATCTCTCTCTAATGAATGCAGGTGCTCTCCAACCTTTGCAAGTAGAAAAACAACAAGTTTGCACAAAAAGAAAATTTGGTCAACACTTTAGTCAAAGGTAGTGTTGAAGCCTAGAAAATCTCTGCTTCAAACATTGGGGAAAACCATCCGGTCGGGACCTTAGGACAACTCCTTTTCCGTTTGGTATGGTGGCTTCGACTGGATTTAAAGGACCAGTTTCTTTATAACTAAATGGGTTAGTGATGGGTTGATTTGGATGGGTGAAAATGGGACTAAATTGACTGAAATAAAACTATCTAATTTAAACTAAATACTGATAAAGAAATTCTAACACTAACTCGGGCAATTATATGTGAATACAACTTAAGATTATTCCAATTTAACAATAACCATAAAAATGTATTATCATTTAAATTGTATTAGCATATTGCATTCATCATTGTATACCATCTATATATACTTATGAAAGATAACATTTGAATTATACTCAGAAATGATATATAAAGAAACGTTATGAAAACCAAATATATATAAATGATAGAAAATTTTAAAGCGAATATCATAAGACAAAAGAAATCAACAGTGAACAGATAGAAATACCTCATTCATCTTGAAATATTTCAAATGAAATCTGATACTCTAATCCATTAATTCTGATGCAAAATCAAATTCCAAGGTACAGAAATGCAACACTTCAAAGATAATTTCGCATAAAATCACTGGATGTGATCCTTTTAAAAAATATATAAGTCAGTGGAGTACAGAAATGTAATCTCCAAGTCAAAAATATTAAGATCCAGGACCCTTCTCTAAATGCATGAGAAGGGTTTAAATACTACTTAGCTAAATCTAAAAATAGTCTATTACAAAAATTAAGGATTCGGTTTAATGACCGTCCTTTTCCTAGGCTAAAATATAGTAAAATTAAAACTAAATCTAAAAATAAAGACTATTAACTAACTATTTATGAACTTGATCTTTAAACTTGTAGGCATCTAGCATAGTTTTGAGAAGATGTGGTTGACCGACTTCAGAATTCAACTGTCCTGAAAAGACAGAGTCGGCTAGTGTAGGCGCAATCTTCTCAGTAGAATTGATGATACAATTAAGCGCACTGTGCTGACTGTGTGGCTTCACTAAGTATGTCCAGTATGAGTCCCAATTTAACCTTGTCAGCCCTTGGATTGATTTTGCTCTTTCTTCTGCCTTTTGCCTCCATTCTGTTTGCAGTTGATGTGCCTGTGGGAGATATCCTGGAACAGTTTCTGAAATCAAATTAGCTTTGTGTAAATTATCATTTACACAATCAGTAAGAGTGTTTGCCGCTGTAGCCGCCTCCTCTGCTGCCTTCTCTGCCCTTCTGATTTGTGCATCCCAGTTATTAAAAAGTATTTCTTTATGATTTTCATTAATAATGGGTGCACCAGCTTTTCTGCCTTCTTCTGTTTTTTGCCATACTAAATAATCATTGATCTTTTCATTAATAAAATCATAATCATTTCGTAAATCTACGACATGATTTGTGATTTTATCACTCTCTTGGCAAAAAGAATTCCATTGCAAGATTTTTTGGCATAAAACTTCCTCTTGTTGCAGTAGTTGATTGTTTAAAGAGATAGTTTCTGAAATAAATTTTGGAAGCTTAGGATCATCTTTGTGCTGGTCTTGGATAATCTGTATTTTCTTTTCTTTATCAGCCAAGCTTTTTTGATGTCCTATTTTCATTTCTTGAAGTTGTTGTTGTAACTCTTCAAGTTTCAATTGTGCTTCATTATTGGCCTATACCTGTTGCAATTGCTGTTGTAGAACTTTTATCTGTTCTTCTTTTTCATTCAACAAGAGTTGTATCTCAAATGCCTTGTCAATTGTTGCAGAAGCATAAGCCCCTGTCATTTGAGATAACTTAGCGAGATTATCAGTAGGTTCTGTGGCAGGATCTTTCCACAAAACATCTAGTTGTTCTGCTTCAGTAGCAATTGCGCCTTCTAACTTTCTCTTTTTTCTCTGTTTCTTCACTACTGCTTTGTATTTTGGGCTGTAGAATACATCTAGAGGAGGAATGTCCTCTACATTAAGTACAATTTCAGAGGATGGTGTTATTGATATGTGCTCAGTCACTGTGACGATGCTGCTTGTTCCTGTGTTCAAAACTTTGGTTGTTTGGACAGGGGTATGTACATTCTGTCCTTCTACATTAATCAATTGGTTAAAACTTTCCCATTCTTTGTCTAACTCAATGATGACTGGTTGTTGCTGTACATTGGTTGGAGGAGGATTTGTCTGTTGAGAAGTCAAAATTTGCTGTTGAGTAAGTTCTTTTGATTGTGCAGAATCTTTCATGGATTCTTCCATTTTATCTTCCTTTTCATTAGACTTATTGGAATGTTCAGAAGTCTCTCTGTCAGATTTTGATTTAGATTTATCTGTACTCGAACTGTCGTTAAGACTAACACTAGGAGTTTGTTCCCTTGCGGGTTCCAAGCGTAGATTTTCCAAAGGAATATCAGTTAGTCTTCTCTCTCTGTAAAGTTTGAATTCCTGGAATTCCTCTGGAGATAACTGCATTTGAGCTGAACTCAAAACTTCTTTAAATGAACTTCTTGTTTGGAACATATCATCAAAAAGATCCTGTTCCCCGGAAAATTCCCTTACTCTGATTGCATTGGTAAAATTCTTAACAATATTATTTGGGTCAAATAACCTTCTTGAAAATTTGAACAATTGTAAGCATGTAATGTTGCTTACTTCTTTGAATGCATGTCCAACATCAAACAATGAAAATGTTCCACAGTTTACGGGAAATTGTGGCCAAATGCCTTTCTTCTTCTCTTTTAATTCCTTTGTTAGACCTCCTTGGCCACAGGTCTGATAAGCAATCTCCCGCGCTACAAGTCTATCTGGAACAGATAGGGGTAAAACATGGGGGAAAGCAGAGCTTCCAAAAACCCTAACATAAGTGAACAATTCTTCTCCAAACCATCTCGCGACGGGGAGAATGTCGACCTCTGTTTCTGGGGATAACCTTGGGGCATCCTTATTATGCAATGTTTTGTACAATGGCAGCATTACACCATGGCAAATTTGGTAAAAATGGGGGACAAATTTAGACTCCCATAGTTCCTTATGGTACACATGAATAGGCAAAGGATCGTGGATAGTCCATTGCCAACCCATCACAGGGAATTTAGAGACAAAACAGATAGCGTCCATGACATAAGCAGATAAATAAAAAGGCGGATAAATCCACTGAGAAACATTTCGTTTGGACCGGTAGTGAAAAATAGCAGTGGTCAAATTATCAGATAAGATTTTGGCCCAGTCTACAATTGTGGAATTAACGGCAGCATTCAACAAAGGGAGCCATTCAGGTAAGATCATATTTATGTCAGGCTTTCCAAAAAGCATGCATAACATGGCAGCAGCGAAACAATAAGGAGAGGTAAGTGAACCAGTACTGTACATACCGTGTTTGTTTTTCTTCAACGGTTCATCTCTTTTGGTCCACTCCTGTGTGCATTCTGACGAATTCGCATGTTCTCTGGAAAAATATTCCATGAATTGCTTATTATAAGTCGCCTGAGCTTCCGGCAACTTATACATCAGCCTCAAATCTTCCATGGTGAATGACCCGATTAGCTCGTGAGATGGAGTTCTAAATTTCCTATCTGAAATATCAGTGTTGTCTAGCACCCATTTCACCATGTCCGTATACGGGAGAATCCTTGGCCTTGCTGCTATCCTATGCAGAAATAAACAAGCCAGTTCTTTGAGGGTTGCCTCAGATGTATTACTGGAACTTGATGTAGTCGCAACTTTCATCACCACAGGATTTTCTTCTTCCAACAAATTATACATTCCTTCCCATGTAGTTATGCTGACATCCTTATTGCAAGCGGTGTCTGCATATAGTGAAGCCATTTCTCTATTTTCAGAATTTGAGCTCTTCTCTTTCTTACCCATAGTGTTCTGTGAAAGCTTTGTATAGACGTTTCCTCCTTCGTGCTTGCGTTTTTTGAGTTAATGAGAGTAATGGCATGAGAAAGGTGATGAGATTGTTTTAAATGCAAAGGCAGATGAAATTTATTATTTTATCGTGAAATGAATTTCAATCAAAACAAAATCTCTTTTACCATTAATTGACAATCCATTCATTTAATCTAATCATTAAAGCGCATAACATATATTGATATATGGGAAGATTTTCTTTGAACAACACGCTTTTATGAATCCGCGACATTGTGATCTGCGCAATATCACAATATCACAATATCGCAAAACGTAACCATCGCAATTTTGCAAATAGCGCAAAAGCGCAAATTGCGAAATAGCGCAAAAGCGCACATCGCAAATATCGCAAAAGCGCATATCGCAGATATCGCAAAAGCGCAAAATTATAAATAGCGCAAACAGTATTCATTTTACATTTCTGTTTTCTGCGCTAGGAGATCTATGACCAATATGTTATTGTATAGGCTTTTTGGGATCGCGTTATCGCAAAATCGCAAAATCGCAATTTCAGTTTTTCAAAAGATATCTATCATTTTGCGATGGATGCGCTATTTTGTTTAAAGAAAATTTTTATTGTAATCTATCATAAACTTAAGTGTTTCTTAAGGTTCTTTCTAAGGGATTTCCCTAAGTTTACGATAGAAAGTTTTATTTGAAAAGGAAAACAAATAGTAAATTGATATTTTTGGATTTTTTAACTAAGGGTCCCCATTTATTTAGTATTATTACTAATATTAAATAAAAAGGGGGGTTTTTGCTGGTCACAATAGGTAGTCACACTTGGACTCTCCTACTATTCCCAGAATCTCGAAAAGGACCTCAAGCAGATTGCCACATGCAACTTCAGTAGCAGCTTAAATATCACCTGCAAAAAAAAAATCAATGGTAAGGCTCAGGTATGCAATCATCTAACCCTTTCTTCGAATCTATTTTAGCTTAAGAAAACATTAAAAAGTGTGAGAAGGAAAGTTTTTTATATAGCCAAAAATAGTAGCAGAGCAACCTCAACCTTATCTAGCAACTAGCCTCACTTTTTCTGCCATGAAGAGTAACAAGACAAAAGTAAAAAGGACTTGAGAAAGCGGGTAGTAATAAGTTCATTGTAATGGAAGAAAAGGAGTACCAAGGGGTCACCAAGGGTGAACTCAGTTCATAGAAAAATAACTGCAAGTTTATTCTGCATGCAATTAAAAAAGAAGAAGAATAAACTAAAATAAAGGTGGATCCACCACCTCTTGGCATGAAAACAAATTTTCTTAAGGCATCTGAGGACCTCCATGAAGCACCTACGAGAAGAAATTCAAGAAGATGAGCAAGAGGAGCAACGCATGAGCTAATAAATAGAAAATGAAACAAGCCATCATGCAGGAAGAACAAGAAGGCAGGGAGGATGAATGGGTTTATCGGAGGATGAGAAACAATTTTAGTAGGGGGGTGATGATGGACCTCTAAATTGGACATAAAATAAGGCCCATATAAACTTTCTTAAGCCCATATACCTTCCTTATGCACATGAAAAGATATATTAAATCTCTACTTTTGCACTTAATAATATTTTCTTACACTTTAATATTTTCTTAGGAAGGTTTAAAGGTAATTGCATATTTGTGCATAATATTGGTTATTTTTGTAGAATATTGTGAGAACATTTGGCAGATTATGCAGATTTGGAGAATGATATAATTTAGGGACTTGCTCCTTGCCACTCGAAGATAAATAGTGATGAATATGAGGAAATTATGGAGAAATATTGGAGAGATTCAAGGGGTTTGTCCACCCTCAAAGGCAGCCAAATGATCCTCATGAGATCTGCTCTAGCAATTCGAATTCTAGAGGCAGCCAAGAAACTCAAGACCAAGTGCACTCAAGCCATACTTCACTTGGAGTCAACTGGACTCATTACATATTTTTAAGGACAAGTTGGTAGCTACCCTGTAGAATAAATAGAGCATAGCTAGATCTAGGAAGAGTTACTGAATGTTAGTCAATTCGAGTCGATTCTAGTTGGAACTTTGTTGCAAATTATTAAGCTTTTTATTATTTCAGTGATCAAACTTTCAGAGATGTATGAGGTTATTGTTTTATAAAATGAGTAGACTGATTTCATTCTACTGATTGAAGTTTCATAGAGCTAGGTGTGTGGGTTAGGTCCCAATCCACGTGCCTCAGCCTCTCTGTTGTACTTGTTCTTTTCTTTCTTTCGTTTCATTAGCTCTGCTTCTGTTAATTCCATTTATGTTCCAATTTTCTGCTTAGTTTTGCTTTCAGTAGGCTGTTGTAGTTTTTGCTTTGCTTGTCAGTCATAGAATAGAAAAAAACCAAGAAAATTTGTGGATCAAGACCCCCTTCTCATCTCTGTCAATAGAGCTTGAGGAGGGCAAACCTTCCCACATGCCCAAAATCTGGTTTTTGTTTACTATTTCTAAGGTTAAAGGTAGAGTTTCATTACCATTTTTCAGTCTTCCTTTTTATTTTATTTTTACACATTTTCCTTTTTATTTGTGAATAAGTTAGCAGGATAGATTGTAGGAATCATTGTTAAAATACCATAGTAGCTCCGAGGCACCTCCCGCTTCATTTTCCCTCTCTACCTTCACGGTCTGAACACTCTTTCTACGCTTCCATTTCCTCCTTTGCCTCTTATTTGCAACTGTTGCACCCACTTTTTTCCCTAAATTCACTTAAGCCCTTCCTTTGTTTTTTTATTCACGGTTACCTTAGCCTTTTTAATGCAGAACACATAAAAACCATTCAAAAACCATCAAAAAATTTACCTCCGACTTCCTCCTCGAAATCCCCTCTAGCGAAATTCGCATTGAGCACTCCGCATGGTTTAAGTTGTTCCCATTAATGCTTACTATTTCTCGACGCCGATTTCGATATTCACCACATCGTATATCTCTCACCGCAACATTTTCCTTTGTTTCCTTCAACAATTACCACTTATAAATGCTGATAGGATATTTCCTCCGCATCGCATATCGCTCACCACAACCTGCAACATTTTCCTTTGCTTCCTTAAACACTTATCACTTTCGAATGCCGATGTGATATTGCTGCCGCATCATAGATCGCTCACTGCAACCCACAACATTTCTCTATTTCCTTTAACACTTATCACTTGTGATATCACAATTGCGATATCAATCCCACCTCTATGACACCACTCTGCATCGCACATTACAAATCGCGTTTTATTGGTTCTTTATTTAACACTCACCACTCCAACTCTGTGATATCACGATTGTGATATCAACCCCACCTCCACGTCACTGGTCTACATCGCACATCACAAATCACATTTTTTTGTTTCTTTTTTGACACTTATCGCTCCAATTTTGCGAAGTTGAAATTGAGATATCGTATATTGCAACCTTTGCCTCCATCACGTCTTTGTCATCACATATTTCACATTATTCCTATCCAAAGCCATTTTTTTGCCCTATTATAAGGCTTTATAATGTTTAAACCCCCGCTTTTCACTTCTAAGCCTCATTTCATGCGTTAAGCCCCCCATTAGCCTCTTTCTTTCCTCCAAGCTGCAAATCAAAATTTTCTCAATCAAAATTAAATCATGGATAGTTTAGCTGCATGGATAGAAGAATGCTAGATAAAGGTTAAGATAAGTAGGGTGTGTTTAGCCGATTGTCCAAGGTTAAGTGCAATTGAAATTAGTTTCCCTTCCGCAATTTCTTTTCTGCAATTTGATTTATTTTCTTTCTATCATTTCCTTTATACACATTAAATTAGTTTCATTTCCATCATTTCCTTTCTGCAAGTTAAGAGAGTTTCCTTTCTGTCATTTCCTTCCAACAATTTAATTTCTAGTTCTTATCATAGTTTAAAAAATAGCACCCTTTCGTAAAGTAGAATATGATGACATGAACATATTGCATATGTTATGTATATAGCACTATCACCTCCAAGTTTTTATGAACCCGAGGTTGATAAAGTAAAGTAGGGAAGCTCGTGAAAGATGCAACACTCTTGGTGCAATACTAGGGCACACTACTTTTTGGCATCGTTGCCGGGGAGGTTTCCAGTAGATGCTTTAATTTTTTTTTAACATTATTTTTCTCTTTCCTTTATTTTCATGCCATTTCATAATTATTAAAAAATAGACATACAAAAAGAAATTTAATTAAAAAAAGACACTTCTACAATACCAACTCCCCCACACCACGTGGTACAGTAAGAATCACATCACCATACAATTTTGAAGGTAGAAGATATGGATGGATATGATGAAAATGAAGGATATCTTATTGGGTTTCCCATTGAATATGTGGACACCAAAGTACATATGAATAACATCCCTCCATTTTTCCTTCCAAACTTCCATGGTATGAGGAGAGAGGATCCAGAAACATCTCTCTTTGAATTTGAGATACTTTGTAGGTCTTATAGCTACTTATCACAAACTCAAAAAGTGAGATTGTTTCCTACAACATTGAAGGATAGAGCTCTTAAATGGTTGATGAGTCTAGGTACTAATTCAATAAGATCATGGAATGATATGCAAAAGATATTTCTAGAAAAATACAAATATCGGGATCTTAGAGGAGACATTTTTAGAATGAACCAAGAAGAAGATGAGGGCCTTGAAGATCTAATAGAGAGGTTCACGTATATTTTTAAGAGGGAAAATTTGCATCATTTAGGATTTGACACACTAAAACCCTCTTACTTAGGACAATTAGGGATGAGTGGATTGATATCCATAATATCATGAGTAAAGGAGATGTATATCAATTGTCATTTGAAGAAATTTGTGAAACATGCAAGTGCATATCAAGAGGAAGTGAAAGAGTTAGTAAGTCAACATCAACATTGGTAAGGCAAGATGAACTTGGAAATTTGCTTGATAATTTTAAAACAGAAATTCTTAGCAATCTAAGTGAACAAGTAGAAATGTTAAGACTGAAAAATGAGAAAAACGTTAATGTTGAAATTGTTGTTATCCATGCAGAATCATATGCTACTAAATTTTGTTCATCATTCCCCAGGTTTAAGGAATTTTACCAAGAAGAAAATGGAGCAAGGAAATCACCAAAGAAGCTATGTTATGTAGCTCCAAGGAGACCTTGGCAGCTTGGTCAACTTGATATGATGCAAGGACCCACTCCATAATTTCAAGCTTGTTCACATCCATCTCAAAATAATTGGGACACACTCCCCCCTTGGAAAACTGGGCCATCTCAACCTCAAAACCAATCTTGGCAACATGGTTGGAAAGGACGTTATTGGGAAAATCCTCAACATCCTCAATATTTCCCTCAATATCCTCCATACCCAACTCCATGCTATCCCTACCATCCACGTCCACCACAACCACAACATCAACCACATCCATTTCATATATCCACCCCCACTCAACTACATGTACCATCATTTCCAAACCCACACCATGTAGTATCTTAGCCCACTTACAAAGCTGAGGTACAACACTACCAAAAGTATCCTCTTGATTTAAATGGTTTTCATCTTAGTTCAAGAAAGGTATTGAAAATAATAGATTTTCTTAATGTCAGTGAAGGACAACATCAAGAAAAACAATATCCAAATGGGGAGATCAAAAGATCGAGGGCTGCACTTGATGAACAACCAACATCAGAATCAAATGTTGAGAAAGTTACATCATGTTTACCAGCATTTCCTCCCTGTGTTCAAGAGAAAAATCAATAAAAAGAGGAATATTTGAATGTCGTAATAGAAGAGGACATCCAATGTGATCCAAATCAGCAAGTGGACCAGGGAAATCACAACTATATGGACATATGGTTCCAAATAGTGATTAAGTTGTAGCAACACACTCTTCTCCAACAATACTTGATACAATCCCAGTCAAATAAATTCATCTCTCATATTTAGGTACATGCCAAAGCATGTATTCCAAGTGTGAAACTGATTTTATCTTTCATCTTGATGTGTACATGGCTCCATTGGAAGTATTCATATACTTTAAAAAGGTTTTGTTTTCTTCAAGTAGAGTAGGAAAGTGAAAAAAAGAAAAAAGAAAAAGGGGCAAAAGAATAAAATCTCAGGTGAAAACCTCTTTTGAGGCCTCTGAGATTGGCTCACTGATTGAAAACCTCCGTGAGGCAGTCATTGGGTCAAAGACAAAGGAGAAAAAATAAAATATCCTAGGTGAAAAGCTCCTTTGAGGTGCCTAAGCAGACCTACTAGTTGCAAACTTCATTGGAGCAGCTAGTAAGCCTTACAAATAAAAAAAATCATTTATCCATATATCTCTCTCTAATGAATGCAGGTGCTCTCCAACCTTTGCAAGCAGAAAAACAACAAGTTTTCACAAAAAGAAAATTCGGTCAACACTTTAGTCAAAGGTAGTCACACTTGGACTCTCTTGCTATGCTCAAAAGCTCCAAAAGGACCTCAAGCAGATCGCCACATGCAACTTCAGTAGCAGCTTCAATATCACCTGCAAAAAAAAAATCAATGGTAAGGCTCAAGTATGCAATCATCTAACCCTTTCTTCCAATCTATTTTAGCTTAAGAAAACATTAAAAAGTGTGAGAAGGAAATTTTTTTATATAGCCAAAAACAATAGCAGAGCAACCTCAACCTTATCTAGCAACTAGCCTCAATTTTTTTGCCATGAAGAGTAACAAGACAAAAGTAAAAAGGACTTGAGAAAGTGGGTAGTAAGAAGTTCATTGTAATGGAAGAAAATGAGTACCAAGGGGTCACCAAGGGTGAACTCAGTTCATAGAAAAAGAACTGCGAGTTTATTCTGCATGCAATTAAAAAAGAAGAAGAATAAACTAAAATAAAGGTGGATCCGCCACCTCTTGGCATGCAAAACAAATTTTCTTAAGGCATCTGAGGACCTCCATGAAGCACCTACGAGAAGAAATGAAAGAAGATTAGCAAGAGGAGCAACGTGTGAGCTAATAAACAAAAATTGAAATAAGCCATCATGTAGGAAGAACGAGAAGGCAGGGAGGATGAATGGGTTTCTCGGAGGATGAGAAACAGTTTCAGTAGGGGGGTGATGATGGACCTCTAAATTGGACATAAAATAAGGCCCATATAAACTTTTTAAAGCCCATATACCTTCCTTATGCACATGAAAAGATATATTAAATCTCTCCTTCTGCACTTAATAATAGTTTATTACACTTTAATATTTTCTTAGGAAGGTTTAAAGGTAATTGCATATTTGTGCATAATATTGGTTATTTTTGTAGAATATTTTGAGAATATTTGGCAGATTATGCATGTTTGGAGAAGGATATAATTTAGGGACTTCCTCCTTGCCATTGGAAGATCAAGAGTGATGAATATGAAAAAATTATGGAGAAATATTGGAGATATTCAAGGGGGTTTTCCACTCTCAAAGGCAGCCAAATGATCCTCATGAGATCCCCTCTAGCAATTCGAATTCTAGAGGCAACAAAGAAACTCAAGACCAAGTGAAATCAAGCCATACTTCACTTGGTGTCAACTGGAATCATTACATATTTTTAAGGAGATGTTGGTAGATACCCTATAGAATAAATAGAGCAAAGCTAGAGCTAGGAAGAGTTACTGAATGTTAGTCAATTCGAGTCGATTCTAGTTAGAACTTTGTTGCAAGTTATTAAGATTTTTATTATTTCAGTGATCAAACTTTCAGAGATGTATGAGGTTATTGTTTTATGAAATGAGTAGATTGATCTCATTCTACTGATTTATGTTTCATAGAGCTAGGTTTGTGGGTTAGGTCCCAATCCACGTGCCTCAGCCTCTCTATTGTACTTGTTATTTTCTTTCATCGTTTCATTAGCTCTGCTTCTGTTAATTCCATTTATGTTCCAATTTGCTGCTTAGTTTTGATTTTAGTAGGCTGTTGTATTTTTTCCTTTGCTTGTCAGTCATAGAATAGAAAAAAACCAAGAAAAGTTGTGGATCAAAACCCCCTTCTCATCTCTGTCAATAGAGCTCGAGAAGGGCGAACCTTCCCACATGCCCAAAATCTAGTTTTTGTTTACTATTTCTGAGGTTAAAGGTAGAGTTTCGTTACCATTTTGCAGTCTTCCTTTTTATTGTATTTTTACACATTTTCATTTTTCTTTGTGAATAAGTTAGCAGGATAGATTGCAAGAATCATTGTTAAAATACTAGAGTAGCTCTGAGGCACCTCCCGCTTCATTTTCCCTCTCTACCTTCACGGTTTGAACACTGTTTCTACACTTCCATTTCCTCCTTTGACTGTTATTTGCAACTGCTACACCCACGTTTTTCCCTAATTGCACTTAAGCCCTTCGTTTGTTTTGTTATTCACAGTTACCTTACCCTTTTTAACATAGAACACATAAAAACCATTCAAAAACCATCAAAAACTTGCCCTCTGACTTCCTCCTCAAAATCCCCTCTAGAGAACTTCGCATTGAGCACTACGCATGGTTTAAGTTGTTCCCGTTAAAGCTTACTATTTCTCGACGCTGATTGCGATATTCACCACATCGCAAATCACTCACCGCAACATTTTCCTTTGTTTCCTTCAACACTTACCGCTTTTGAATGCCGATACGATATTTCCTCCGCATTGCATGTCACTCAGCGCAGACTGCAACATTTTCCTTTGCTTCCTTCAACACTTATCACTTCCGAACGTCGATGTGATATTTCTACCTCATCGTAGAAATCTCACTGCAACCCACAACATTTCCCTATTTCCTTTAACACTTATCACTTGTGATATCATGATTGCGATATCAACCCCACCTCCAAGACACCACTCTGCATCGCACATTGCAAATCACGTTTTCTTGGTTCTTTATTTAACACTCACCACTCCAACTCTGCGATATCGTGATTGTGATATCGACCCCACCTCCACGTCACCGCTCTACATCGCATATCACAAATCACGTTTTTTTGTTTCTTTTTTGACACTTATCGCTCCAATTTTGCGAAGTTGCAATTGAGATATCGTATATTGCAACCTTTGTCTCCATCACATCTCCACCATCACATATTTCACATTATTCCTATCCAAAGCCATTTTTGTGCTCTATTATAAGGTTTTATAATGTTTAAACCCCCAATTTTCACTTCTAAGCGTCATTTCATGCGTTGAGTCCCCCATTAGCCTCTTTCTTTCCTCCAAGCTGCAAATCAAAATTTCCTCAATTAGAATTAAATCATGGATAGTTTAGCTGCATGGATAGAAGCATGCTAGATAGAGCATAAGATAAGTGGGGTGTGTTTAGCTGATTGTCCAAAGTTAAGTGCAATAGAAATTAGTTTCACTTCTGCAATTTCTTTTCTGCAATTTAATTTAGGTTCTTTCCGTCATTTCCTTTCTGCACATTAAATTAGTTTCATTTCCATCATTTCCTTTTTGCAAATTAAGCTAGTTTCTTTTATGTCATTTCCTTCCAACAATTTAAACTCTAGTTCTTATCATAGTTTAAAAAATAGCACCGTTTCATAAAGTAGAATATGATGACATGAACATATTGCATATTTTATGTATATAGCACTATCACCTCCAAGTTTTTATGAACCAGAGGTTGATAAAGTAAAGTAGGGAACCCCGTGAAAGATGCAACACTCTTGGTGCAATACTAGGGCACACCAATTTTTGGCGTCGTTGCCGGGGAGGTTTCTGGTAGATGCTTTATTTATTTTTTTAACATTATTTTATTATTTCCTTTATTTTCATGCCATTTCATAAATATTAAAAAATATATATATACAAAAATAAATTTAAGAAAAAAAAAACACTTCTCCAATACCAACCCCCCCACACCACGTGGTGCAGTAAGAATCACATCACCATACAATTTTGAAGGTAGACGAGATGGATGGATATGATGACAATGAAGGATATCTTATTGGGGTTCCCATTGAAGATGTGGATACCAGTGTACATATGAATAACATCCCTCAATTTTTCCTTCCAAACTTGCATGGTATGAGGAGAGAGGATCCAGAAACATCTCTCTTTGAGTTTGAGATACTTTGTAGGTCTTATGGCTACTTGTCACACACTCAAAAAGTGAGATTGTTTCCTACAACATTGAAGGATAGAGCTCTTAAATTGTTCATGATTCTAGGTACTAATTCAATAAGATCATGGAATGATATGCAAAAGATATTTCTAGAAAAATACAAAGATCGTGATCTTAGAGGAGAAAGTTTTATAATGAACCAAGAAGAAGATGACAGCCTTGAAGATCTAATAGAGAGGTTCATGTATATTGTTAAGAGGGAAGATTTGCATCATTTAGGATTTGACACACTAAAACCCTCTTACTTAGGACAATTAGGGATGAGTGGATTGATATCCATAATATCATGAGTAAAGGAGATGTATATCAATTTTGATTTGAAGAAATTTGTGAAACATGCAAGTGCATATCAAGAGGAAGGGAAAGAGTAAGTAAGTCAGCATCAACATTGGCAAGGCAAGATGAACTTGGAAATTTGCTTCATAACTTTAAAACTGAAATTCTTAGCAATCTAAGTGAACAAGTAGAAATGTTAAGAATGAAAAATGAGAAAAAAGATGATGTTGAATTGTTGTTATCCATGCAGAATCATATGCTACTAAATTTTTGTTCATCATTCCCCAGGTTTAAGGAAGTTTACCAAGAATACAATGGAGCAAGGAAATCACCAAAGAAGCTATGTTATGTAGGTGCAAGGAGACCCTGGCAGCCTGGTCAACTTGATATGATGCAAGGAACCACTCTATAATTTCAAGGTTGTTCACATCCATCTCAAAATAATTGGGACACACTCCCCCTTTGGAAACCTTGGCCATCTCAACCTCAAAACCAATCTTGGAAACATGGTTGGCAAGGACCTTATTGGGAAAATCCCCAACATCCTCAATATCTCCCTCAATATCCTCCATACCCAACTCCATGCTATCCCTACCATCCACGTCCACCACAACCACAACATCAACCACATCCATCTCATATATCCACCCCCACTCAACTACATGTACCACCATTTCCAAACCCACGTCATGTAGTATCTTAGCCCACTTACAAAGCTAAGGTACAACACTACCAAAAGTATTCTCTTGCTCTAAATGGTTTTCATCTTAGTTCAAGAAAGGTACTAAAAAGAATAGATTTTCTTAATGTCATTGAAGGACAACATCAAGAAAAAGAATATCCAAATGTGGAGATAAAAAGATCGAGGGCTGCAATTGATGAACAACCGACATCATAATCAAATGTTGAGAAAGTTTCATCATGTTTACCAGCATTTCCTCCCTGTGTTCAAGAGAGAAATCAACAAAAAGAGGAATATTTGAATGTCATAATAGAAGAGGACATCCAATGTGATCCAAATCAACAAGTGGACTAGGGACATCACAACTATATTGACATATGGTTCCAAACAATCATTAACTTGCATCAACACACTCTTCTCCAACAGTAGTTGATACAATCCTAGTTAAAGAAATTCATCTCTCATATTCAAGTACATGCCAAAGCATGTACTCCAAGTGTGAACCTGATTTTATCTGCCATCTTGATGTGTACATTGCTCCATTGGAAGTATTCCTATACTTGAAAAAGGTTTTGTTTTCTTCAAGTAGAGTAGGAAAGTGAAAAAAAAGAAAAAAAATACAGAGGGGAAAAAGAATAAAATCTTAGGTGAAAACCTCTTTTGAGGCATATGAGATTGGCTCAATGATTGAAAACCTTTGTGAGGCAACCATTGGGTTAAATAAAAAGGAGAAAAAATAAAATATCCTAGGTGAAAACCTCCTTTGATGCTCCTAAGCATACCTACTAGTTGCAAAGCTCATTGGGGCAGCTAGTAAGCCTTACAAAGAAAAAAAATCATTTCTCGATATATCTCTCTCTAATGAATGCAGGTGCTCTCCAACCTTTGCAAGCAAAGAAACAACAATTTTGCACAAAAAGAAAATTTGGTCAACACTTTAGTCAAAGGTAGTCACACTTGGACTCTCCTGCTATGCTCAGAAGCTCCAAAAGTACCTCAAGCAGATCGCCACATGCAGCTTCAGTAGCAGCTTCAATATCACTTGCAAAAAAAAAATCAATGTGAAGGCTTAGGTATGCAATCATCTAACCCTTTCCTCAAATCTATTTTAGATTAAGAAAACATTTAAAAGTGTGAGAAGGAATGTTTTTTATATAGCCAAAAATAGTAGCAGAGCAACCTCAACCTTATCTAGCAACTAGCCTCACTTTTTCTGCCATGAAGAGTAACAAGACAAAAGTAAAAAGGGCTTGAGAAGGTGGGTAGTAAGAAGTTCATTGTAATGGAAGAAGAGGAGTACCAAGGGGTCACCAAGGGTGAAATCAATTCATAGAAAACGAACTGTGAGTTTATTCTGCATGCAATTAAAAAATAAGAAGAATAAACTAAAATAAAGGTGGATCCACCACCTCTTGGCATGCAAAACAAATTTTCTTAAGGCATCTGAGGACCTCCATGGAGCATCTACAAGAAGAAATGCAAGAAGATTAGCAAGAGGAGAAACGCATGAGCTAATAAACAGAAAATGAAATAAGCCAGCATGCAGGAATAATGAGAAGGTAGGGAGGATGAATAGGTTTCTCGGAGGATGAGCAACAGTTTCACTAGGGGGTTGATGATGGACCTCTAAATTGGACATAAAATAAGGCCCATATAAACTTTCTTAAGCCCATATACCTTCCTTATGCACATGAAAAGATATATTAAATCTCTCCTTCTGCACTTAATAATATTTTCTTACACTTTAACATTTCCTTATGAAGGTTTAAAGGTAATTGCATATTTGTGCATAATATTGGTTATTTTTGTATAATATTGTGAGAATATTGGAAAATTATGCAGATTTGGAGAAGGATATAATTTAGGGACTTGCTCCCTACCACTGGAAGATCAAGAGTGATGAATATGAGGAAATTATGTTGAAATATTGGAGAGATTCAAGGGGTTTTTCCACCCTCAAAGGCAGCCAAATGATCCTCATGAGATC
The DNA here is from genome assembly GCA_034641835.2 of Pinus albicaulis. NCBI lineage: Eukaryota > Viridiplantae > Streptophyta > Pinopsida > Pinales > Pinaceae > Pinus > Pinus albicaulis. The sequence continues at coordinate 1,661,012,864 of CM076575.1, read as the reverse complement.
CCCTCTAGAAATTTGAATTTTAGAGGCAGCCAAGAAACTCAAGACCAAGTGCACTCAAGCCATACTTCACTTGGAGTCAACTGGACTCATTACATATTTTTAAGGAGATGTTGGTAGCTACCCTGTAGAATAAATAGAGCAGACCTAGAGCTAGGAAGAGTTACTGAATGTCAGTCAATTCGAGTCGGTTCTAGTTGGAACTTTGTTGCAAGTTATTAAGCTTTTTATTATTTTAGTGATCAAACTTTCAGAGATGTATGAGGTTATTGTTTTTTGAAATGAATAGACTGATTTCATTCTACTGATTTAAGTTTCAGAGAGCTAGGCTTGTGGGTTAGGTCCCAATCCACATGCCTCAGCCTCTCTGTTGAACTTGTTCTTTTCTTTCTTTCGTTTCATTAGCTCTGCTTCTGTTAATTCCATTTATGTTCCAATTTGCTGCTTAGTTTTGCTTTTAGTAGGCTATTGTAGTTTTTCCTTTGCTTGTTAGTCATAGAATAGAAAAAAACCAAGAAAAGTTGTTGATCAAGACCCCCTTCACATCTCTGTTAATAGAACTTGAGGAGGGCGAACCTTCCCCCAGGCCCAAAAACTGGTTTCTTTTTACTGTTTCTGATGTTAAAGGTAGAGTCGCATTATCATTTTTCAGTATTCCTTTGCGTCGAATTTTTATGCATTTTCATGTTTCTTTGCACATAACTTAGTAGGCTTGATTGTAGGATTAATTTTTAAATCCCAGAGTAGCTCTGAGGTGCCTCCCTGTTCATTTTCCCTCTCTGCCTTCACGGTCTGAACAATGTTTCCACTCTTCCATTTCCTCCTTTGTCTCTTATTTTCAACTTCTACACCCACCTTTATCCCAAAATGAACTTAAGTCAATTAGCCCGCCTTATTAATTTGTTTTTTTATTCAAAGTTACCTTACCCTTTTTAACGTAGAACACGTAAAAACCATTCGAAAACCATCAAAAAATCGACCTCTGCCTTCCTCCTGGAAATCCCTACTACCGTACTTCGCATTTCGCACTCTGCATGATTTAAGTTATTCTTGTTACCACTTATCACTTCTCGATGCTAATTGTGGTATTCATCACATGGAAAATCTTTCACCACAACCTTTTCCTTTGTTTCCTTCAACACTTACCACTTCCAAATGCTGATGTGATATTTCTGCCGTATCGCAAATCACTCACCGCAACTTGCAACATTTTACTTTGTTTCCTTCAACACTTACCGCTTATGAACGTCGATGCGATATTGCCGCCGCATCACAGATAACTCACTGCAGCCTACAACATTTCCCTGTTTCCTTTAACACTTATCGATTGTGATATCACGATTGCGATATCGACCCCTCCTCCACGTCACCACTCTACATCACACATTGCAAGTCACGTTTTTTTTTTTCTTTCTATAACACTTATTGATCCAACTATGTGATATCATGATTGCAATATCGACCCGACCTCCACGTCACCACTCTGCATCGCACATCGCAAATCTTGTTTTTTTGTTTCTTTTTTAACGCTTACCGCTCCAATTTTGCGAAGTTGCAATTGTGATACCGCATATTGCAACCATTGCCTCCATCGCATCTCTGCCATTTCATATTTCACATTATTCCTCTCCAAAGCCATTTCTGCGCCATATTATAAGGTTTTATAAGGTTTAAACCTCCGCTTTCCACTTCTAAGCCTCATTTCATGCGTTAAGCCCTTAATCAGCTTCTTTAGCCTTTTTCTTTCCTCCAAGCCGCAAAGAAACATTTTCTCAATCATAATTAAGTCATGGATAGTTTAGCTGTATGGATAGAGGCATGGTAGATAGATCATAAGATAAGTAGGGTGTGTTTAGCGGATTGGAAAATGTTAAGTGCAATTGAAATTAGTTTCAGTTCTACAATTTATTTTCTGCAATTTAATTTAGTTTGTTTCTGTCATTTCCTTTCCCGACATTAAATTAGTTTCATTTCCATAATTTCCTTTCTGCAAATTGAGTTAGTTTCCTTTCTGTAATTTCCTTCCACCAATTTAATTTCCAGTTCTTATCATAGTTTAAAAAATATCACCCTTTTGTAAACCAGAAGAGGATGAAATGAACAGATTGTATGAACCCTTGGTTGATAAAGTAAAGTAGGGTAGCCCCTGGGATTTGCAGCACTCTTAGTGCAATACTAGGGCTCACTAGTATGTCTAAATAAAAAGGTATTGAAAATAGTAAACACGGTTAAATTCACACGCAAAGACACAAATAATTTGACTCTATATGTGTATGTACTTTCATGGACAACATATTTGTCTAAATTATAGGAAAATAACATCAAGGATATATATATATATATATATATATATATATATTTTTTTTTAGAAATTGATATTTTCATTTATTTGCAACCCAGTACACCCCATTCATGATCTCAAACCTATCTATAAAGAAGTCAAGTCATGGTGCAAGTAAGGTTCAAGATAGAAAAGTTTAAACTATAAAGATTGCATCTGTGCCCTTAGCACTAAAAATGCATGCCTCTTCCTAGCACTAAAAATATGTGTGTGTTTCTAGATATAAAAATGTGTGCATGTTCCTAGCACTAGAAACATATGTGCATTTCTAACACAAAAATGAACACATATTCCCAACAGAAAAAATGTGTGTGAATTCCTAGTGCAGGAAATGCATGCACACTCCTATCGTGAGTGACTTAGCACAAAAAAAAAAGGTTGAGGTGGTTTTGGGGAGATGGGGAGGAGGAGGGAGAGAGAGGTAGGGATAGAAGGACCAAGGGAGAGAGAGAGAGATAGAGGATGGAAGAATTAGTTGGTGAGTGAGGGGAGAGAGTGGGTGAGAGATATAAGGAATGAAGGTGGTGAATATATAGGAAGGAAGATAGTTGTGGTTTACATAGGGAGAAAGAGAGAGACAATGGTGGCAGGAGGTTGTTGTCGAAGGATTGAGAGAGAGAGAGATAAAGGGAGAGGTAGGATATAGAGTGAGTGTGAGTGCATGAGAGTGTGGTGGGGGGTATAGAAAGAAAGCATGGAGCGTGAAGAGAAATGAAGAGCACGAGATAGATATATGATTTGGATGAGTGAGGGAAGATAATAATAAATGGGGGATAACGAGTGAGATAGAGAGCTAGGGAGGGAGAGATAGAGAAGGATGAAGGGAGGGAGATAGAGATATAACTAAATGGAAGAGAGAGAGTGAGAGAGAGGGATAAGGGTGAAGGAGAGAGGGAGAGAGAAGATAGAAGGAGAGAGGGAAAGGAGGTGGGGTGGGAGGAATTAAAGAGGAGAGAGAGAGAGAGATATGTGGTGTGATAAAGAGAAGAAAATATAAAGTTGAAAGGGGTTTGTTAAGAAGAAGGGATTAAGGGAGTGGGGGGATAGGGAGAGAGGAAGCATAGGAAAAGGGGTGTGGTAGTTAAGGAGAGAGGGAGAGAATAAGGTAGGGAAGGAGGCAAAGATATAATTGGAAGGAGGAGAGAGGAACTAATTGAGAGAGAGATGTATATAGGCATGGAGAGAGAGGGGGAGGGAAGAAATAGAATTAAAGCTGGAGGGTGTAGATAGAGAGAGAGATAAAAAAGAAGAAAGATATATAGAGGAAAGAGGGTAGATAGAGATGTGGAGAGAAAAAGAGAGGGTTATAAGGGAGAGAGAGAAAGAGAGTAAGGGATTGGGGAATGGAGGAGAGAAAGAAGGAGTGAAAGAGATAGAGGGAGAGAGAATGGGTGATAAAGGAGGGAGGGAGAAAAGGGGTGGATGTGAGGGGGAAAGAGGGAAGGTGAGATAGATAGAGGTTGAGAGAAAGAGGGAGGTAGAGAGAGAGAGAGAGAGAGAGAGAGAGAGAGAGAGAGAGAGAGAGAGAGAGAGAGAGAGAGAGAGACATATATATATATGGAGAGAGAAATAGTTATATATGGAGAGAAAGAGAGAATGAGTGAGAGCTGGGGGTGATAGAAATAGATAGATAAGAAGAGGAGAGACAAATAATTAGAGAAAGAGAGAGAGAGGGTGGGTGAGAAAGTGAGACAAAGAAGGAGAAAGGAAGGGATACATCGATATATAGGGAAGAATAAAGACACAAATAAAGAGAGAGGGAGAGAGAGTGGCGGGGGAGAGAGGGAGAGAGATAGTGAAGGAGTGAGTGAGAGAGAGAGAGAAAAGTATATAGGGAGGTACATAGAGAAAAATATTGGAGAAATAGAGGCAAAGAGAGGGGATGATACAAGTGTATATAGGTGGCCACCCGCCTCTTCTACTTACTCAATTTTTCTCTATATTCTTCGTAGTTTTTCTATAGTTTTTTGGGTCCCAAAATTTCATGGTTGTTTTAAGGATATAGATGACTTATTTCAGTGATTCAAGGGGCCAAGAGATGCCATGGAATGCCTTGGCCCCAACCAAAAGTTTTAATCCTTTTATAGTTATTTCCAATGAGTTTTTATACACCCCAAACAAAAATTGTATGGAAAATTTGTTCCCCTAGTAATATGATGTACCATCTAACCATGTCAAGGTCCATAAAACTTTTTGTGCTTCATCTTGTAAGTTTAGGGATTTTTAGCACTTGGGTTATTTATTTACATTAAAATATTAGTCTTCAGGTCTATTTTAATAGCTTTTACATATGCGTGTAGCCACCATCTCTTTCCCTTTAGAGATAAATACCACCACTCTAGCCCTTTTGTTCTATATTATTTTTTCATTTTATTTTTTAATAGAAGTTCATTTTTGCTATATTATTGTGGTCTTTTCTATATTTTTTTAATGTGTGTTTAATTTCCTTTCCTACCTTGCATTTCATTCCTTGTAAAACCTAGGTCACTTGTATCAAAGCAATATCCTCCTTGTTGTTTCTTAGTACACATCCTAAGAAGGTCAAGGTATAAAGAGTTCAGTCTCAAGCTAGTTTCACTTGGAAACAATTTCTCTTACATACCCATGTGGCTTCTCATGGAAGAATAAAAGGAAGATGATGGAGTGTGATATGTTATCTAGTTTTTGGTTCAGGAATCAATTACACAATGGAGGAATGAAATGATGGAAAATTTCACTGAAATCCATGGAAAATTTCCAACCGTGTGTGAGGCGCCTTCAACAAGTATAAATTTTAGAGGTGTTCCATCCTTAAAGTTAAAATTTAACTTTGATATCCCAATATTCAAAGGCCAAATAGATGTAGATGCTTTGGAGAAATGGTTAAATATGTTGTAGGGTTATTACTTTATCCAAATTTGTTCGAGAATGAGAATATTCCCTTTACATTCCTAAAATCCCTTCCCCATGTCAAACATTGGTCGCAAGGTTATTAGGAGAGACAAGGTGAAGATGAGTTTACATTATTAAATGTGGGATGCACTTGGGAAACTTTTATTGATACCCACAAGGAGGAATTCTACATTGTAGGGAACTATGATGACCAATATATGAGATGGACAACTTTGTGATAGGAGAGAGACAAGATGGTGCTACAGTGAACTAATATTTTCCATACCTTGTGGTAAAAGTTGGGTATCAAAGACTTTGAGTAGCACTAGGTTTTGAAGCATTGTAGTGTTGTACATAAGTGAATTCAAATGGAGATGTATTTCGTAGGTAGTTCTTTAGTGTGAGCTAATTATCTATATATTTTCAAAATTGAGCACAAATTTAAGTAGTGGAATAAGCAGGAGTTCGTTTCTACAAATTCACTCTAAAAGAAACCTAGGAGATGTGTCCCTAACTCACTTAATAAGAGACAAATCAAGGATTTCCAACCTTAAGAAAACCAACCTAAATGACAGGCAAAGAAAGGTAATGGGAAGTTAAATAAGGAAACTAGAAAGTGGTGCCAGTTCCTCAAAATCCATGGAACAATGCTAAGGAATGCTACTTTAAACACTAATTGTTAGCTAAGAGTAAATAAAAAGAAGAAAAATATGGCTTATATTATATTTTAGAATGAAGTAAAGGAAATAAAATCATCGATTTAAAACTGAATTCTATATAATAACCATAAATATTTAACCAAAAGAGATAGAGGGGGCTAAGGAGGGGGAGTGCCTCATCCATTCTCAGATGTGGATGAAGGGGACCCCGCTAAATTTCATTGTTGATAGTGGAAGCTAGAATAACTTTATCTTAGCTGAGGTCATCAAGAGATTGAAATTATTGAAAGTGTCATACCCCAAACCATACATCATTGGTTGGTTGAGCAATGGGAAAAACATCCTTGTTATCCAATAATGCCACTTATCCTACAACATCAAGACCTTCAAAGAGGAGGTACTGTGTGATGTTTCCCCACTCAAATTTTGTGATATTATTTTAGGAGAAACTTATATGTGGAAATTTCATGTTGTTTATGAGTCTTGTCCATATAGTCTGATTGTTACTTTAATGAGTCATATCTATTGGATGATAGAGCTATTTTATACTACCAGAATTTCACAAATCTCAATAAAACAATGTTGAAAGTTAATCTCTCAAACCATAATTTTTTTCCTCTTCATGGTTCCATCATAACGTGAAAATAAGGTAACTCTAACCACCACAACCTTAACAAAATAGATCTCTACAAAATATAAATATGTGGACAAGATTATAGAGGCATATAGTGACATTTTTGCTTCACCTATGGGAACAACTCCTCAATAGTAGGTTAAACACTCAATTGCCTTGATATCTTGCGTTCCTTTACATAATGGTATAATATATATATGTTATATTTTGGATAATTAGAAAATATATCTTCATATTCATCAGCTAATAAAAAAATGATCACATTTGACCAAGCTCGTCACCTCGCAGGAGCTCAAATGTGTTGGTGCAGAAGAAGGATGAGTCATCGAAACTTTTTATTGATTATAGATCCAAAATAATATATCACTGGGAATAGATACCTTATACTCTAGATTAACAATATTCTTAGTCAACTTAAGTGTTCCAAGTAATCTATTAGGATTAACTTGAATTCAGGCTACCACTAGGTTCCAATTGAACAAACTAATGTATAGACAACAACCTTCAAATATAAAAAATGCCTTTTTGAGTGCTTATTCATATTCATTGTATTTAATAATTCTCTATTATTTTTAAGAGGGAGATGGATGATATCCTACATTATTCACAAAGTATTTTGTAGTTGTATATTTGGATTACATCCTCAACTTTAGGAGAGAATAGGAAGAACTTTTGCAACACATTTAGTATGTCCTAAGAACCCTATGACATACAACTTGTATGAAAATCTAGAGATATGATCATTTCTAATGCAAAAAATTCAATATTTGTGATGCATCGTGGATGAGAATGGGATGCATGTGGACTTGGCCAAGATCCAACACATTCAGGATTGGCTAACCGTGACAACCCTAATGGACCTTTCCATATTATTAGGCATTTATATCTTCTATCGAAGGTTCTTATTGTGGTTCTCTCATATTGCTTGGCCCTTAAGTCAAGTGACCAATGGTGGAGTTAAAGAATTTTTTTTTTTGTATCAATAATCTTACAAGCAATTCAAGGGTATAAAACATCACCTCTACTTTGCACTAGTCCTCACCTTGCTATGCCTATATTCACCATTTTAGATTGAGGGAGGCTCCTCTAACTACTTTATTGGTGAAATACCCTCTGAGTAAGGACATAGAATGGAAGATCATAATGAAATGTGAGTGTGAAAGGCTAAGGGAATCACATTGCAATCAGGTGGTAAGGAACTTCAATGTGGAGATGATAGTAGTATCACTTTAGAGGTATTTATATGGGCACGAGATTCCATAAGATGTATGCAAGTATATGAGATCATGCACTTCCTCTGCAATTTATAAAATAGCCATCAAGAAGAAAGGCTTTCACACTCCTCTACCTACCTGCGACAAGCCTTGGGATTTATTTCACATGGATTGCATCGTCTCATTACCGGGCATGGTAATGATTTTGTGTTTTTGGCTATTGATTAGTTCTCTAATATGGGCATCATTCCACTATGAAAATAGTGTATCACAACTAAATACACTACTAAAATCTTCATTGAACATGTTTGGATTCTTTTTTAGCTACCATGGACCATTATTTTAGACAAAGATAGTAGGATACTTAGTACCTTTTCTCCATTTTGTGGTCTCTAATGGATAAAAAGTTGACCAAATCAACTTCTTTTCATCTTTGAGAAAATGGGAAAATAAAAGTGGTCATCAAGACGATTATCATTAGAGAAATTTTAATGTTTAAAATGGACATCCCAATGATATTATAAAATAATAGTGGAAATAATAAAATAAGATTAAGATTACATCATGAAATTTTAGAGGGAAGAAGAAAAACCTACTTTTTCAAATGGAATTTTCAACTTATCTCCCTATGGTTTTACTCAAGTTTTGAGTGGGAGCACTTATTAGATGCATAATTTAATTCTGATAGAACTCTTCAAATTCCTTCTTGTAGAATTCTCCACCATTATCTGTCCTCAATACCTTTATCTTCTTCTCTATCTGGTTTTCCACGAGAGCCTCAAGTTCTTTAAATCTGTCAAATACTTCATATTTCTTCCTAAGGAAATATATCCATGTATTCCTTGAGAATTCATCTATAAATGACACATAATATACATACTTACCCAGTGATGGAAGTTACATAGGTCCAAACACATTAATTTTCACAAGATCTAATATCCCTTTTTCCCTCTTAGCAGGAGAGGGGAAACTCACTTGATTATGCATACCAAAGAAAAATTAGACATATATCCCGAATTTTGTGCCGAAACATGGTATTTTCTCCAGATACCACAAGGTTTTCAACTACACTTTCAGGAACCATAGAACGGTTACACCCATCAATAACAATGTTACCTAGAAGCTTGTACATAATTCCAATTCGAGCTCCCCACATTAGTACCAGTCCTCCCCAAACCATATGATAGGTATCCTTTCAAACATTGTTTTTACACCTACATTATCCATCTAGATTACATAAATCATATTTCTGGCCAATGTAGGAATATGCAGAACACTAAGAAGTGTTCTAATACTTCCACCTTGCAACTTCAGCTTGAATTTCCACGTCCAATGATTCTGACCTTCTTGTCACCCCCTAAGAAGACATCACCACCATCATATTTCTCATGCTTGCATAACCACTCCCTATGGGGAGTGACGTAAAAGGATACACCTGAGTCAATCAACCATGCCGCATGATCTACATGTGTACTTGAATAAGAAGCCAAGTACACATCGCCACCTTCATTTGAGGTGGTTTTTGCCTCTACAAAAGGAGCATCACATATCCCTTTCCTTTATCAGGATATTTACATCTACAGTCCTTGTTGAAGTGCCCTTCCTTTTCACATTTCCATCAGACCTTTACAGGTTTTCCTAGAGATTTTGATCTCCCTCTAGATTTAGATCTCCCACTTGAGGACTTATTTTTGTTTTTTTTCATGGACCGTCCTCATGCAAAAAATGCATCTCCATTCTTGACATCTCCTCTGACAGAAAGGATGAGACAATTTCATCAAACATCAAGGTAGTTGTATTGATACCTATTGCAACAACTAGATTATCCCACTAATCTAGTAGAGAAAAAATAAAATGATGCACTTATCTTCATCTAAAATTTTAATATCAATGAATCCTTCGACACAAAAAATTTCCTTCAACTACTCTATGAGCCCATGCCTTCTCTATTTGCTGGCATCCCATGCTAATGGTGGAATATTGGTTACTTTTACAATAGTGACATCACTTCTTCCATGCTTCAAAATATAACTATACACAATGCATTAAACCGAAGACCCAAGGATATCCAATAAAGAATTCTAATTACCAACTACAACACCCATCTTTCCTCAACCATCTCATGAAGACAATGGAGCATAATCTCACATGAAACAACTTCAGTTACTTGCAAAATTCTATAAATAGATGTCATATTAACTATACTAGATATTTATAAGACTAATACTCCTTACTTTTAATTGTCATGCTAGCTAAAGTACAGGGATTGAAGACACCCCTTCAACATTGTTTCTCCCAATTTTTTCTTAGTTTTTTGGTAGCCTCAAATAATATATATCATTCCCATGTGATTTCCAATAATGAAATTATTCACTTCAAATCCAAATTCATTTACAATCCATACAATTTCATGTTAGTTATATCACGAGGCAATATACACTTATGAAGATGAAGGCTATGTCTTATTCAACTTGTCGACCCAAGTCATGCAGTTTGTAGGTAATTTCTGGAGGAATCAATTTCAGCTCAGCATATCATCCCTAGACTGATGGTCAGACAAAAGTGGTAAATAGGAGCCTTGGAAATATTTTGAGAAGCTTGGTAAGTGAACATCCCAAATAGTGGGATCAAGTTCTTGCTCAGGAAGAATTTGCATATAACAATTCACCCAACAGAAGCACTGGATTAAGTCCATTTCAATTTTTTTATGGGATGCATCCAAGAGGTATTTATAGGTTGAGGAACCTGGGAAGACAACAACTCAGAAGTGCATATGGTGAATATTTTGCAGCAAGTGTGCAGGAAATACAAGATAGAGTCAAGCAACAACTACAAGAAAGCAACAAAAAATATAAACAAAGAGAAGATTCCAAAAGTAGAAAATTATAATTTAATGTTGGAGACCTGGTTATGGCACATATTCAGAAAGAAATATTTTCTAAAGGGAATATAATAAGTTAAAACTGAGAAAGATTGGACCATGCAAAATTCTCAGGAAATTTTCCTCAAATTCTTATGAAATAGAACTACCCAAAGACTTTACTATTTCACGAATATTTAATGTTTCTGATATAACCCCTTTAAGGAGCCAATGGATTAATATCCTATAGATGCACATGTTCATAGTAAATTTTAGCGAGAGAAACAACTACCTTCAGCACCAACAAAGCAAATTGAATCCATCGTCGATCAAAGAGTGGCTAAAAGGAATAGAAAGAAAGAGTATCTTCAATACTTGGTCAAATGGAAGAATCAACCAATGGAAGATGCTACTTGGATGAAACTAATAGAGATTTCAGAATATGGTACCAACATTGAAGAATTTCACGAGAAAAACATATGATTGTATCTTTTTCTTCCCCGGTAGTATGATGCAGAAGCATCTCATGTTTAATTTTTATGTAAATATTTAATTAATGAATCTAGGAGTTTCTAGAATTAGTGAGTCATTGTAGAATTAATTAGGAGATAGGGAAGTTAGGATAAATTCCTAAAGTTGAGAGGATAGCTCTCAAATTACTCCATATATCTAGGAGGATGCTTCTCTTGAAGAGATTCGAGAGACTTCCCTCCTTTAAATAAATAGACATGTAATCTTTTGGAAAACTCAATGTTTTGGAGTGTGATTTTAATGAATAAAATTTGTGTTTTTTGTCTTGTTAATTCTCTGCACCAAATTTCTAGAATCATATGATCACCAAAATTGCTACTAAGTTGGGACTTTCACATGAAATTTCCACTCCCAACTATCCATAGGCTAATGAAAAAGTTGAGATTGTTAAAATTTTTCTTAAAACTATTCTTCAACATATGGTAGGGTTCGATAAATCGGACTAGAACATGCTTCTTTACACTTCCTTGTGGGCATACCGAACCTCAGTTACGACTGCTACCGGATTCAAACCCTTTCAATTAGTCTATGGTCTAGAAGCAATCATCCCATCGAGTGGGAAATTCCATATTGAAAACTAGTTTTTGAACTTCTTCCTCTCACTTCCATAGAGGAGGAGAGTATTATACATTTGACTCATTTGGATGAAACTCAACGTGATGTTTCTTTAGCTAATTAAGCTTATAAAATACACGTTAAGGAATAATATGACAAAAAAAAAATTCCTCGAGTCGTCTCGGAAGGAGGCTTGGTTCTCTTATATGACCAGGAGGCTGATAAGTTAGGTACAGGAAAGTTTCAACATACGTCGCTAGGTACATTGTCAAGCCATTCCTTTCAAATGGGACCTATGAGTTAATATATTTCGATGGAGTTCCACTAACACAACCTAGAAGTGGGTTGTACCTCAAAAAATTCTATGATTGATCTCATGCGAAGTACATTATGTACATACTGTCTATATGTGTGTTTGAGTTTTTTTTTAGTGTGTCTTTTAATATTTTCTCACTGTTTCTGTTTATCCCATTTACGTTTGGTTTGAATATCTTTACGTTGAGAGAGAATGTATGAAATCATTGTCCCACACGTTAGAATGATGATTGAATATGCTTCTTTTTGCATCATTGTTCATGCCTCTAATTACTAGTGTGACAGATTTCTTCGGTATGAACATTCTTGTGATTGAAAGTTGTTGACAGAGAGTAAGTCGATCATTTCTGGACCTGATGAATGATTCGTGGACACCCTATCTAGAAACCAATGACGTTACAGAAACAAGAGCCATTAGCACTTGCTTTCTATATAATTTTTTGATGTCCTTCGTGGCATATTTATATTACAACTTCTAAAGAAAATTCCCAACAAATGGGATCTTTAATTTTGTAGAGCTTTGCATACTTTATTTTTTTCATTTAGGTAAAGATTTTTTTTTCCAATGAAGGTATTGAAAATTTACGGATACTCAGAATAAATGGTTTAAATTATAAACTAATTTTAAATTTTAATGCCAGATGGAACTATTTTACTTGTTAGATAAAAATAGTTGTAAAAGGAATAATCAACTATATGTCCTGAAGAATGTCTTAGAATTTTTTTTTTCTTATATGTGATGTTGTTATTTCATGTATTTGTAATACCTTGTTGATCTATTGAATAGAGTAGTTAGATGATACTACATATATCTCTTAGTTTATTGGCTTGTGTTATCTCACTATGCATGTTATAATTTTGGCAATCAGAGCTCGAATTGGAGCATTCAAGTTGAAGAAGGAGCGAAGCATGTGATGGATTATAGGTAGGCTTTATGTCATCGTCTATTTACTTTAAGGAAAGCATTGGGTTCCTTGTCTCTCTTTTGTTCTATATTGGCCATCAAACCTAGGGGAGATACTCTTTTCCAAAATTGTAAATCTCACATAACATGAAAAACATGATGATAGATCACACACATAGACTATATGTTATTGTACTCCAAAGATTCATGTATAATATCAACCCCCTACTTCCACTTCAATATTTTCAACCAAACTCTCTGTATAACGAGAATATTTGCACACTTAATAATTCTAGGATGGATCCACCAGGACATACTTCCCAAATAATACCCTAAATCCCACAAAAACATATTATCCCAAAATTCTAAAGGAAAATTTGGAATATTAACCTAGATGGGGTAGGTCCTAATTACTTTTGGATGAAAATCAAAGCAAGGGTGTCATAATCTCAAGTTGAGCATAAAATTTCCATTGAATAATCAATCACTTAATGTTTTCACTACATCTTCTTTAGAAATGAAGAAAATCAAACACAAATCATAGCCACACCTTCGAAATTAACTAAAAATGTTCCCAATAACCTAGTGAAATATGTAAATTATGCCCAATCATTTTCATGAAATAGTGTTTTAATAGTGATAGCATGAAGTGACACTTTACTAAATTACTAATTTTTTACTCATATAATCCAACACATTCTAAGTACTCAAATTTTAAATCTTATTTGATCATGTTTTTTCCACTTCATTGAGCACATGTGCTTCTCTTTCCTATCCGTCCCCATAAAACCCAACTCCTTAGTGCTTTTCAATTATTTCATATTCAAAGAATTCCCCACAATTAACTTCATTATAAACTCCATAACCTACATACAGAGGAGGTGAACCCCTTGTTTTAAATATCATCAATTCCAACACACAAGGGAGTAATGGGCACATTTCTTGCATATTTTTATTGATTAAATGTATAATAAAGTTAAATGTACCTAGCACTTTTTTTTTGGAAAATATTAAACACCATGCACTAATTTAATGGTTGGTTTACTACCTTTTCATCATGTACATTAGATATCCTATTATTCACAAAATTGAAAGACAAGAAACCAATCATTAGATTACTGTACAACAGTGGCAAATATAAGACGATCACATATAAGCCCCTTTGCGCAAATTAATAAGTCTATGAGCCATGACCATAATATTCAGAGCTACACTGCCTCCATAAGAACTTTGAATATTTGGTCCTTTACCTCTTTGTCAGAAATGGATACGAAATCTTTGTATTTGTAGAGGAAGTGCATGCCTCATGCAACATTGAAACTAAACCTTTTGCAACATCGTGATGCTTTAGAAATTCCCAATTCAGTTGGCTGACAGAAAGGTCCAGGATGCCTTTCATATGATTTACAACATCTTCACGGCTACTTTCGGGATTGTCTTTCAGAAAACACTCTAAACTTGAAGCTACCTCCCCGCGTTCCTTCTCTTTCTTCACACACACATAGCGGAAAATTAAATTTAGCTTCAAATACCTCAAAATCTGTTAGGTCGTCCTTGATTCGGATCGTCGGTTCTAACAGATCATGGATTTTGGATGGATAGAATATTTGCTCCAGAGTGTCGTCTGGTAGAATTTGACCCATTTAACACACACATCCCTGAGCTAACGAGGACATTCTTATAGTACTCATTAAACCATGGAACATATCCAGCCATCATCCATTCCGCTTCTTGCAGAAAAGACTCGAGGCATCGCTCCCACTAAAAATGAAGGCAACCGGTCAGATATTTCATTGATTTAGACATAATAATAACAACATTTTTCGTAGTTGTCTATAAAAATTATAAATAATACATACGCCATTTTTTTGTATGTACACTGCCATATCCCTCCCTCACATTTTTTCCACTTCAGCAGTCCATTCATTGGATGTATTAATGAAGAAATCGAATAATTTTTTAATGTGGTCTGGAAGACAGCCTATTATCGAACTATCCCATCTGTAAATAATATAAGTTGATTATTGAAAAATATAAAAAACTTCGTGCTATCCCACAATGTCACTGGCGCAGAAATTACAACGAATGAATCGATAGCAGGGAATTCGATTTCACCTTCTCAGTCCCCCGATTTCACCTTCTCACTCCCTCGGTGAAGATTTTGATTTGGTCCAAAGTTCCGTGAATATCATATAGGACATCTAGAAGAATCAACAGTGTTGAGAGTTGTGTGAAGGTGATTCTGCTGCTACAAAATTCAGGCTCAAATGTGCTTAGAACCGCCCAAAAGTAAAACTCCACGTGACATTTCCTATAGAAATTCAGCTGTGGCAGATATTAGTCTGCCCACCACCTATATATATTGCACACCATCATATGTCACAAAATTTACAAGAAAACATAATGATGAGATACATAATATATCCTATCATATCCCATCATAATGTGCACTTGGAGATAAGTTGCATCTCTTTCTTATGTGTGCATTGCAGAATATTGAAGTCCAATTTCGCCAACTCCAAAATTTTCTGGTTTATGTTAAACCTGGAAAAATACATAGCGGACATGGATTAGTGTATTGAGAACACTTACTGAAATTTAGGATTGATTTTGTTTATACTCATTGAAACTGATCAAATTTTATGGACAAGGTTAGTACTTGAGCCATGAATAGTTATGTTCATATATTTCGATAAAGTTCCTAGCCTCCCATCTAGGCACACTACAATGCCATGGAAATTCTAATGCATATTTCACCTGAAAAAAAATAATCAAATCAGCCTTGTACTGATGATGCTACGAGAGTATAACATACAAAATAAATAAAAAAATTCTAGACCCAAGAGTTTGCATACAATACTGGAAGTTGGAAAGTGTGATTGCAGGTTACCTCTCTTCGAAGGCTTTGATCAATGTCAGTTGTAGTCTGTCCTATTAAAACTTGGCTTAGATATTGTGTTGTTAATGTCTTTGATTCCTCCATGACTTTTTCTCTGGGAAACGAAATATTTGAAGCTCGGAATAATGACAGCATGCTCCTCATTTGTTTATCATCTCTTCCTTCTTCACCACTGGAATTGCAGAAGAAGTGCCCTTTTTCATCTTTGAAATTCTCTAAAACATCTGTTACATGAATGCATAATATTCTATGAGACTCAAATATTTTTATTTAACTGTCAAACAACATCAAGGGTATATTTTAATCTATCTAACCAGAAGAGACATTATATCAATGCATTCGGAGTGCTCGTAACCCCAAAGCTGTAGAGTTGATATATTTGATGAGGGAATCTCTTTATCCCACCCCGATGCCCCTTTCGTTCCAACATCTACTCATCAACAAGGAATCAGCTTTTAATAATCAACCAGTGAGTAGCTATAATCTATAAGAAGTGCATGTAATCACTGTGTAGAAGTTTTCTTATTGCTTCTAAACAAAAAAAGAGAATGAAGATTCCCTCAACAACACAGAGTTTTAAAACTCAATTTGCAGAATGAACAGAATCAATTTAGGACAAGTTTTCTCAATTCATAAAAGAATAAAAGAAATACAAAATCAGCAATTTTATTCTTCCTCCTTGAGAGGAATTCACAAATGATAACAGTGGACTGTAAAACAATAGTGATCACAAACTTCTCTGTCCTCAAATCCGCACATATAGTGCTTACAATATTACTGTGTATTAAGCCTACGGGCCACAGTAATTTCTCTGTTTCTCTGTTTCTACAAAATGAGTTCCTATGCACACAAAGTAAAAAATTTCATTACCAGAGCCTTCAGGCTCATTCCTTTTATAAGGCACGATTACAATAAAAAAATTAAACCGACCAAAAAATTTGGACTTCAAATTTCATGAAATCAATTTGAAGTCCTCATCGCATCTGGAAGTCAATCGGTGATCGACAATACAATGGCCAAAATGTTTATGACCTTTTCGCTTTACAATTGCGATGTGCGATTAGCGATGGTGGTGGAGACCACATCACATCACAACATCGGAAGCGATTAATACAGTGGAAGTCAGAGGAACGATTGCAATTGCGATTGCGTGGGGCCCTTATCGCATCGCAACATCGGCAAAAATCAGTTCAACAGTCCTTTGCAGACGATCACTTGAAAACTTATGATGCCGCAATTGTGATGGAGGTGGGACGTCATCGCATCGTCGAAACTCTTCGGTGTGCTTATTTTAAGAACTTTGAAAGTTTGCGATGCGATAGTGGTAAAACTATCATTGCATTGCATCGCTGCTTGTGATGCAACGAACTCTTGTCACCTCAAAACATTAACTCCGCTGATATGTAGGTAAGGCTTTAAAGCCTGATTCAACCTGTAATCAAAGCTCTGCACTACTGGTGAGACTTTGAGTCTGAGCCTTAACTCTTCTTCTGTGTGAAGTCGGCTACCGCCTTAGATAAATATCAAGGGGCCAACTCTTATCTGCTCTGCAGTTCACTTGTGTGAGCTTTCCAATCCTTTTGAAATTCTACAGGAAGATGAAAACTGCCTTTGCTAAGGCATCAATGTGCCACAATCTAGTCCTTCTGTAATTACTGCTGATTGATATCAGTAGTTGGAATTAATTTCCAACACTCCCCCTTAACTTCAACTGCAGGGTTTTTCTGCATACCCAGGCATTCCTTGAAATGATCAAAGCTTTTCTGAGTTAATGGCTTTGTGAGGATATCTGCAAAATAATCCTCTGTTCTGCAGTGCTGCAAAATAATCTCACCATTGTTAACCAATTCACGTATGAAGTGAAACTTGGTGTCAATGTGCTTTGTACTTTTATGAAAAATATAATTTTTTGATAAAGCTGTCGTCGAGATATTATCACAGTAAATGGTTGTGCCGTGTTCTTGTTCATGACAAAAATATCTGAGAACTCTTCTCAGCCATACTGCTTGGAATGCTGCTACTGTTGCTGCCACATATTCTGCTTCTGCTATAGATAAAGAAACTACTGGTTGCTTCTTGGAAGCCCATGAAACTGCTCCCGATCCTAAATGAAACACATATCCTGATGTGCTCTTCCGATCATCAACAATTGCAACCCAATCACTGTCATTGTAACCGGTCAACATGAAACTTTCAAAAGAGGAGTATAATATACCAAACCCATTCGTTCCATTTACATACCTTAGAATTCTCTTGGCTGCATGTTGATGAGCTTATTTCAGTCTTTCCATGAATTTGGAGATTAAGCTAACAACGTGCATAAAATCTGGCCTAGTTGCAGTCAAGTACATAAGGCTGCCAACTATGCTCTTATACAACTTTGGATCAAAATCCTTGCTGCTATCTTCTTTACTCAATTTCAACCCCATTACAGTTGGAGTCACAGTTGCCTTGTTGTTCTGCATGTTGAATCTCTTCAAAACTGCTTTTATATATTTAGCTTGAGAAATGAAAACATCATTTTCAATTTGGTCTACTTCAATTCCAAGAAAATATCTTAAGAAGCCCAAGTTAGTCATTTCAAATTCTCTTTTCATGACTGCTTTAAAATCAAAAATGAGAGAAGCATCATTGCCAGTAAAAATTAAAACATCTACATATAAAACAACAATAAGTATCTTACCATCATTCTCCTTTATGTGGAGTGTGGGTTCACCATCACAATTCTCAAACCCATTCTCAATCAGGTAAGCATATATCATGTTGTACCATGCTCTTGGAGCTTGCTTTAGCCCATAAAGAGTCTTCTTCAGTTTGCACACTTTATGCTCTTGGCCTTCAACTTCATAGCTTGGAGGTTGTTCAACATAAACCTCTTATTTTAACACTCCATTCAGGAATGCAGATTTAACATCCATCTGATAAATATTCCATTTGTGTTGTGCTGCAATAAACAACACTGTTCTGACTGTTTCCATCCATGCTACTGGTGCAAAATTTTCATCATAGTCTATCCCTTGTTTCTGCTTGTAGCCTTTAACAACAAGTCTCGCTTTGTGCCTTTCGATCCTGCCTTTAGCATTGTTTTTGGTCTTATAGACCCATTTAACTCCAATGGATTCCCTGCCTTCAGGGAGGTCCAATAACTCCCATGTTTTACTCTTCTCAATTGCACCAATTTATTCATTCATTGCTTCATTCCATTTATCATGATTTACAACATCTTCAAAATGGATTGGGTCATCAACATGACAATACAAAGAGAATAATGAATTCAGGCTGGTATTGTTACTTACCTCTCTTTGTTCATAAGTCTCCCTTAGATTTATAAATCTGGGTCTTCTTGGTGTGCTTGGAGTTTCATTTGAACTTGAGGGAATTCTAGTTCCCTGCGATGTGCTTGGAGTAGCACTTCCTTGACTTCTCAAGGCTATTCAAATTCCAGTTTGTGGTGGTGGAGGAGGAGCCACTGAAGAAGGGTTAACAACTATTGTTCCTTCTTCTTCTTCTTCGTGAGACAGAGTTTTCTTCATGTTCATAGTCTTTTCTAGACTTCCATCCCAAGCTTCTTCTTCACAGAACTGCACATCTCTTCTTACTATCAATTTCTTGGTGGATGGATTATAAAGTTTGTATGCTTTTGACTCATCACAGTAGCCAATAAAGACACACTTATCCCCCTTACTATCAAGATTATTCCTTAGCTGATCTGGTACATGTGCATATGCAACACAGCTGAATACTCTAATGTGATTGACAGTTTTCTTTCATCCACTCCATGCTTCTTCTGGTATTCTGTTCATGAAAGCTTTAGTTGGGCATCTATTGAAAATGTGAACTGCACAAGTGATAGCTTTAGCGTAATACTCATGCGGCAAGTGTTTTGCCTTTAGCATACTTCTGACCATGTCCAAAATGGTCCTATTATTTCTTTCTGCAACACTGTTTTGCTGAGGTGTATACCTCGCAATTAATTTCTTCTGTATGCCGTTTTCTCTGCAAAAACACAGAAAGTCCTTCGAGATGTACTCTCCACCTATGTCAGTTCTGAGCACTTTGATATAATGCCCACACTATTTCTCAACAGGAGTTTTGAAGTGGCAGAATTTCTCAGACACTTCACTCTTCTATTTTAACACATACACCCATGTCTTTATGGTGTAATAATCAATGAAATTTAAAACATATTTATTTCCAACAAATGATGGTATTTGCATTGGTCCACACACATCAGAGCGAACAATTTCCAAGGGTTCTTTTTCCCTTATACTCTTTCCTGCTGGAAAGCTTTCTCTGTTTTGTTTGCCCAAGATACAACCTTCACAAAGGCTATCCGGCTTCTCAATCAATGGAAATCCCTTTACCATTTCATTTCTGTGCAGCAGATTCAGGCCTCCGAAATTGAGATGTCCAAATCTCAAGTGCCATAACCAGTTCTCATCTTTCAATTTCTCTTGAAAGACTTCTTGTGTTACAGCTGCAATAGTTCTTCCTTCCTTTAAATCTTCCCTCAGTTTGAGAGGAAACATTCTATTGCTGGTCATATGCACCTCTGCAATGATCTTCTTACTTGGAGGTATGTCTCTGATTGTACAGACATCATTTTTGAATAACACATTGTAAGCTTTGTCAATGAGCTTTCCAATGCTCAAAAGATTACATTTCAGACCAGGTACATAGTATACATCTGGCACAATTTTCTGTTCTCCATTTCTTGCTAGGATACTGACTCTGCCCTTACCCTTGAAAGATATCTTACTATCAGTTCTGGTTGTTACCTCATATTTCACATTTTCATCGAGATTGGCAAACATTGCAATGTTTCCAGTCATGTGATTACTACAACCTAAGTCTAAGAACCAAACATCTTCTTGTTTATCTTGTACAATGTTACATGTTAACAGCACAATCTTTGGGCTCTTATCTTCTTCATTTGAAAAATTAGCATTTTTCCTATTATTCATGTCATTTTACTTTTTCTTACATTCATTGGCATAATGGCCTAATTTCTTGCAATAATGACATTTGACTTGGGATTTGTCATACTTTTGTCCATGAGATTGCTGTTTTCTTGAACCTTCATCTTGGTTCTGATTTCAGCTCCTTCCGCTTGTGCTACCAGGATTACTTTTGCCTCTATTTTGGCTTCTTCCATGACCTCTGTTATTTTCTCTACCTCGACCTCTGCTTCGGCCGAATGACATTTGAGTCTTGAATGCTTGCTCTAAAGAGGAATCTATTCCTCTCCCCAGTCTATGTTCATGAGACATAAGAGAAGCACTAAGTTCATCTATTGTGAACTGTGACAGATCCTTTGTCTCTTCTATTGCTAGCACAATAGCTTCAAACCTTGAGGGTAAACTTCTCAAGATTTTCTCTACAATCCTTCTCTCTTCAAGAGTTTCACCATGAGATATTATTTGAGTTATTAACCCAATAACATGAGTGAATAATGAATCTATTATACCAGATTCCTTCATGCTTATTGTTTCAAAGTCTCTCCTCAACATCTGTAATTTTGCAGTCTTCACCTTCTCCAAGCCTTGATAGGCAATTTTGAGAATATCCCATGCCCCCTTAGACTTTGTTGTTGCTTCAATCCATGGGAAAACACTCTCATGTACTAATTGAAAGAGATAAAAGAGGGCTTTAGATTCCTTCTTCATGTTATCCCTTAATAGGTCTCTTTTTGTTGTTGTCAAAGCAGCCAACACTGTTGCATCTGCAGGTTCAGGGTAGCCATTTTCTACTAGCTCCCATAATTCTTGAGAAGCAAACAAAGCTTTCATAGTTATGGACCAATAAATATGATTTTTCCCATTAAACTGTGGAAGTTGGGAATTTTTCAAACCCGTTCTAGCATCTGGCATCTTTAACTGTTTAAGTAAAGAAAATATAATGACTGTATAATAAAACAAGCAAGAACTTTCTCTACTGAATACGCTTCTTACAACTATTGCAGTGGAAAAAAAAAACTCTGTTTTGTCTCAATGAGTGTCTAGACTAGCTCTGATACCATGTAGAAGTTTTATTATTGCTTCTAAACCACAAGAGAGAATGAAGATTCCCTCAATAACAGACAGCTTTAAAACTCAATTTGCAGAATGAACAGAAACAATTTAGGACAAGTTTTCTTAATTCATAAAAGAATAAAAGAAATACAAAATCAACAATCTGATTCTTCCTCCTTGAGAGGGATTCACAAAGTATAACAGTGGACTGTAAAACAACAGTGCTCACAAAATTCTCTGTCCTCAAATCCGCACATACAGTGCTTACAATATTGCTGTGTATTCAGCCTGCGGGCCACATCAATCTCTGTTTCTTTGTTTCTACAAAATGTGTTCCTATGCATTCAAAGTAAAAAAATTCATTACCATAGACTTCAGGCTCATTCCTTTTATAAGCCTTGGTTACAATAAAACAACTAAACTGACCAACAAAGCCGGACTTCAAATTTCATGAAATCCATTTGAACTCCTCATCGCATCCGGAAGTAAATCGACGATCGGCAATACAACGGCCAAAAGGTTTACGACCTTTGCGTTTTACAATTGCGATGTGCGATTAGCGATGGTGCTGGGGACCACATCGCATCGCAACATCGGAAGCGATCAATACAATGGAAGTCGGAGGAACGATTGCGATCTTGTGATTGCAATTGCGATTGTGTGGGGCCCTTATCGCATCGCAACATCAGAGAACATCGTTTCAACAATCCTTTGTGGACGATCACTTGAAAACATGTGATGCCACAATTTTGATGGAGGTGGGACCTCATCGTATCGCCGAAAATCTTCGGTGTGCTCGTTTTAAGAACTTTGAAAGTTTGCGATGGGACAGTTTTAAAACTATCATCGCATCGCATTTCTGCTTGTGATGGAGTGAACTTGTGCCGCCTCGAAACATTAAATCCAATGATATGTAGGTAAGGCTTTAAAGCCTGATTCAACTTGTAATCAAATCTCTACGCTGCTAGTGAGACTTTGAGTCTGAGCCTTAACTCTGCTTCTATGTGAAGTCGGCTACCACCTTAGACAAATATCAAGGGGCCGATTCTTATCTTCTTTGCACTTCACTTGTGTGAGCCTTCCAATCCTTTTGAAATTCTACAGGAAGACGGCAACCACCTTTGCAAAGGCATCAATGTGCCGCAATCCAGTCCTTCTACAATTACTGCTGATTGATATCAGTAGTTGGAATTAATTTCCATCATCCTATAACTGGTAAATCAAATTCATGTGTGATGCTTAACCTGTAAACGTAATCCATAGCTATTTTTATTTCAGGTAGAAAATTTCTATCAATTCCCAGACATTCAATAGTATCAACAATCTGAAGACATTTGATATCTTCAATAAGCATTTCAGCTCATTCATGATATGAAGGTGCCTGCTACAGTACAGTTATCTTCTAAAGATTGATGAATATAGTTGGATTTTAACATGTTGGATTAATTCTAAATGAAGATATAAGGGAATATGTAGAAGAATATAATGAGATTAATGAAATAAATACCATGTATGACGTTGAAAGAGAATGTATGACATCATCGTCCCACACGTTGGAATGATGGTTGCCTATGTGTTTTTCTAGTTGAGCATTTCTCATGCTTGCAGTTATTGGTGTGATAGATTTCTTTGGCGTTAACATTCGGCCATTACTTGAAAGAAGTTGACAAAGAGCCAAACCATCATTCTTGGTGCCGATCAATGATTTGTGGATGCCCCATCTGGAAACCAATGGCATGACTGAAACAAGAGCCATTAGCACTCGCTTTCTATATAATGATTCGCTGACCTTCCTGGCCTATTTATATCACAATTTCTAAAGAAAATTCCAAACCAAAGGAATCTTTCATTTCCTACAACTTTGTATAAATAGGACATTAAATGAGCTCGGTTGTATAGGTTTACTAACTGATTTTCCAAAATCTAACATTGAACACATACAACTAGACTCACTCATTTAATACCATTAGCATTTATAGCTAGACTCATTTAATGCCCATTATTTCTTTCAGTTAGGGAAGGATTATTTTCTGCAATAAAGCTATTGAAAATTTAGGGACGGTCTTTATAAATGCTTTAAAATATTAAATAATTTTAGTATTTTACGTGACATGGAACTATTTTACTTCTTAGATAAAAACAATAAAACATATTCTTAAGTAACATCTTTAGGTCTCTCTTATATATTTATGAAGATTATGTTCATTATCTGCATCCTAGTTTATGACTCTTATATTATAATTATAAGGGAATTTATAAGATAGTTCCGTGTTTATGACTCTTATATTATAATTATAAGGGAATTTATAAGATAATTCCGTGTTTAAAATATATTTAACAATGATCCCATTCATTGTCTATTATATTATTAGCAAAATCTATTTTATGTCTACTGTTAGCCACAAAATTTCGAAGATAATGCTCATCATCTGCATCCTAGTTTATGTCTCTTATATTATAATTATAAGAGTTTAAAATGTATTTAACAATGATTCCATTCCTTGTCCGTTATATTTATAACAAAATCTATTTTATGTCTACTATTAGTCACAAAATTTCGAAGATTATGTATCTGCATCCTAGTTTATGTCTCATATATTATAATTATAAGGGATAATTCCCTGTTTAAAATCTATTTAACAATGATTCCATTCCTGGTCTGTTATATTTTAACAAAATCTATTTTAGGTCTATATAAACCAATCGTATTTTTCATGCTAAAAAAATCTATTTTATGTCTACTATTAGCCACACAATTTCAAGTTGGATTTCAACATTCTGCGATGCACGCACATAATAAAGATATCGAACTTTGGCATTTGACAATATGATAGGATATATTCTCCATCTGTACAAATTTGTTTCTATCAATTTAGTGACGTGACATGATGTTGTGCAAAACAGTACGTACGTACATAAAAGTGGCTGAAATATTGATATTTGCAGTTTTCTACCTTAGATTTTGCACGTGTATAGGTTCATTGTCTGAAATATTGATATCTGTAGTTTTCTATTTTATATTTTGCATGTGTTGAGATTCATTACTTATCAATTTAGTGATATATAATATGGTTATATATTGCTATTTCATGTTTATTATTTGTGGAGTTTTATTTTAAGTGTATAAGTTTGTGTGGTGTTTAATTTTTAGATTTCAATTTAAGGTTAAGAGCAGCTGATATATTGATATGTTGTTTTTTATTTGTTTTTATCTTACATTTTAGGTGGATTTTTATTTTTTGAGTGTATAAGTTAGTTGGTGTGCTGTTTCTTTTTTAAGTTTCAATTTTATGTGTACATATTGTAGATTCAGAAGTGTCCTCAGACACATGACTTTATTGATCATGGAAATGATTACATTACAAATTTCAGGAGTTTACAGACGTAAATTCTCATTCTCACACTAGACTCACATTACACAATGAAATTAGGAAACAATCCTATTTATAAGCTCTATGTTCTAACTTAATCTAGTTATGGATCACTTGGAAAATAAACAAGTGTCCATTTACAATAAATGAGTTTATAACCACTCTACTAACTTCACTCCTAACTTAGAGCCTAGGGAACGACTCTTTTCTAGAGTCCTAATTTTTATTAACAAATTTCTATTTCTAAATATCTCTAATATTTATTAAATATTCTAATTTAATAAATATATTTATCCTAACTTTACATTATTCAATTTATGTATTTTTGGATTTATAATTGCCTTTATGAAATAGGCTAACATTCCCCCCTTCAAGGATAAATCCAAAAGAAGAACGAGGAACCATCTTCCAAGTTCTCAAGTTGATGCTGAAAAAATCTTCAATCTCAAGAGAACATGAATCAGCTGTATGTCTGATTCATCTCTGAATGTTGCTTAACAACTCCATAAAGTGCCAACTTGCAAAAGGATCCATCTATCCTTTGCATGAAATCAGCATCAAAGTTTTGTTCAAGGCCCACTGGCTGATGATGTCAAAAAAACAACTCACTATTGCTTTTTTTATGCTGAAAACTATTCATTGCTTCTGTGCTGTCGAATTCTGTGCTGTTCACTACTTGTGTGGAATTCTCTTTTTTGACAACTTTGGGTTACGGGCATTGTTGATTTTCTGGAACTGTCTATGAATGTGCTGAGGGGATCTGTTAAAGAAATCCCGCACTGACGAACTGAATGGGCTTGGAATAATCGGGAATATGTAAGTTGGTGTCATCTTGGACATATCCTAAGCCTCATCGATTCTTGTTATTCTGAATTTATTCCTAGGGCTTGATGATGGGCTTGGAAGAAATTGGATCTGGAACAACTTCGACACGTGACGCTATCTGAATGAATGACTTATCATCTGGATGGTTCAAAGACTTAAAAGTATCACTCTTTTCTTGCAATTCAATCCTTTGAAGTTGTGACTCAAGTTGAAGAAACTCAATGGTGTCATGTGTTTGTTGTAGATGCCATGAAAGATCAACAAGAGTGTCTTTGTTGACGTGCACCATGTCTTCATCACTGGAGATGATCAAACTTTGAAGAAGGTTTAACAACTGAATATGTTGCGCCATCTGAACTTGCGCACTTGAAATCAGGCTCTCTTGTTGTAGATTTCGTACTTTGAACTGTTTCACTTGAATGATAGGCTCGCTTGAATGTGGCTTGAATGGCACACTCGCTTGATTTGTCGCTGATTGCACTTGCTAGAGTTGTAAAATTGTCTTGCTGAAACTTTGGAATTCATGCTCGCTTGATGACGATTGTGCGTGCTTGAACGCTTTACTTGAATTACTTGATGATTTTATGCTCACTTCAATGAATATCCACACTCGCTTGATGTCTATCTCAGATTTTTTTAACTTGTTTGATGATTACTACAATAAACTTCACTCTAGATTGCTTGATGTGTTGATTTTTGCACTGAATTGATGAAAATTGCTTGAAATCACGCTCGCTTGGATATGTAAACTTGTTTCTTGTTTGAAAAAACTCATGCACTCAATTGATTTTGTGTAAAGGAATGGTGTTGAACACTGTCGACAATGCACCCAAGAAAGCTTACAATGATTCACTTTAAAACAATGAATTCACTTGTCTTCTTAAAAATTCATTAACAATGAATTTTTAATGATTAACATAACATAATGAATTTGATTACAAGTTCTTAAAAGAATGTATAACAACGCTGATGTAGCCTTTTGAGTGTGCAGGTACATGAACTTCATGAAGTGAATTGGCTTGTTGATGTAAAATGCGGATGTAGACAATCTTCGATTATATGTTGTAGTGTTGATCTTGCAGATATGTGTTGTGCTTGCTGATGTATGCGATATTAAATGAAATCATTGATGTGTCACAACTAGACACGGATAAAAAAGAAATAATATGAATCCATAAAAACATGCGCCATCAAACACACATGGTGTACCTAAGATCCCCTTATTCAATTTCGGGCGGATCTAGGACACATCAACAAAAAAAAAAGATATCTTTATTAATCACTGGAGTACATCATCTGAAGCAATGATAATGCCAAGATGACAACCCTTTGAAACAACACCTTCAAAATCTGAATGGATAGTGACACGATCTCTCTCAAAGTAAACAATACTTTGAATTACAACAACTTTCCCTTATCACTCGAAATACAAAATAAGACATTTATCTCTCCAAAATGCATTAAATCACCTTATGTCTCCAAAAATTACAAAATCATCACTCTTATTACAAATTCAATGACAATCTTCACCCTTATGACTCTCCTCAAAAATATTTTTGCCATTTCTTATCTCTCCCCAATCAATATTTAAAGAGCCACTATAATCATGCCTTTTTTTTTTACATAATTTCCATTAAAAAAAATAGAATGAAGATTGTGAAGTCACTTTCAAAAGGTGAATTTACATTCAAATACTCTTCAAAGAACTTTTTGGACTTCATTCGCATGGTTTATTAGACTTTCAAATATACTGTTAATTTCTTTTTCGATGACTCAAGTGGAAATGAAAGTCAGTTGGGAACTAGTCAACATTCCATGGGATATTTTGGTCCATGCAGACCATGTGTGGGGCTGAATCCTAGGAAGTTGAATCCAAGCACTCGGTCCTTAACAATTGTTACAAAATTCCCTTTGATTTTGATGTTTCTTTTCAAAGTCTATGAGGGTCATGTTCACAAGAATATACCTGTTCTCTTTCCCTTGATGGTCAATGCCATATCCATTCCTGACCCACATAATGTTCCACGCAACTTAAAAAATCATTATGTTGAAATGAAGCACGCGTAGGTCAAGATTGTTTCCTTTCTAATTGCTTTACTCAAGAGCTATGTTGATTCTATCCAACCACATCATGATAGTATATCAACAAGCGTAGTTAATTTGCTCTGCCCATATTCAATTCTGATTCGCAAGGAGTTACTTGTGGCCATAAAGCATGCCCTTGAAACTGAATTCAAGCGAAGATTTTTCCCATTGATTGATGCTTTATTGAAAGAGAGCATTGCAAGAAAGGTATGACC
The DNA here is from genome assembly GCA_034641835.2 of Pinus albicaulis. Taxonomy (NCBI): domain Eukaryota; kingdom Viridiplantae; phylum Streptophyta; class Pinopsida; order Pinales; family Pinaceae; genus Pinus; species Pinus albicaulis. The sequence goes on along the minus strand of CM076575.1, from coordinate 1,660,984,577 downwards.
TGGCCAAAGAAGTTGCTAAGGAGGTGAGAGACATTTTGGAGGTGGTATCCACTTCCCAGCACCTCAAGTTTCTCGAAATTTTCTTGAATGTGTTCGGGAAAATTATGGTGTGCCTCACGAAGCCACAGGAAACAAACAACATTGAACACAAGCTGCAGAATGTTAGTTTAGATATTCTAAGAAGACTGTCTCACAGCAGGGTAGCTGGTCCATTAGCGCAAAATCTGGTGAAGCCAGGCGTATTTTGAAGACGGACAATGAAGAGAATGTCAGGGTTTGCTTGCAGATCATCTTGGACCTCCACCGCAAATTCACACAAGAACTTGAGCTTTGAACGCTGGTCTTCACTGCTTTGAACTCTGGTTAATTAGATCAATTCATTGAAACATGCTTTTAAATGTTGGAAAACTAAAAAAATTTGTTTCAATTATTTACAGAATCGATGTCAAACACAACATGGATTAACGCAGAATCGATATTGGTAGATATCCTCTGGATTTCGGTGTAGTTGATTTCGATTTCAAAAACACTGTTGCCAAGACTGTCACTTGTTTCAATGTCAATGATGAAACAACTGCAGACGCTGCTCCTGCTACAAGCTTATCGCAGGTTAGCTGAAATTTGCTCCTGCTGCAAGCTTAACACTAGCCTTTAATTATTGGTGCAAACGCTGGTTCTATTCAGAAAAACGCTGGATTGATGCCAATTAAAATGCTGGATTGATGCAGAATTCGATGCCAATTGTAATGCTATCTAATTTAATGCAGAATCCACTTACAAGAAAGTGCAGAATCAATGTTCAAAATCAATTCATTATACACTATGCAAAATCAATATTCAGAATCGATTCATTACACACTATGCAAAATCATTGCAAGGGCATAGGACGTGGGCGTGGAAGGGTGATTGACAGAGGATTACAATTTAGAAAAGGTGAATCAATGGATGTAAATCGATGCCACATATAAATCGAAAGTGCAGAAACGATGTGCAACAGTGTTTTAAAAATTAATTTATACAACACTTTCCCTTTTTTTTTTTTTATTCACTCAAACAATTTGAAAAAGTCACACAAACTTGCATTTGCTGCTTTAAAAAGATGATTTTAGAATTTTTAGATCTAAAATCAATTTTTTTTTTTGCAAATTTCATACCAATATTTTGCTGATCACTTCAACGGAGTTGAGTTTTCCACAACCTGATAGAGCTGGAATCTCCTCTTCACAGCGTTACCTTGGCTCTGATACCACATGTAGATTCAGAAGTGTCCTCAGACACATAAATTTATTGATCATGGAAAATATTACATTACAAATTGCAGGAGTTTATAGACGTAAACTCTCATTCTCACACTACACTCACATTACACAATGAAATTAGGAAACAATCCTATTTATAAGCTCTATGTTCTAACTTAATCTAGTTATGGATCACTTGGAAAATAAACAAGTGTCCATTTACAATAAATGAGTTTCTAACCACTCTACTAACTTCACTCCTAACTTAGAGCCTAGGGAGCAATTCTTTTCTAGAGTCCTAATTTTTATTAAAAAATTTCTATTTCCAAATATCTCTAATATTTATTAATTCTAATTTAATAAATATATTTATCCTAACTTTACATTATTCAATTTATGTATTTTTGGATTTATAATTTCCTTTATGAAATAGGCTAACATATATTAGTTGGTGTGTTGTTTACTTGTATATATAATGGTTATATAGTGATTATATATTGATATTTGAAATTTATAATCTTAAATTTCAGGCGGAGCTTTATTTTGAGTGTATAAGTAAGTTTGTGTGGTGTTTAATTTTTAAATTTAAATTTTATGTTAAGAGTGATTGATATATTGATATTTGTAGTTTTCTATCCTTTTTATCTTAAATTTTAGGTGGATTTTTATTCTTGAGTGTATAAATTAGTTCGTGTGGCGTTTAATTTTTAAGTTCAAATTTTTTTGATAAGATTGAAGATTCAAGTCAACTATAAATTCTAGAAACATGATGATTCTAGAAACATAATGAATATAGCACAATTTTAATGCAAACTATTGAGGAAAAAAATTTGGTCATACTTTGGGAAATCTTGCTTTAGTGAAGGTGGTTCTAAATGGGCAATATAAATCAAAATATTCAAACAGATGGAAAAGAAAGTGTAGTACAAATTATAGTGTAATTTATGTAAAAATTGTTGCTATTCATTTAACCTTTTTATGTGTAATTTTTAAATGGGATATTTTACTAATAAGACTCATTGTAAAGTACATTGAAAAAAATTTAAATTTTTTTATGAACATATAGAATGAATGAAATTCTTAATTGGAAAAATTTGAGGATCAAATATGTCTAGTGTATTTGAGATTAAGAGTAGATATGAATAATACTCTATTAATTTGGAGGAATTATTAGAGATACTTACACAATGCATTGCATGAATACAATTATTAGTGAGAGCATGGCATGACTTTAGTAAGGCATGCCTCTAGCAAACATTTTCCTCCTCACCACTATTAGTTTAATAGTAACCAATGCAAGTTAAACTTTTTTATTTTGAAAAAAAATAATTATTTTTCAATATCATTGAAAAAAAAATCAATCATTTGATTGGACCATAGCTTTGAAGGCCTTATTGCAATCTTTGAACAATATAATTCCATGTGGATAATTGTCCCATATTTTTCTACCATAAATTATGGATGCAACTGCAATATTTATGTCATTATTTTTAGATATTTGTGCAATGACTTTTCATTCTTATGATATTATTATGGGGAACACATTAATGGAGAAATATACACATCATGTAGACCTTTTAACCAAATTTCCTCTTTACAAGCATCTGAAGCAGCTATATACTTTTCTTCAGTAGTGGACAAAGCAATTGTCTCTTGAAGCTTTGACATCAAGCTGATTGCTCCACCTGCAAAAGTAAAAACATAACCTGTAGTACACCTCCTTTTTTCCAAATCACCTACATAATCAACATCCACATATCCGTAGATTGAACCTTCACGACCATCAAAGCTTATGCAATGGTCACTTGTGCCTCTCAAATACCGAAGAACCGATTTCACTGCTCGCCAATGTTCTTCCCCTGGATTTGCCATGAACCTGCTGACAACTCCAACATTCTTCCTGTCTCTATGTATCTCCATGCCCAAGATATGTTTTGCCGCTCCAAGATCCTTCATATCAAACATCCTAGAGAGCTGAGCCTTTAACCTATTATTTTTTTCCATGATTTTGCTTGCAATAAGAATATCATCAACATACAATACCAAGATAATGAATATGCCATTGAAACTTTTGAAGTATACAAAATGATCATACTCAGTTCTGATAAAATTATGGCTCACCATGAAGGAATCAAACTTCTTGTACCATTGCCTAGGCGACCACCTTAGGCCATACAATGATTTCCTGAGCTTGCAAACTAATCTTCTGTTGCGACCTTGAACAAAACCTTCTAGTTGATCCATATATATCTCTTCATCAAAATCACCATGAAGAAAGGTTGTTTTAACATCTAACTATTCTAACTCAAGATTAAGTAATGCAGATAGTGCTAACACAGTAAGAATAGAAACAAGTTTAATGACTTGTGAAAATATATCATGAAAATAAATACCTTCAACCTGATAATTTCCTTTTGCAAGCAGTCTCACTTTATACCTCTCAATAATTCCATCAACTTTTCTCTTCAACTTGAAGACCCATTTGCACCTAACAATGCTTCTCACTTCAGGAAGTTATACAAGATCCCAGGTATTGTTCTTGGCTAAAGAATCCATTTCTTCTTCCATAGCCTTTTTCCATATCTCGCTATTTACATTATCTACTACTCCCTGATAACACAAAGGTTCCCCACCTTCAGTAATCAATGCAAAAAATGAAGCATAATATTAATACCTTTTATGTGTTTTTCTTTCCCGTGTAGACCTTCTTAGAGTGACTGGTTTCTAAATAGGTTCTGGAATTTCTTTAGTTTCCTTTTCTTCTTCACCTTTTTCATCAGAAGTCTCTCCTTCCTTTCAGCTTTCTAGAAAAATTTTAGTCTCCAATTGAATCTGCTGATTTGGCGATATCTGTCCCTGTTCGAATTTTTCTAACATCTGATTTTAGAAGAGAAGATTCAGCAAATGTTACATCTCTACTAATGAATATCTTCCATGAGGAAGGATCCCAAAACCTATATCCTTTCACTACATAATCATACCCAACAAAGACGCAAAATTTCGATTTTTGATCTACCTTTGAACGCTGATTTCTAGGAATAAGAGCATAGGCATCACAATAAAAAAATATTCAAATATGAATAATCATAAGGCCAACTCGACCAAAATTCTTCGGGAATTTTACAATTTATTGCAACTGAAGGTGATCTGTTAACTAAATAACAAGCAATAGATACCACTTCTGCCCATAACTCCTTTGGCAGGTTAGCATTGTTGATCATGCTTCTGGCTCTTTCCATAAGAGTCTGATTCATATGTTTAGCAACACCATTTTGATGAGGAGTATAAATAGTAGCTTTATTTATAACAATCCCTTCATCCTTACAAAAATTTTCAAATTCTAAAGAAGTAAATTCACCGCCATTATCAAATTTTAAACATTTAATTGATTTTCCTATTTTCTTTTCCACAATTTATTTAAATTATTTAAAAACATTAAATACTCAGCTTTCTTTTTCAACATATAGACCTAAAATTTCTAGGACAAATCATCAATAAATGTTAAGAAATATAATGCACCTCTATAAGACACAGTAGGAGACGGTCCCCACAGATCATAATGAATGTAATTTAAAATTTGTTTACTATTATGATTTTTGTTTTGAACCTTTGTTTACACTGTTTTTCATACACACAATGTTTACAAAAATCCAACTTCAAGTATTTGAAATCACGAAGCAACTTGTGGTTCATCAGTACCTGAAGACCTTTCTCACTCATGTGACCCAACTGCTAATGCCATAGATGAGAACTTTCTTCTGTTTTTCCTGATACAATCGTTGCTTCACTAACTTGAGTGCTTCCTTTGAGTCTGTACAGATTTTTGACCTTTTCAGCCTTCATAAAAACCAAGGCTCCTTTTGCAACTTTTAGCACTTATGACCTGTAAATTTATACCCATTCAAATCCAAAACTCCCAAGAAATCAAGCTTTCCTTTAGTTTAGGTACATGCCTAACATCACATAATGTTTTAAATGTATCATAATACATTTTAATTCTTACATTACCCATCCCAATAGTCTGACAAGATGCATTATTTCCCATAAACACAAAACTACCATTTACAGCTTCATATGAAGTAAACCAATTTTTGTGCAGAATCATGTGATGAGAAGCACCAGAGTCTAATAGCCAATTTTTAGCATCCTGAGAGCCATTACAAATATTTAGGGCTTCATCAATTAAAAATTCATCAATCATACCTGAATCAACCTGATTTGCTTTCTTATTCTGGTTTTCCAACTCCTTCCGTTTCCAACTATATTTCTTGAGGTATCCAATTTTGTTACAGTACCAACACTTGGCTTTACACTTCTTGTCACCCTTTGAATTTGATCTATAAGAACCCCTTGCTTTCTCCCCTCTTTCCTTTGACCGACCTATGGCTACCATGACTTCTGGTGTAGATGTCTCAATACTAGATTTCCTTCGTACTTCTTCAGATAATAAAGCACCCACAACTTAGTCAAATTTCAAAGAATCAAAAGTGCTCAAACTGATTGAATTTATGAAGTGGTCCCATGACTCAGGCAAAGAACACAACATAGTTATCACCTTCTCTTCTTTCTGCATTTTAAATTCCATATCTGATAATTGGAAAATAAATGTATTAAAAACATTTAAATGTTCTGCAACTTTTGTACCCACCATCTGAATACTGTATAATTTTCATTTTAAATAAATTCTATTCGTCAATGATTTATTCATACACAAAGTTTCAGTTTTTCCCACAAGCGTTCAGTTGTACTCTCTTCAATAATATTAAAGAGAACATCATATGCCAAGCATAACATAATGGTACTGAGGGCTCAGGCATATAAGTCCTCCCAGTCTAAATATGTCATGCTTGCAGGTTGTTTCTTCACCCCGATACCAAATGAAGAAATAACCAACAACAAACATGAAAAAAAAAAACACAATATTTAACCGGGAAAAACCCCAATTTCGAGGAAAACACACCCTAATGAAAATTCATTAGCCTTGGCCAAAACCCTGGCCAATCCAGCCAAATGAGCCTCCAAAAATTCGACTAAATCTACATCCAAACACCAAAAATGCATTAGGTTAGCCGCAACCAAAGAATCCACCTCTATATGCTTTAAAATATCCTCAATCACAAATCTGATAAAAAATCCTTCCACATTGGATCAGCTACTTATTGATTAGATCTGTAAACAACCTGAAATGATCTCATCAAACCCTATAAACCCTTGGCAACAGAAGCATCCTTCCGAAGCCAAAATGGATCTGATACCAAATATTGTTCTGGGGAACATATTAATGGAGAAACAAATATACATATAACTAAAATGGAAAACTAGAATAAACATAGGTAAATTCATAAAGGATTTACGTGGTAAAACCTTGACAAGGTGTCAAGGAAACCTCCATGGGGCAAGGGATTGGAAAATATATTAATAAAAAATGATTCTCCTCATATTACAAGCTTCTCGGGCCATCCAATTTAACCTGGGATATTTATTTATTCTAACTTCATTTCGTTATACAACCAACTAACAGGTAATAAGTAAATTTTCCCAAAAGTACATTATTGCTATGAAAATAGCTCCAAAAATAGAATAAAAGAGAGATCAACGCCTTAGAAATCAACCACTTCGAGGGGGAAACCTCCAATACATTACATATATGAACAATTCTTGGATGATGCAAATGACCAAAACCTCCTTCTATATATAGGAGTCCATGGGGCCACAATATAATCCTAGCCTACCTAACAATAATAATGTAAGGGAAAAATAATAATAATATTGGGGTTATAGGGGTACAACAATAAAAATAAGGGGGCTACACTAATAATAATAAAGGACTAAACTAGTAATATAGGGACCTAACATGCCCCTCTCCTTCAAAAAAGTGTTTTCCTCAATGCTTGAGTAGCTTTGGGTGCTTCTATACAAAATTCTCATCCTCCCATGTAGAATCTTCAGTGGGTAAGTTCTGCCCCTTGATAAGATACTCTAAAATTGATTGATTTCATAGCTGCCGAGTTCTTGTTTTTGCGACCGCTTTAGGTTTCGATATGATTTTTCCTTCCTCATCAATTTCTAGCAATATTGTTTGAACTAGAAGATTTTCACCTATAACCTTATTTAAGCATGAAACATGGAAAACTGGATGAACTTGCGAAGAAGCACAAACCTCCAATTTGTATGCCATAGTACCAATATTTTGCAACACCTTGTAAGGACCATAGTACTTTGGAGATAATTTATTATCCTTCTTAGCTTTCTTGAGGGAAATTTTTTTCTATGGTTGTAGCTGTAAAAATACCTAGTCTCCTATATCAAAAATTCTCTCTCTGAGATGTTGATCTACCTGTTGTTTCATTCGATTTTGTGCCAAATTTAGGTTATCCTTTAAGAGTTGGATAACTTCTTGTTGATGCTCGATGTGATCTTCCACTGCTTGAACCTTATAATTTTCTCTTAAATATGATGTGATGGATGATGGATGATATCCATAAAGTGCCATAAATGGGGTCATTTTTTATGTAGTATGGAAGGAAGTGTTATACCACCATTCAGTGAGAGGTAACCACTTGGCCCATTGTATTGTTTATCAGATACAAAACAACGAAGATATCCTTCCAAACATTTACTCACTATCTCAGTTTGACCATCAGATTGAGGATGAGAAGATGAGCTATGAGCTAATTGAGTACCCAAACAAGAAAATAACTCTGTCCAAAAATTTCTAGTAGAAATGGGATCTCTGTCGATCACAATAATCTTTGGGTTTCCATGAAGCTTTAGAATTGTGTCCATAAATGTAGTAGCAACTGTACTTGCTTTAAATGGATGAGATAATGCACAAAGTGTGCATACTTGGTAAGTATATCCACTACCACCATGATGACACTCTTTCCTTCAAACTTAGGTAAACTTATGATAAAATCCATTGAAATATCCTCCCAATGTTGACTTGCAATGGATAAAGGTTGTAGAAGACCTGAGGTCTTAATTGTCTCAACTTTATTTTGTTGGCAAACAAAACATTCCGCCACAAAATTTTGAATATCAAATTTAAGCCCATCCCAAAAATATTCTTTCTTCACCCTGTGGTGAGTTTTTAAAAATTTTGAGTGTGCTCCTAAAGGAGAAGTGTGAAATTCCAAAAGAATCTTTTGTTTTAGTTGGGAATTCTCAAAAAGATATAAGCGATATTTGTACGATAAGGAATGATTTTTCAAACTAAATGTATCAACTATACTAGGATATTTCTACGACTTTTGAATGAGTTTCTACACTTCTTTTTCCTTCTTCAATTCATCCCTTGCTTCTGTTATCCAATCTGGTTAGATAATAGAAATGGCAAAAAGCAATGCTTCCACCTCTTCATTCTTTCTTGAAAGTGAATCTGCAACAACATTTAGCTTCCCTTTTTTGTAGATTATTTCAAAGTCATAACCCAACATCTTTGTAACCCATTTTTTCTGCTCTTCTAAAGATAGTCTTTGTTCCAAAAAGTGTTTAAAACTATCATGATCATTTTTTACCTTGAAGTGTCTTCCCATTAGGTAAGGTCACCATTCATTTAGTGCATGTAGTATTGCTAACATTTCCTTCAAATAAATAGCTTTTGTAAATACTTTCCTTTGATTGGATGACTTTCAAAAGCAATGGGTCTTCCTTCTTGCATTAAAACGACACCAATTCCATTTCCCGAGGCATCACATTCCACAATAAAGGTTTTTATGAAGTCTGGCGTAGCTAAGACTGGTGCTAGGCACATTGCCTCTTTAAGATGTTCAAAGGCCTGAGTTGCTTCAGGAGTCCATGAATATGCATCTTTCTTCAATAATGTTCTTAGAGATGTTGTTATTCTCCCATAATTCTTAAAAAACTTGCAATAATACCCTCTTAACCTAAGAAATCCTCGCAACTGATTTATGGTTGTGGGGACTTTCCATTCCTTAATGACTTTAATTTTTTTAGGGTCTACCTTAACACCCTCGTGAGATCAATATGACCCAGATATTCCACCTCTTGTACTCCAAAGAAACATTTAGATGTTTTTGCATATAATTGTTTCTCTTTCAATAGTTTGAGCACCCTGTCAACATGTTGAACATGATCCTTCCAAGACCTGTTGTATATTAATATATCATCAAAAAATACTACCAAAAGTTTTATAAGGAATGGTTTGAAAATGGGATTCATAAACACTTGAAATGTAGAAGGTGCATTGGTAAGGCCAAAAGGCATGACCAAAAATTCATAATGACCCTCATGAGTTCGAAATGTATTTTTTGGAATTTATTCAGTCTTCATTTTAATTTGATGATATCCTAAATGAAGATACAACTTCGTAAAATAAATTGCTCCATGTAATTCATCCAATAATTCATCAATCACAGGAATGGGAAATTTATCTTTAATGGTGAGCTTATTGAGCTCCCTATAATCCGGACACATGTGCCATGATTGATACTTCTTGTGCACCAATACTACTGGAGCAGAGAAAGAACTTTGACTAGGTTGAATTATACCAGCCTCTAACATTTCTACAATCATACGTTCAATTTCGATCTTTTAGACATAAGGATATCTATAAGGCCTGATGTTTGGAGGAACACTTCCTGGAATCAAATGAATAACATGATCATGATCATGAATAGTTGGGATTCCTTTGGGAGTTTCAAACACCTTGGAATGATTGTCCAAGAATTTTTGGAGATCTGCAGAAACAGATGATTTTGATGTTAGAGCTTCTAGTGAGCATAACTGTGCAATTACGCCTCGTTGTTATTTCTTTAGAAGATTTTTCATGACATTAGAGCTTATTATCTTTCTTGGCTTTCTTGGGATACCCCGTAATTTGACTTCCTTTCCTTCTAAAAAAAATTCAAGAAATGTTATTGAAAATTAAAAGCTACTATCCCCAAAGATTGTAACCATTGTACTCATAGTACAACATCAACACCTCCCATTGGAATGAAAAGCATTAGACTATTCAATACATATTCCCCCATGGTTAGCTTGATATTATGGCATTTTCTAGAGAAATTTATAGTTCCTCCATTTGCAACCATCACTTGACATTCTCGCGCTGGGTATAGGAAAAAATTCAATTCCTTAGCTACCTTACAATGAATAAAATTATGGGTACTACCCGAATCAATCAACATTGTTACCTTTTTCTTCTTGATATGTCCTTCTATCTTGAGAGTTTGAGGAGTGGTGGAGTGGTAATTCCTGTCAATGCATTACACGATATTGTCAGACTCATTTCTTCCTCTTCTAGTGTTGGTTCCTAGTGTATATCCTCTTCTTTTGAAGATTCTTGTTCATTTTCTTCTTCCTCTTCACAATATATGTAAAATAATTTCTTCTTAGCACACTTATAACCTTTAGTGTATTTTCTATCACAACTGTAGAAAAGCCCTTTTTCTCTTTTTTCTTCCAATTGTTGTGGTTTCAACCTTGTAGGTTGCGGAAGTATAGGAGTAGCAACACTTCCATCTTTATATATGTGAGTGGTAGGCTTCCTTGTCTCCATAATTTTACATTCAATTTTTCTGGCCAATGTGAATGCCTTTTCCAAAAAATAAGGTTCCCAAACGCGAACTTCATGTTGGATGTAATCTTTTAAACTCCCTATGAAGACATAAATCCCGTGTTCCTCTGTAATATCAGTTACCCTTATATTCAATTTTTGGAAGTCCTCAATGTGCTCCACCACTCAACCCTTTTGTTTGAGATTTATCAATTGGCTAAAGAAGGTGTTGTTTTTTGTATCCTCATAATGTGCTATCATTTCCTCCATAAAAATTGACCAAGTGACAATTTTTTTATGGGAGAAAAGCCATCGATACCATACAAATGTATTTTGTTCTAAATGTAAAGTTGCAATGCGTACCTTTTTTATGTTTTTCACATTATTTATATCAAAGTATTTCTCTATCTGTAGTATCCATGTTACGGGATCCTTGCCATCAAACTTCCTCATATACATCTTTGGAATATGGTGTTTCTTCCCTCCAACATTAGAGTTTATGAAATCACGATTAAAATTTATTTTTTTCTCATCATGAGTTTCCTCTACTATATTTTTTCCATTACGAAACATTTCATGTATCAACTTTTCCAAACCTTCAATGTCTACTTTTATATCATTCTTCATGTTTTCCATTTTTTCATCGATCTTAGCTTCCATGCCAACTTCCATGCCATCCATCTTAGCTTCCAAACCATTCATCTTAGCTTCCACACCTTTCTTAAAACCATCCATCTTAGTTTCCACGCCTTTCTTCAAAACTTCTATTTCATTTTTTTTTTCTCTTTGCGATAGGTGCACTTGCTCTTGTAATTTTGATATCTTATGTTTCATTTATTCGTCTTCATGAGTCATAGTAGCGCCTTCTAAAGGCTTAGTGGGTTTTTAATTATTTTTAGGGGGAATTTTAGAACCCAATACTGATATCTATTCTTCAATATGCCCTTGGAATCAATTCAAACTAATTTTTTCAAACGAGACTTATGTAATTCGAAAAAACAATACACACATTTTTCTTGCTTTTGAGGAGCTCAATATTGAAAATGAATTATATCTGTGATTTCCTATCTTCCATATCTAAAATTGGGCCCTATAGTAGCCCTCTAAATATTCTTTCAAATTCCAAAGGTCTAACCTGATTTGGATTCTTCAAGACAAAGTTATGCCAAATCTTCTACAATGACCTAATTATGGACTAGTTCAGTAGAGTGACCTTGTACGGCTTGCCACATGTCATTGTTTCCTCCTTTGGCTCTGAAATAAATAAAGAGGAAGCTAACGTCCATGTACTTATAGGCAATTTTTATAGAATTCCAATCCAATGCTAAGAGAGAGAGTTATGACGATTTTCCCACGGTCACCTCTTTGAGATGAAATTCGGGAGCCTGAAAAATCCCTAACTTCCACAATCCCTATCTCTTAAAATATTGTGAATAAAGCTCTAAAATTTTTCCACAACATTCCTCAGAATTGCAGATTTTCTTTGTGAAAATTTCAGCTACTCAACCCTCATAGAAACAAATTTATATCGAAAATGCCACGATTACTTTTTAAGGTTAAATTCAGGAGCCTCAAAAAATCCCTAAATTGTACAGATCATATCTTTGAAATATTTCAAACCAAGATCTAAAATTTTTCCATGACGTTCCTCTGGATTTCGGGCTTTGCTCTGCAAAAATGTCACTTCTAAACCTTAGTAGAAAAAAATTTATAGCGTAAATTCCACGATGACCTGTTTGGAGTAGCGAAACCCTAGAATCCAAAGCTCTAATACTAAATGTTATGAAACTAGCTTAAAAATTAGAAGAAAAGAGAGATCAACGCCTTACAAATCAGCCACTTCAAGGGGGAAACCTCCAATACATTACATAAATGAACAATTATTTGATGATACAAATGACCAAAACCTCCTTCTATACATAGGAGCCCATGGGGCCACAATATAATCCTAGCCAGCCTAACAATAACAATGCAAGGGCACAATAATAAAAATATTTGGGTTACAGGGATACAACAATAACAATAAGGGGGCTACACTAATAATAATAAGGGACTAAACTAGTAATATAGGGACCTAACAATTATTTACATTTCTTGTCATATTTCAACATATGATTCATAGGAAAACCACCTAAAATTAAAATTCTTTGATGTACCATATTTTCCATCAAATAATTCCCACCATAATTTAAGCAAGTATTTGCATAAGTAAATGGATAGGAACAAGATGTAAATAAATATACTTACCAAGAGTTATTTCCCACCATTATTTATGTATTCTTGAACACTAAAACAACTACGAGTAAAAATGTAAATGTGCAGGCTTACTAGTGGATATTTTCCAACAAACATTTATGCAAGTCCTTGCCCCTTAATAGGAAATTAATTTTTCCACTTCCTATATAGATTTTCAATTTTTCTAAAACCATAATTTCCACTTGATTGGAAAGACTACACTAATCTGTAACACTTGTTTACTTGTGCAATAAATAAAATCTAGAAAAATGAATTAGTTCTCGCAATATATAATTTTTACTTCTAGAAATTGTGTTTAACTATTTGAATTTTGAGTTTTAGTATGATTGGTATGTTATTTTATATATAAAATATAATGCATAGATCTCCATTGGGAGTAATTAAATGATGTAATATTTCTACAGAACTTGTAAATTAATAGAGAATAGAGTTTCCATGATGAGTGTTTTATAAGCATACTTTATCTTACACATTTACCAAGTATTACTATCATTTACCGAGACAATGTGTATGATGACAACATAGGTCTAAAGACCCTTACAACATCTCCCTTACTCTCAATGTGTTGTTCCTCCCAACAAGGATGCATCAATTGCTTGGGCCACTAATATTTTTCACAAGTATCCTTATTGTACATCAACCATGCATATAGATCTGCATAGGTAACTTAGTCACCACAACCACAAGCTCGATAGGAAGATGCACATGTACACGATTTGTTGTGAATTCTTCATATCCAATGGCTAATTCTTGAAAATCTCCATTTTTCACATTTTTAATGCAATCCTCTCAACCATGTGGATTGCTACTCCAACGAAGAATCTCTTGTTCAAGGGTGTCTTTTCTCTTCCTCTACAGACTAGCCCAACTGTCATTCCTCATTGTCTCCAATTAACCATAAAATGAGTGAACCTTATGAAAAAGAATCATCCCATTTTTTCTTCTACCACAATCCAAGAATAATTATGCAATATTCATACTAGTGGATTAGCATAATGTTGTCATCATGTTTAGCACTTTAGCTCTCTCTGTGTATGTTTTGCTTATTTTCTTTCCCGTTCTTAAAAAATATTTCTACTGCAAGTTTCTTTTCTCATGTCAGTGTTTGTTATCTTATAATATATTTAGTATGTATTTAAATTTCATGAAGGATATGACTTGGAATTTCTATGACTCAATTAACTATTTTTACAATCCTAGTCGACTAGCTCTCGACAAATATTAAAAACAATAACTAAATTTATTACATTAAACAGAATCAACTCAACTATAGCATCCTTCATGATAATTTTATTTTTATACAAAGCTCCATAAGTTTGATTGCAATAAAAATATTAAATCATTATAATAATAGCTCGAAGTTGGCTCCTATAATAGTCAACTTTATCAACCATCATAAATCGACCAATAAATCGAGGTAACCTCTCATGGACTTGGTTGATGCTCAATTGAGACTTTTGTCGATGTCAACTTGTATATGCTTTGTCAGTTGAATTTTTGGACTAGGTTCAAAGATTTGTGTAAGTGGACTCATCAACTTCCATGTGCATTCTTGTTGTCCATATTGACCAGAGCCACACATCAACCATACCTAAATATCGGCTGCATGGACTAGGTCAAAATTTAGTCAAATGAATCACAGTTAAAATTAGAACAATTTCATCTATCAAATTGACAAAATTCCAGTAACTAAATTTTGACATCACAGATACAGTAGAAATATACCCATTGACCAACAATAAAATACGAGTTGAGAACTTCTCAACCGAAATTTCTACAACTGGAGCTACGCATACATTATACTCTCAAAATTTTCCATGAATATATGAACAAAGTTTTAAACAATCAAATCGTGTAGAAATATTGACCACGTAGTCCTACAACTTTTTCCTAACACTTGGTTTGTCAAACATTCCTTAGGAAGTTTAAATGGTGGACTATTACATTGACAACCTATATTCTTATTGGTGTTTACAGAGTGGCATACATTAAAATCATAACTATTGTTCAACAAATAAACTCAAACAATTTTAGTCACGGTGAAATAGAGTAAAACATGGTGGTTGCAGTAAGAACGATATTAATATATTATAACTTCAAAACATGAAATACATTCACATATGGAGTTTGTGGCCATGAGCAGTAAAATAAGAGTTCTTACTAAGATTTACATCTTATGGAGATTTACATTCACCAGGGGTTGCGAAGTAACACAGTAAAACCTGTAACTGTTGTTTTCACATGGCCACCGAAATTTGCTCCAATATTTTCTCTTTCTTGTCTTTCCAAACTTACATACGCCACATTACATTCCACCATTCTATGCTTGTTAATTATTTTTTTTTTTGTAAATTTAGTAGGATGTGTCTATTTTCTATTTTGTAAAGAGCAAATTTCTATACAAAATATGCAATGTTTGGTAGCCTCAACCTACCCGAAGGAAACCTGGTCTGTTAGCCACCTCAGAGAGTTATACGCCAACCAAAATTGGTATTGTTTCTTTCTTCTAATAACGGCTAGTAATCCTTTAATATGTCCATAAAAAATGCATATAAAACATAGAGTAAGCCTAATAGCATCTAAACACAGACAAAAAATATCTTAAAAAGGAGAGTTAATCATCAGATGAATCAACTGGTGTAGGGTCCTTTGCAGTTGACCCTGGCATCTCTGCTTGCTGCAAGTTTTGTAGTTGTTACTCCATCCTTGCCAGTCTTGCATTGGTTTGAAACTAGACCTTTTTCATTTCCCTCATGTCTTGTTTTATCTGCTGGAGCTCAAACAACAGGGAAGAATTTAGTTGTTTCTCCTGTGTACTCATCAGTGCTTTTGCAAGCCACATTTGATCTTCCAATATGTTTTAATGGATTGTTGAAAAAGAGAGACTCGCCCACGTGTACTACCTGGGTCTGAGAGGAAGTCCATTTTTTCCTGAATATCATCCTCTTCTTCATCAATATCTCTCTCCTATCCATGAATTTTTTTTCTGAATAGCTATCGGAATTCTAGTTTCATAGCTTTTTTCTATACCTTCAAGGGTCCGTTGATTGGTTTTCCTTCCTCTTTTTCTTGTTTCTGCAACTTGGTTTAAGTGAATTTTTCTTCCCTTTCCTTTTTTCATTGCAACCTAAGTATCCCTGTTCCTTCTTTGAACTGAGAAAAATCATGTATATGGAACAATAGCGAATAGATGAAACTTAGAATCCTGATGCCAGACCTTCCCTTTTTTATTCCTTCGTAAAATATGAGACAGAGCAGAGACACCATTCGAAAACAAACAGATCCTTGAATGAGACTGAGCAAACTGGCTGAGGCTAGTAATGGTAGTGGTTCTTTAGAATACAACTGTGTTTTTACAGAGTTTAAAAAATGCAGTGCTAAACTCATTTACAAACAGAACCTTGGTAAGTTTTAACAAAACAATATTTCTCAGACCATGACTATTACCATAGAAGAAGACATAATCGACAATATTACTATTGAAAAATTGACCATGTAAATGAATTTTCCCACCGGACTACCCCACAAGTATATGACCAACCTAGAAACAATTTAGAGCAGAAATAGTGCAGATAAAAAATAATCCCAGACAAGAATTAGAACTATAAGGAGAAAACTCAACAGGGAACCATAACAACAATGAATAGAAGATGTTGTAGTGAGAATAGAACCAGTCAGTGTTACAACACTTAGAATGAACAAGGTCCCAACAACCAGTTCTAGCCAGACAGAAAATGACATTTTGAATATAAGCATAATTACTATGAGGAGAATGTAGCTTCAAAGACAATCCAGCATTATCCCTAAGGCCACATGCAGTGGGAAGAAAACATAGTTGAAATCCCACATAGAAAACCTGATGAAAATCAGGACTACGAAAACAAGGCTGGAAATTAAAGTGTATTCCTTCTATCATGACATGCAGGCCTAAAAACACAGTAGAGAACCTGATAAATCAACTTGGTTAAGACCATCCGTCAGAAAACTAGAAGACATCGTCTTGAACCGTAGAGCCAGAAATAAATTAGAAGCCATGATGAGAGATACCCTGTCGAGATGCACAGCCCGTCCTTCCTCGTCAGATTCCTTGGCGTTTTACAATCCCTTTATCCATTGCGAAGAGGAATAGAGTGAAGACCATAAATAGAACCAGAAAAGTATTTAACCCTTCTACCTTTCCATCAAGATAGATCCAGTCTGGCAAGACAGTTTTTGTAATAATGATATTACATTGGGATGGTGGTTATGCGGCATGTGAGCTAAGCCACATCTCTTACCATTAATTTACCTTAATTATCCTCTGACAAGCCTTACATTTGACACTATCAACCTTTCATTCTGCCACCCCGATCGGGGTTCTGCAGTTTAACTGAGATCGTTTTGTATAATAAGCTGCAAGGGATGTAACTTAATGTTCCAGATTCGATCACTTGGTTTTGCATCCAAATTCCTATCAGAATTTTTACAGCCCCAATTTACTAAATAATCTACTTCCTCATTTCCTTTTCGGCGAATGTGTCTTGGTATCAGATACTAGATGTCTCTAATCAACATGCTTATTTCCTGAATTAGGATCGCAGTTCTCCAGATTTTACTTATTTTCTCCCAAGTCGAAACTTGTTGTAATTTGTAGAGAACAGTTGTAACCATTGCAGAGTCTTCTTCTACAATGACTTGTTGATATTTTTCTCTAATGGCTATGAGTAGCCCTTGTTTTACCGCTATTAAGTCAGGCTATGAAGTCAGTCTACCACTAGGTTCCAATTGAATAAACTAATGTACAGACAACAACCTTCAAATATAAAGAAGGCCTTTTTGAGTGCTTATTCATGTTCATTGTCCTGAATAATTATCTATTATTTTTAAGAGGGAGATGGATGATATCCTACAATTGTTCACAAAATATTTTGTAGTTGTATATTTGGATTACATCCTCAAATTTAGTAGAGCCTAGGAAGAACTTTTGTAGCACATTGAGTAGGTCCTAAGCAACCTATGAGATACAAGTTGTAGGCCAATCTAGAGATATGATCATTTATAATGCAACAAATTCAATATTTGTGATGTGTTTTGGATGAGAATGGGATGCATGTGGACTTGGCCAAGATCCAACACATTCAGGATTAGTTAACCTTGACAACCCTAATGGATCTTTGCATCTTATTAGGAATTTATATCTTCTACCAAAGATTATTATTGTGGTTCTCTCATATTGCTTGGCCCTTAAGTCAAGTGACCAATGGCGGAGTTAAAGAAATTTTTTCTTCGTATCAATAATATTACAAGGAATTCAAGGGTATAAAACATTACCTCTACTTTGCACTAGTCCTCACCTTACTATGCCTATAACCACCATTTTCGATTGAGGGAGGCTCCTCTAACTACTCTATTGGTGCAGTACCCTCTTGGTAAGGACATCAAATGGAAGATCATAATGAAATGTGAGTGTGAAAGGCTAAGGGAATCACATTTCAATCAGGTGGTAAGGAACTTCAATGTGGAGGTGATATTAGTATCACTTTAGAGGTATTTCTATGGGCCCAAGATTCCATAAGATGTTTGTAAGTATATGAGATCATGCACTTCCTTTGCAATTTATAAAATAGCCATCAAGAAGAAAGGCTTTCACACTCGTATACCTACCTGCAAGAAGCCTTGGGATTTAGTTCGCGTGGATTGGATCCTTACTTTACCCTACACTAGGCATGGTAATGATTTTGTGTTTCTGGCTATTGATTAGTTCTCTAATATGGGCATCCTTCCACTATGAAAATAGTGTATCACAGCTAAATACACTACTAAAATATTCATTGAACATGTTCAGATTCTTTTTAGCTACCATCGACCATTATTTTAGACATAGATAGTAGGCTACTTAGTGCCTTTTCTCCATTCTATGGTCTCTAATGGATAAAAATTTGACCAAATCAACTTCTTTTCATCTCCAAGCAGATGGGAAAATAAAAGTGGTCAACAAGATGATTGTCATTAGAGAATTTTTAAGGTTTAAAATGGACATCCTAAGGATATTATAAAATAATAGTGGAAATAATAAAATAATATTAAGATTACATCATCCAATTTTAGAGGGAAAAAATAAAAACCTACTTTTTCAAATGGAATTTTAAACTTATCTCCCTATGGTTTTACTCAAGTTTCAAGTGGGAGCACTTATTACATGCATAATTTAATTCTGATAGAACTCTTCAAATTCCTTCTTGCGGAATTCTCCACCATTATCTGTCCTCAATACCTTTGTCATCTTCTCTGTCTCATTTTCCATGAGAGCCTCAAATTCTTTAAATATGTCAAATACTTTAGATCTCTTCCTGAGGAAATATATCCATGTATTCATTTGGAAGTCACATATAAATGACACATAATACACATACTTACCCAGTGATGGAACTGACATAGGTCCAAACACATCAATTTTCTCAAGATCTAATATCCCTCTTTCCCTCTTAGCACGAGAGGGGAAACTCAATTGATTATGCATAACATATACACAATGTTCACAGAAATAGAAATCCAAAGAGAAATTAGACATATGTTCCAACCTTTGCGCTGCAGCATGGTATTTTCTCCAGAGACCACAAGGTTTTCAACTGCACATTCAGGAACCATAGAATGGTTGCACCCATCAATAAAAATGTTACATAGAATCTTGTACGGAATTCCAATTCGAGCTCCCCACATCAGTACCAACCCTCCCCAAATCATATTACAGGTATCCTTTCAAAAAAAAATTTTACACCTACATTATCCATCTTGATTACATAAATCATATTTCTGGCCAATGTAGGAATATACAGAACCCCAAGAAGTGTTCTAATACTTTCACCTTGCAAATTCAGCTTTAATTTCCATGTCCGATGATTTTGACCTTCCTGTCACCCCCTAAGAGGACATCACCACCATCATATTTATCATACTTGAATAACCACTCCCTATGGGGAGTGAAGTAAAAGGATACACCTGAGTCAATCAACCATGCTGCATGATCTACATGTGTACTTGAATAAGAAGCCAAGTACATATCCCCACCTTCATTTGAGGTGGTTTTCCCCTATACAAAAGGAGCATCACCATATCCCTTTCCTTTATCAGGATCGTTACATCTATAGTCCTTGTTGAAGTGCCTTTCCTTTTCGCATTTCCATCACATCTTTACAGATTTTCCTAGAGATTTTGATCTCCCTCTAGATTTAGATCTCCCAATAGAGGACTTATTTTTGTTTTTTTCATGAACCTTCCTCGTACACAAAATTAATCTCCATTCTTGACGTCTCCTCTGATAGAAAGGATGAAACAATTTCATCAAACATCAAGGTAGTCGTATTGCTACCTATTGCAACAACTAGACTATCCCACTAATCTCGTAGAGAAAAAAATAAAATGATGCACTTATCTTCATCTAAAATTTTAATATCAATGAATCCTTTGATACTAAAAACTTCCTTCAAATAATCTATGAGCCCATGCCTTCTCTGTTTGGTGGCACCCCATGCTAATGGTGGAATATTGGTTACTTTTACGATAATGGCATCACTTCTTCAATGCTTCAAAATATAACTATACACAATGCATTAAACCAAAGATCCAAGGATATTAAATAAAGAATTCTAATTACGAACTACAACACCCATCTTTCCTTAGGCATCACATGAAGAAAATGGAGCACAATCTCACATGCAAAAACTTCAGCTACTTGCAAAATTCTATAAATAGATGTCATATTAACTATGCTAGAGATTTATAAGATTAATACTCCTTACTTTTAATTGTCATGCTAGCTGAAATACAGGGATTGAAGACACCCCTTCAACATTGTTTCTCCCAAGTTTTTCTTAGTTTTTTGGTAGCCCCAAATAATATATATCATTCCCATCTGATTTCCAACAATGAAATTATTCACTTCAAATCCCAATTCATTTACAATCCATACAATTTCATGGGCATTGAATTTAGTTATATCATGAGGCAATATACTCTTATAAAGATGAAGGCTATGTCTTATTCAACTTATCGACCCAAGTCATGTAGTTACAACATGCAGACTTGTTTATATTATGAGATGCCTAAGAACAACCTTCATTCCATTGAGTTTAGATAGTAACCAGTTCAACTTTTTAGTTCTAATAGTAACGTGAGAATTGGCTTCTCCCCTGACCTTAAATTCTCATTGTTCACTCTAACTCCATGCATTTGTCCCTTTCCTCCATTTTTTATGATCTCAAATCCTATGAAAAAATTTAGCAACTTCTTGGGAGTTTGTTTCCAATTTCCATATTTTCTCTAACAATTGTCAATGGGGTCAGAGTTATTGTTAGCTGAAAGAAATAAGGAGGATTGCAATGCTATGTCAAACCAAGGCCAATAATATCAATGCTACTCCATTAATAAAGAGATATGTTTTCGAAGCTACATTCGAAGTTAAATTCCTTCGATCCATTAATCTCTCCCAATATATACCATTCTAGACATGCATGTTATTTCTTCTTTGTTGAGAAATGATTCATCCCATGGTTTTTGATCTAATGTTAAGGTATCTCTTAATCATTTTCCAACAATAGCCAATAAAATCCACATATGCTTCAATGGAAATAAAAACTCAATAATAGGATGTCCATTCCCCTCTCTTCAAACTCATCGCCAGCCACTACAACAATGGTTCTCCCTCCTACACACCCTTCTTGGACTTTGATTGCACATTTGGAAAATCCCAAATGCAATCATGACATCCAAAAACTATGGACAGAGCTCTTGCACTTGTGATGGATTTATTTATGGGTAATCATAGATCTAAACTATTTCTCTTTTTCCCAACTTCTCAATTCCTATAAATAGAACAAAGATTCAACACTTTAATTACTATATCCCAGCTTCTCAATTCTTATAAAAACTACAAAGATTCAAAATTTTAATTACTGTAACCATATATTAGAGAAGCTTGGGTGTCTCCCTTCTTTATGGTGCAACCCTACTAACAAAGATGACTAAGAATTAAATTCACATCTTACATCAAGTATATGGGGCTAATCTCCTAGTCATATGTCCATTCGGTGTCATCACAAGCATACAAGCAGCAATTGCCTTATGCCAAACAATTCTTAATGGCAGTAATGGTAGAGGATAATGTAATAGAAACCACCACATAGCCCAAAAGAAAATAGAAAAATCACTTGAGAGTAAATAACACAAAGTAGTACTTCAAAAATTACGTGCAGTAAGGAGATAGTGTAAAATGGAGTAATGGAGTAATGTGCAGTAAACACCAGAAATGAAATGAGGACACACTGTAAAATGGATTAATGTTGTAACCACCCTCTTAGCTGCTGAAAAATGGTTAATTTTTGTTGATTAAGGATTAATTGTGACTGCTGTTTATTTTAACTGAAGTATCTGAACAAAATTAATTTTTGATTTTTGAATAAAAGATTTAATTTGTGAAATTTACTTCATGAGTAAAACATATTGATGGTAAAAGTAAATCTGGGTCAGTTGAACAGAAAAACAGTTCCTACAGTTACCCAAGGAAACTCTGGAATAAAGAGGGAATTGCAAAGAGAGTTGAGGGTTCGGTGAGAAAGGAAAAAAGGAATCTGTTTAAACTGGAAAAGATTTTTCCAGAATAGATTGACCTCTGGGTTGGAGAAGTGGACTGGATTGTCCCGAGTTCTCCCCAGAAATTCTGTTTTTCACTGGAGTTGGAGAGTTGGACCGGACTGTCCCGAGAACTCTCCTCCAGAATTCCGTGTTCAACAATACCCAGGCTTGAAGCTCGGGGGAGAACTGTGGGACGTGATTGCCCAGTTCGTGGACGGGAGGTAACGAGTACCATCAGTTGGACTTTGGACACAGATAAGTAAAATGCAATTAGTTTTCTGGTTTCAAGAAAGTAAATGAATAGGCTTGTTGCAGAAGGGGTTGCCTATATTTAATTATTTACTTTTATTTTTTCCTATGTAAATGAAGTGGTAGCTACTGTTGTTTTCTTACCATTCTTTTTTCTTTCCTTAATTAGACATATTGGAAGATACAACAGATAAATTCTAGGAAGTTTAATTCCGTAAAAGTAGAAGAAGAAAAATAGCGTACATGTGTATAGATGATGAAGACTATTCTACTGTAGCAGGTTTACGACAGTATGATAAAAAGGGCTGTTAAGTATTGACTTGAAGTGTTTTATTTTTTCTAGGACAAAACCGTATAAGTTAACCATATTTACAAATGAGCAAACTGAAAATATATAACCAGGTGGGCTGTTAATCTAAATGTCTGAATAACTTAGTCTTTTAGATAGTTCGCCCCCTATCTATGATAAACTCGGACGAGATTGGTGGTCCGGACACATGTAGTATTCCTCTTCTTAAAATGAAAAAAGGAAAGAAAGAAAAACAGTGTTGTAGTTAAATTAAGCCTTCGTGGAAAAATGAGAAGTAGATAGTTGAGGGAATCTCTGTAGTAACTAATATACGAGAAAACCCTTGTAAGTTTAACAACATGCAACACTGTAATGGACAATCTAAGAGAAACCTTTTATATAGAATTCAGACAGGGTCGCCATATAACCAGAGAAGCTGTAAAATGCCATAAATTTCAAGACACAGCGCATGCATCCACCGAGATTATTACGACGGAGAAAAATTACAGAGAAACTACAAATTCGAACTCAATAAGTTGTAACGAGAACCGGAAAATAGGAGATAACAAATTATGATAAATATAGTTTAACACAAACGGGGAATTTCATAAAACACAATATATTTACTCATATGACGAAAATAACAAGAATAACAGTTGCAAAACCCCAATCTGTTGGGAAGTATTTAGTCCCATAAACAAAACAGGCATGGAGGATAATTACCCCAGCCACTCTGCTACTGAACAAAGTACATCAACATTTGAAACGGAAATCTTTAACCGGGAGGATTTTCCCGCAAAATAATTTAGTGTTTAGCAGTATAACCCCGGATACATTCAGTATTAGACAAGTAGAAGATAAGACTGTGTAATAAAAGTACAGGGTCTTAAACCCTAGCCATTCCCAACAGCTATTTCCAACAACAAATTGAACTGGCCGAGCAAGGAGCATGGAACTCGAACCGTCCAGGATAAAGTAGCTGTTGGTGGAATCGAGGGTTAAACCTCCTCTGCAACCAGAGTTCTTCGACAAAGCCAAAACACAAAAAAAATGGAAGGGTAATACTTGTAGCAGAACCTGATGAAATTTGTTAGAAGAGGGCGAATGCACAGGGGTTAAAACTACCTCTATAACTAACCAAAAGAAGGAAGCAGGAGGGTCATACCTGTAGTGTTTGGGCGGAGTATAAACCCAAGAACGCCCGTAGCCCTGCTACCCATTACATTAAGAATTTGGTGAATTCAATGTTAGGCGAATTCGACGGCCTCAAAACTGGCATCGGTTCAAAAGAAGAAACTGGCGAGAACAAAGAGCAAAGCATAAAGAAAAAAACTGTGTAAAACTTCAAGAAACTTGCACGAAGGGTCGACTACCTGTCGAAGTGAAGAGCTGCGTTTGGGTAGGCGCCATTTACCGCAAGCCGCCATAGCTCTGCTAACCGAAAACTCCAAACCATAGCAGAGGCGTCCGAAGCTCTCTGACGAGAGAAACGATGAACGGGAAAAATAGTTATTGCCAAGGTCAATAGCAACCCGAGGTCGTAACAGCCGTAGGATTGAACTCCGATCAACGATGTGGAGGAGGCCACGTGTGAGGCGGTGGAGCCAAGACTACGAACCAAATCCAATCGGATACCAAAGAAATCATAGGTGTAATTAAGTGTTGAAAAATCCATACTATTTGAGTGCAAAGGTTCATAAGTTTTATATTCGCAACAATGCCAAACCACAATGATAAATCGTATCGGGTACGTATTAATAAGTGTAGTAAATAAGATGAAATCACAAAGCTTAAACTTAAATCCAGTCCTGACTGTTAGGCAATGTGAGTACAAATAGACTATCCATATTCCAGCTATACGCAAAGATTATAAACTTTATTGATGATAATTAAGATATAGTTCAAGTTGTAAAGACTGTTTAATAAATTTTCTTTTATGGTGAGTAAATGTATAGATATTTGACTGTTACAAGTGGTATCAGAGCAGCATTACAACGCTGGGCCCTATTGGGTCAACTGACGTTAAAACTGTATGTTATTCATGCACAGTACGATAATTAGATGGAAAGACAAATGAGACGGACAACTTCGCAACCGCCACAGCGGAATGCCGGAGAAATGCAGCCTCCACCAGAGGGAAACCCCGAGATGTGGGTTCAGTTGGGGATAGAGCAGCATCAGCGGTCAAACAGGCTTATTGAAGAACAACAACATCAGACCCGCATTTTATTACATACAGTACAACAGTTGCAGGAAGAAATGAAGAGGGTACGAAGGGAAAATGCAAGGATGATGCAGGATCACGAGAGGATCCTAAAAATCATGTCCGATAAACAGAATCAAAGGAATGAAAATCCCAGTGCTGAAAGAGAACTCCAAGGGGGGAATGAACAGCAAACAGATGAACAAGATACGAGTCGAAAAGAAAGAAGTCTGTCACAGCGAAGTAATCCGAGCAGAAATTTTAATGAAGATGAATCTGAAAATGGAACAGAACGAAAGGCAGGAAAAAGGCAGAGGGTGGAATTACATGGAGAATTCAGAAAGATTAAGCCACCTACATTCGATGGAGAAAAAGAAGAAGTAGCAGAGGCCTGGTTAATTAATATGAACAAGTACTTCCAGGTGTATGATTATGACAGTGGTCTTAAGGCACGGTTAGCTATTTATCAGCTAAAAGATAAAGCCACCCTATGGTGGGAAGAAGTGAAGAACGTGCGGGGAATATAGAATCAGGATGTGACATGGGATAAGTTCCAACAATACTTCAAATACAAGTACTTGACTAAGCGTTTCTATGATGAAAAGGCTCAAGAATTCCATGATTTAAGGCTAGGACAATTGACCATGGATGAGTTCATCACCAAGTTTACATCATTACTGCGCTATGTACCGTACTTAAGAGATGAGAAAGCCAAGGTCCAGAGATTTCTGAGCAGTTTACCTGCCCATATGAAGGAGCGTATCAAGTTTGTTAATCCTAAGACAATGGATGAGGCCATCAGAAAGGCAAGGCTGTGTTATCAGCAAGCGAAAACCAAAGTAGACCAAGGAAAAGGATGGCAATCAAAGAAAGAAAATAGAAACAGTGCTGGTTTCAAAAGGGGCAAAACCAGTAAATTCAGAAGCTCAGCCAGGAATTCAGTTAATAAGCAATTCGGTAGGAACCATCAGAGGATTAGATGGCCGGGGGAAGAAAAGACGGTGGAAGTTTCAAATAGACCTAAGCAACCTCAAAACCAGAGGCCACCTCTGCAGTGTTGGGGCTGCGGGGCAGCACACTACTATCGATATTGCCCACAGCGGGGTAAAACCGAAGCAGTAACCAATTTGCAAGAGGCCTCTAAGGTGGGAGATATTTCCAGAAGCATACCCAGAACTAACGTAGCATAGGAGGACCAGCGAGTTGACTTTCAACCCACCATGATAGAGCTGGAAGGTAAATTGTCATCCCAAACTGTTTCTGTTTTGGTTGATCCAGGCGCAAGTCTAAGTTATATAAGTCCTAAATTAGTGGAAATCTGTAAACTGCCAAGTCAAAAATTTAAAAAGACCTGGTTGGTTCAGTTAGCTACAGGAGCTAAAAGAAGAGTTAGTGCCAAAATATCAAATTTTGCATTGCAAATCGGTGGACAGCAGTTAATGGTAGATTTAAATATTCTGCCTTTGGGATCCTATGATGTATTGTTGGGTATGGATTGGTTGGAGAAACATTGGACTCTCATAGACTGCAAGGAAAAGACAGTTTACTACAGAGATCAAAATGGTAATCGCCAAGAAATTCAGGGCATAAAGAAGCCTGTACGTTTGCGTCCAATTACCGCTTCCCAAATGGAAAACTGTATGAGAAAGGGATGCCAACTGTACGCCATACAAGTTGGACTATCTGAGTCTAAGAATAAAGTTGTTGTGTTAGAAAATATACCTGTAGTATAGGAATTTAAGGATGTATTTCCTGAAGAAATACCAGGATTACCACCTAAAAGAGAGGTTGATTTTACAATAGAACTGCTGCCAGGAGCATCACCAATTTCACGAACTCCCTACCGTATGAGTGTGCCAGAATTAACTGAGCTGAAAATGCAGCTTCAGGAATTATTAGATAAGGGGTATATAAGACCCAGTGTGTCACCCTGGGGAGCACCTGTGCTATTTTTTAGAAAAAAGGATGGAACCATGCGTATGTGCATGGATTACCGACAGTTAAATAAGTTGACTGTTAAGAACAGGTATCCCCTACCCCGTATTGATGACCTATTTGACCAGGTAAGGGGAGCTACTGTGTTCTCAAAAATTGATTTGCGGTCCAGTTACCACCAGATCAGAATTAAGGATGAAGATATACACAAAACTGCTTTTCGCACCAGGTATGGCCACTATGAATTCGTGGTATTACCTTTTGGGTTAACTAATGCACCAGCCAGTTTTATGAGACTGATGCATAGTATTTTCCACCCTTATTTGGACAACTTCGTGTTAATCTTCATTGATGGCATACTGATTTATTCTAAGAATGCGGAAGAACATGAAGAGCATTTGCGTATGGTACTGGAGATGCTAAGGAAACATCAGTTGTATGCAAAATTCAGTAAATGTGATTTCTTCAAAGAAGAAATACAGTATCTTGGACATGTAATATCTAAAAAGGGTATAGCAGTAGACCCAGAGAAAACTAAAACTATCATGGAATGGAAGGTGCCACAGAATGTGACAGATATACGGTCTTTTATGGGTCTCACTGGCTACTACTGACGATTTATAAAAGGGTTTTCCAAGATAGCTTTTCCCATTACTTCTTTACAAAGAAAAGGGAAAATTTTTAAATGGACAAAAGAATGTCAGGATAGCTTTGAAAGATTGAAGCAGTTATTGACAAAAGCACATGTGTTAAGTGTAGCAGATCCGGATAGGGAATTCGAGGTTTGTACAGATGCATGCAAGGAAGGAGTTGGGGCGTATTATCACAAGAAGGGAAGGTAATTGCATATGAATCTCGCAAGCTAAAAGATCATGAGCATCAATATTCAGCTTATGATTTAGAGCTGACCGCAGTTGTGCATGCTCTCCGAGTATGGAGTCATTACTTACTTGGGAAGAGGTTTGTATTAAAAACTGATCATAGTAGTCTAACCAGCTACTTTAAACAAGCTGACTTAAACTCCCGACAAGCAAGATGAAATGCTTTCTTGAGTGAGTTTGATATTGATCTACAACACGTAAAAGGAAAAGAGAACAAAGTTGCGGATGCATTAAGCAGAAAACTGCATAATATTTATGGGTTATATGTTAACCAAATTGAAACCAGATTCCTAAAACAGATCAGAGAAGAAGCAGACAAGGATCCTAAGTATAAATATTTGTGGCAGCAAACAGAAGAATCTGGAGGACAAGGTGGACAAGGGGAATATGAGATTAACCAGGACGGGTTGCTAATTTTCAAGAAGAGGATAGTCATTCCAAACAGAGTGGAATTAAAAACTATGATACTGGATGAATATCATAGAAGCAATTATGCGAGATACCCGGGATATCAAAAAATGCTGACAGCTATAAGAAAGGACTACTGTTGGCCAGACATGGGAAAGGATATAGCAAGCTATTTAACCAAGTGTTTAGAGTGCCAGCAAGTGAAAGTAGAGCACCGACACCCAGCTGGATTAATGCAGCCTATACCCATTCCCGAATGGAAGTGGGAGGTGATCTCATTAGATTTCATCACCGGATTACCAAAATCAAAACGAGGTAATGATTCCATAATGGTAGTTGTGGATCGACTAAGTAAGTCAGCACATTTCATACCTATCCAATCCACCTATAAGACAGTACAAATAGCAGATTTATTTATGCGTGAGATCTTCAAACTGCATGGCATTCCTAAGACCATTATCTCGGATAGAGATGTAAAATTCACATCAGCCTTTTGGAAGGCACTGTTTACGGGGTTGGGAATTCAAGTACATTTTAGTACTGCATACCACCCGCAAACAGACGGTCAGACTGAGCGAGTAAATCAAGTACTGGAAGACATGATAAGAATGTATGTCATGCAGCAACCAATAAAATGGGAGGAGTTTCTACACTTGATAGAGTTTGCTTACAATAATGGTTACCAGGAATCATTAAAGATGACTCTGTTTGAGGCGCTATATGGGCGGCAGTGCAGAACCCCCATTAACTGGAGCAACCCCGAGAATAGATTCATGCTGGGACCAGAAATGCTAGCGGAAATGGAAGCAGAGGTGAAGAAAATTTGACAGAATTTGAAGGGAGCACAAGACAGGAAAAAAGTGTATGCGGATAAAAAGAGGTCATACCGTGAGTATGAACTTGGAGATCACGTATATGTAAGAATTAAACCAAAGAAGAGCACACTAAGATGGGCGTCTTGTGAAAAACTAGCACCCCGGTTCTGTGGCCCTTTCCAAATACTGGAAAGAGTAGGACCGGTAGCATATCGCTTAGCCCTTCCTAGCCACATTCAGGTGCATAATGTCTTTCATGTATCGTTATTAAAACGATATATTCATGATCAAAGACATATAATTCATTGGCAGAACATACAGGTAGTGAGTAAGCATAATTATTAAAATAAAGTACGATATTAAAGACTTATATAATTAACATAAGTCTACTGTGTGCAGGTAGAACCGGACAGAGAATTTCTGGTCGAGCCACATAGTATAATCGACCGGAGGGAAATCATGCTCTGGAAACGAGCCATCGCCCAGGTTAAAGTGCAATGGAAGCACTTTGGTCCAGAAGAAGTTACCTGGGAAGACGAGAGTTTTGTTCGCGAAGCTTATCTTGAGATTTTTGGCTGATTTGGAATAAGAACACTGGGGACGGTGTTCTCTTCCAGAGGGGGAAAACTGTAACCACCCTCTTAGCCGCTGACAAATGGTTAAGTTTTGTTGATTAAGGATTAATTGTGACTGCTGTTTATTTTAACTGAAGTATATGAACAAAATTAATTTTTGATTTTTGAATAAAAGATTTAATTTGTGAAATTTACTTGATGAGTAAAAACTATTGATGGTAAAAGTAAATCTGGGTCAGTTGAACAGAAAAATAGTTCCTACAGTTACCCAAGGAAACTCTGGAATAAAGAGGGAATTCCAAAGAGAGTTGAGGGTTCGGTGAGAAAGGGAAAAAGGACTCTGTTTAAACTGGAAAAGATTTTTCCAGAACAGATTGACCTCTGGGTTGGAGAAGTGGACCAGACTGTCCTGAGTTCTCTCCAGAAATTCTGTTTTTCACTGGAGTTGGAGAGTTGGACCGGACTGTCCCGAGAACTCTCCTCCAGAATTCCGTGTTCAACAATACCCAGGATTGAAGCTCGAGGGAGAACTGTGGGACGTGATTGCCCAGTTCATGGACGGGAGGTAACGAGTACCATCAGTTGGACTTTGGACACAGATAAGTAAAATGCAATTAGTTTTCTGGTTTCAAGAAAGTAAATGAATAGGCCTGTTGCAGAAGGGGTTGCCTATATTTAATTATTTACTTTTATTTTCTCCGGTGTAAATGTAGTGGTAGCTACTGTTGTTTTCTTACCATTCCTTTTTCTTTCCTTAATTAGACATATTGGAAGATACAACAAATAAATTCTAGGAAGTTTAATTCTGTAAAAGTAGAAGAAGAAAAATAGCATACATGTGTATAGATGATGAAGACTATTCTACTGTAGCAGGTTTACGACAGTATGATCAAAAGGGCTGTTAAGTATCAACTTGAAGTGTTTTCTTTTTCCTAGGACAAAACCGTATAAATTAACCATATTTAGAAATGAGCAAACTGAAAATATATAACCAGGTGGGCTGTTAATCTAAATGTCTGAATAACTCAGTCTTTTAGATAGTTTGCCCGTATCTATGATAAACTCGGACGAGATTGGTGGTCCGGACACCTGTAGTATTCCTCTTCTTAAACTGAACAAAGGAAAGAAAGAAAAATAGGGTTGTAGTTAGATTAAGCCTTCGTGGAAAAATGAGAAGCAGATAGTCGAGGGAATCTCTGTAGTAACTAATATACGAGAAAACCCTTGTAATTTTAACAGCATGCAACACTGTAATGGACAATATAAGAGAAACATAGCATATAGAATTCAGACAGGGTCGCCATATAACCAGAGAAGCTGCAAAATGCCATAAATTTCAAGACACAGTGCATGCATCCACCAAGATTATTACGGTGGAGAAAAATTACAGAGAAACTACAAATTCGAACTCAATAAGTTGTAACGAGAACCGGAAAATAGGAGATAACAAATGATGATAAATATAGTTTAACACAAATGGGGAATTTCATAAAACACAGTATATTTACTCATATGATGAAAATAACCAGAATAACAGTTGCAAAACCCCAATCTGTTGGGAAGTATTTAGTCCCATAAACAAAACAGGCACGGAGGATAATTACCCCGGCCACTCTGCTACTGAACAAAGTACATCAACATTTGAAACAGAAATCTTTAACCGGGAGGATTTTCCCGCAAAATAATTTAGCATTTAGCAGTATAACCCCAGATACATTCAGTATTAGACAAGTAGCAGATAAGACTGCGTAATAAAAGTACAGGTTCTTAAACCCTAGCCATTCCCAACAGCTATTTCCAACAACAAATTGAACTGGCCGAGAAAGGAGCATGGAACTCGAACCGTCCAGGATAAATTACCTGTTGGTGGAATCGAGGGTTAAACCTCCTCCGCAACTAGAGTTCTTCGACGAAACCAGAACACAAAAAAAAGGGAAGGGTAATACCTGTAGCAGAACCCGATGAAATTTGTTAGAAGAGGGCGAATGCACAGGGGTTAAAACCGCCTCTATAACTAACCAAAAGAAGGAAGCAGCAGGGTCATACCTGTAGTGTTCGAGCGGAGTATAAACCCAAGAACGCCCGTATCCCTGCTACCCATTACATTAAGAATTGCAACGAAATAAGAGACAGAATTGACACCAAAAACTGAATACTGTCTTAACCTTACGCACTCGGCGAGAAAAAGGAGCAAAGCATAAAGAAAAATACTGTGTAAAACATCTAGAAAATTGCACGAAGTGCCGACTACCTGTCGAAGTGAAGAGCTACGTTTGGGTAGGCGCCATTTTCCGCAGGCCACCACAGTTTTGCTAACCGAAAACTCCAAACCCTAGCAGAAGCGTCCGGAGCTCTCCGACGAGAGAAACAATGAACGGGAAAAATAGTTATTGCCAAGGTCAATAGCAACCCGAGGTCGTAACAGCCGTAGGATCGAACTCCGATCAACGATGTGGAGGAGGCCATGTGTGAGGCGGTGGAGCCAAGACTATGAACCAAATCCAGTCGGATACCAAATAAATCATAGGTGCAATAAAGTGTTGACAAATCCATACTATTTGAGTGCAAAGGTTCATAAGTTTTATATTCGCAATAATGCCAAACCACAATGGTAAATCGTATCGGGTACGAATTAATAAGTGTAGTAAATAGGCTGACATCACAAAGCTTAAACTTAAATCCAGTCGTGACTGTTAGGCAATGTGAGTACAATAGACTATCCATATTCCAGCTGTACGCAAAGATTATAAAGTGTATTGATGATAATTAGGATATAGTTCAAGTTCTAAGACTGTTTAATAATTTTTTTTATGGTGAGTAAATGTATAGATATTTGACTGTTACAAATGTGCAGTAAACACCAGAAATGAAATTTTAGAATGAGGGCACACATATACTTTGGATTATATTTCATGGAAAACAAAATTCATTTAAAAAATAATCAAATACGTGAGCTCCATTCACCCATATTGAAAACCAGGATTTTAGGTTTATAAAATATGAGTAGTTTTTACTCAGTGAAAACCAATTTTTGCACCTACCGATTTGCTCTATTTTTATCTTAAATTTTAGGTGCAGATTAATTCTCGAGTGTATAAGTTAGTTGGTGTGGTGTTACTTTTTAAGTTCTGGTTATTTTAAATTTTAGGTGGAGCTTCATATTCGTAGTTTTTTTTATTTTTTATCTTCAATTTTAGGTGGAACTTTATTCTAGAGTTAGTTGGTAAGTAAGTTAGTTTATGAAAAAGATTGAAAATTCCAATCAATTATAGATTTTAGAAACATAATGAAACATAATAAATATATCACAATTTTAATGAAAATTATTGAAAAAAAATTATTCTTACCAACATGTCCCGGAACTTAATCTATCTTACATACCAAAAAAAAACATTACAAAATAAATTTGAAGAGTTAGATATTCCCTTAAAAAAATTGGTCATATTTTCGCAAATCCTGCTTTAGTGAATATGGTTCTAAGTCACCTATATCAATAAAAATATTCAAAGAGATGTCAAAGAATGTGCAGCTTAAAATAGAGTGTAATTTATGTATAAAATTGTTCCTATTTAGTTAAATTTTTTATGTGTAACTTTTAAATGAGATATCTTACTAATAAGACACATTGTAAACTAAATTGAAAAAAATTGAGACTTTTCTATGAACACATATAGTTCTTCTATAGTTTTTTGGGTCCCAAAATTCCTTGATTATTTTAAGGTTGTATATGATTTCTTTTAGTGATTCAAGGGGCTAAGGGCTGTGATGCATGCCTTTCTCCCAAGCAAAAGTTTTAATCCCTTTATAGTTTTCTCCAACGAGATGTTATACACCCTAAACAAACATTGTATGAAAAAGTTGTTCCCCTAGGATTATGATATACCAACTAACCACAACAAGGTCCATAAAAGTTTTTGTGCTTAATTTTCTATGTTTAGGGATTTCGACCTCTTGGGTTCTTTATTTGCATTAAAAATTCAGCCTTATAGTCTCTTGTAATAGCTCTTACATATGTGTGTAGCCACCATCTATTTCCATTTATAGATAGATACAACCATTCTAACCCATTTGTGTTCTACTATATATTTTTATGTGTGTTTGATTTTCTTTCCTACCATTCATTTCATTCCTTTTACAACGTGGGTCATTGGTATCAAAGAAATATTCTCCTTGTTATTTCTTAGTGCATGTCCTCACAAGGTCAAGGTATAGAGAGTTCAGGTTCAAGCTAGTTTCACCTAGAAACAATTGATCTCGCAAACCCATGTGGCATCTCATGGAAGAATAAAAGAAAGATGAGAGAGTGTGATATGCTATCTTGATTTTGGTTGAGTAAGCACTTACACGATGGAGGAATTATATGATGGAAAATTTCAAACTGTAACCAAGGCTCCTTCAACAAGCAATAATTTTAGAGGTGTGACACCCTTAAAGGTACAATTTACCTTTGATATCCAATTATTTGAAGGCCAAATCGATGTAGATGAGTTTGAGAAAATGGTTAAATATGTTGAAGGGCTATTACTCTATCCAAATATTTTCGAGAATGAGAATATGACCTTTACATTCCTAAAATCCCTTCCCCATGTCAAATATTGGTGGAAAGGTTATTAGGAGAGAGGGAGTGGAGATGAGTCTACGATACTCAATGAAGGATCCATTTGGGCCACTTCTTTTGATATCATCAAGGAGAAACTCTACCTTGTAGGGAACTATGATGACCAGTATATGAGATGGACAAGTTCGTGATAGGAGAGAGATGAGATGGTCCTAGAGTACACTAATATTTTCTGTACCTTGTGCTCAAATTTGGGTATCAAAGACTCAGAGTAGCACTAGATTTTGAAGTATTATACTGTCATACATAGGTACATTGAAATGGAGATGGATTTTTTAGAAATTTCCTTAGTGGGAGTTACTTATGTATATGTTGTCAAAATTGAGAAAAAAATTTAGCACTGAAATAAGAAAGAATTAATTTATACAAATTCAGTGTAAAAGAAACCTAGGAGAAGTTTCCCTAAGACACATAATAAAGGACAAATCAAGGATTTACAACCTCAATAAAACCAACACAAGTCATAGTAAAATAAATGCAATTGGAAGTTAAATAATGACACTAGAAACTTATGTGAGTTCCACAAAATCCGTAGCACAAAATTGAGGAATGCTACTTGAAACAATCATTGTTAGCTAAGAGTAAAGAAATGAAGAAAAAATTGGCTTAGATTCAATTTTAGAACATATTAAAGTAAAGAAAATAATTTATGTAAAACCCAATGCATCCATCATAGCCATAAATATCTAATCAAAAGAGTTAGAGGAGGCTCAGGAGGGGGAGCTATTCATCCATTCTGAGATGTGGTTGCACAGTACCCCACTAAATTTCATTTTTGATAGTGGAAGCTAGATGAAATTGATATTAGGTGAAGTCATCAAGAGATTGAAATTATTGAAAGTGCCAATACACCCCAAAACATAGACCATTGGTTGGTTGAGAAATGGGAAAAACATCCATGTTAAAAATAATGACACTTATCCTACAAGATCATGACCTTCAAAGATGAGGTAGTATGTGATTTTTCCTCACTCAAAGTTTTTGATGTTCTTTTAGGAGAAACTTATACATGGAAATGTCATGTTTTTTATGATTCTTGTCCACATAGTCTCATTGTTACTTTCATGGGTCATCTCCATTGGGTGATAGAGATAGTTTATACTACCACAATTTCACAAATGTCAACAAAACAATGTTTAAAGTTATTCTCTCAAACTACAAAGTTTTTCATATTCATGGGTCAGTCATGAGGCTAAATGAAGGCCCACTCTACCCACCACAACCTTAACTCAAGGGATATATATAGAATAGAATCATATGGACAAGTTTGGAGAGGCATACAGTGACATGTTTTCTTCACCTATGGGAATGGCTCCTCAATGTTAGGTTAAACACTCAATTGACATGATGGCTGGTGCTCCTTTACATAATCGTGTGTGTATGTATGTATGTATGCACACACACACACACACACACACACACACACACACACACACACATATATATATATATATATATATATATATATATATATATATATATATATATATATATATATATATGCTCTCTTTTGGAGAATGAGGAAACACATCTCCATATTCATGAGAACATCTAGAAGGGCCACATTTCACCAAGTTCCTCACCTTGTGGGAGCTCAAATGTGTTGGTGTAGAAGAAGTATGAGACATCGAGGCTTTGTAGTGATTATAGATCCATAAAAAATATTATTATTAAGAATAGATACCTAATTCCATAGACTAACAATTGTATTGATCAACTTAAGTGTTCCAAGTTATCTAGTAGGATTAATTTGAAGTCAGGCTACCACCAGGCACCAATTGAACAAAACAATGTATGGAATACAACCTTCAAATATAAAGAAGGCCTTTTTGAATGTTGGTCATGTTCATTGTCTTGAATAATGATATAGAATATTTAGGAGGGAAATGGATGATATCCTACTATTGTTCACAAAATATGTTGTAGTTGTATATTTTGATTAAATCCTCATCTTTAGCAGAACGTAGGAAGAAATTTTGTAACACATTTAGTAGGTCCTAAGCACCCTATGACAATACAAGTTATATGCTAATATAAAGAAATTATCATTTGGCATGCGAAGGTTTCTATTAGGGTTCTCTCATATCGCTTGGCCCTTAAGTAAAGTGTCCAAGGGTGAAGTTAAAGCAAATTTTTCCTAGTATGAATCATAATACAAAGAATTCAAGGGCCTAAAACACTACCTTTGCTTTTCAGTAGTCATCACCTTGCTATTCCTATAATAACCATTTTATATTGAGGTAGGTGCCTCTAACTATTCTATTTGTGGATTACCCACTCGACAAGGACATCCAATGGAAGATCATCGTGAAACACAAGTGTGATAGGCTAAGGGAATCACATTGTAGTTAGGTGGTAGGGCACTTCTGTGTGGAGATTATAGTACTATAAATTTAGAGTTTTTTTTTATGGGCCACAATTTCACAAGATGTCCATCAGTATATCAAATCATATATTTCCTATACAATTTCTAAAATAGCCATCAAGAAACAAGGGTTGTACGCTACTATTCCTACCCTAAACAAGCCTTGGGATTTATTTCACATGGATTTCATGTTAAGTTTACGCTACATCGGTCATGTAATGATTTTTTGTTTGTAACTATTGGTTGGTTCTCTAAGATGGCCATCCTTTCACTGTGAAAAAAATGTATCACATCTAAATGCACTGCTAAACTCTACTTTGAGCATTATTTGGTTTGTTTTAGGCTACCTTGTACCATTATTTTAGATAGAGATAGTAGGTTCCCTAGTACCTGTTTCTTCATTCTATGGTCTCTAATGTATACCAGGTTGACCAAATCAACTACCTTTCATCTCTAAGCAGATGAAAAAATAGAAGTGGTCAACAAGATGATTATGGATATCTTTCACATGCAGAACTCCAAGCATCTAAGTAAATGTGATGAAATCCTTCCATATTCTAGCATAGCTATAACATATCAGTCCACAACTACATGCTCCAAAGTCCTTTTTATGTGCGCTTTAGGTTTCAACCATGGGCCCTAATTTATGTAGTGCTTTCCATTTCATATTCATCGGTAGATCCCTACAATGATCAAGCTAAGGCAAATTGAGTATCCAAATTTGTGCAACATATCCAATACCTCCAACAATAGGTTCATGATATATTATAGAAAGAAAATTAATATTACAGGAAATGACATGACCAACATGGGATCCAAAAAAGTATTAGGTTAGTGATAAGGTGTAGGTGCATTTATAAAAAAAGCACCGAACTGGCCATTATAGGAAGCTCATAGCACATTGATATGGGCCTTACACGATCACAAAGGTTTGGGCTCAAACTACTTTTGAATTTAGAATTTCCCCTTTCATTGGACGACACGTAGTATTTTATATGGAGTTGTTTCAACCATATTCTCCACCTCTATTTGATAGCTTCGAGGTAGCCAAGCAATTGGACCCTATAGAAATCAATCCTAATTTCATTGAATCTTAAGTGTATTTTTTGGTTAATTGAATCTTAAGTGTTCGTTTTGGTTGATAGATAGTATTTAATTGATCTGTCAAAGACCTATTGTCCCACAACCCATATATTACATACAATCTATATCCAATGATTTCTAAAATTAGACTCTAGTGCATTGGCATAGTTTCCTAGCTAGAACCCATCTCAAGGAGAGAAAAATAACTTTCTTTAGCCACTTTTGTTTTATCAACCAACACTTTATTTTATTTCTTATCAATATTGAACACAATGTAATGAAACACCTTCTTTAGAAATGAATACTTAGAGACTAAAATTTCCCTTCAACTAACGTATAAGCCCATGCCTTGTTTTTTTGGT
The DNA here is from genome assembly GCA_034641835.2 of Pinus albicaulis. Taxonomy (NCBI): domain Eukaryota; kingdom Viridiplantae; phylum Streptophyta; class Pinopsida; order Pinales; family Pinaceae; genus Pinus; species Pinus albicaulis. The sequence continues at coordinate 1,660,946,174 of CM076575.1, read as the reverse complement.
GGCATTCCATGCCAATGGTGGCATATTCGTTACTTTTATAGTAGACATTACTCCTTCAATGCTTCAAAATATAACTATACATGGTGCATTGAACTAAATATCCAAGGATATCCAATGAAGCATTGTATTTACCAACTACAACACCCATCTTTCCTCAATAATCTCATGAAGACAATGGAGCCTAATCTCACATGCAACAACTTCAATTACTTACGAATTTCTATAAATAAATGGCATATTCACAAGATTAGAGTTTTGTAGAACTAATACTTCTTACCATTAATTAGCATGATAGTTGAAGTGCAGAGATTGAAGAGACCCCTTCAACATTGTTGCTACCAAGTTTGTTCTTAGTAGTTTGGTAGCTCCAAACAATATAGCTTATTCCGATGTGATTTCCAACAATGAAATTCTTAACTTTAGATCCCAATTCATTTAGAATCCCTATAATTTCATTGCTAGAGAAATAGGGTATATCACAAGCCAACATATTCTTTATATAAATCAAGGACGCCTTATTCAATTTTTTGACACAAGTCATGTAGTGCCAACATGTATATGTGTTTATACTATGAGGTGTCTAAGAAAAACCTTCATTCCATTCAGTTTAGACAGTAACTACCTCAAATTTGTAGTTATAATAGTAATGTGATCATTGGCTTCTCCCCTGACCCTAACTTATCATTATGCACTCTAACCCCTTTCATTCCTCCTTTTCCTCTTTTGTGATTTCAAATCCCATGACATGATTCACCAACTTATTTAGAGTTTATTTCCAATTTCCATATTTTCTTTAACAATTTTGAATGGGGTTAGAGTTATTGTCAACTAAAAAAGATAAGGAGGCATGCAACACTATGTCAAACCAAATCCAATAATAGCTATGCTACTTCAGCTATAAAGACATATGTTTTCAAGGATATATTGGAAGTTAAATTCCTTTGATCCATTTATCTCTCCCAATATAGACCATTCTAGACCAACTTGTTCTTTCTTCTTTGCTCAGAAATGATTCATCTTATGGTTCTTCTGACTTTGAGGTCTATCTTCATAATTTTACAAGGATACCAATAAAATCCACATATGCTTCAACAATAGCAACAATTCAATTTAAAATAAATATGGTGTCCATAGCCATTCTCTTTAAGCTCCTCACTAACCACTACAACAATGATTCTCCCTCCTACACCACTTTCTTGGATTTTGATTGCACATTTTCACAATCCTGGATGAAATCATGAAATCCAAAAATTATGGATAGAGATCTTACACTTGTGATGGCTTTCTTTATGGCCACTCACAGATATAAACTATTTCTCTTTTTCAGATCTTCTCAATTCCTACAAATACAAAAAAGATTCAACACATTTTAATTATGGTAACCATATCTTAGACAAGCTTGGGTGTATCCCTTATTTATGGTTCAACCCTATTAACAAAGGAAACCAACAACTAAATTCACATCCTTAATAAAGTATATGTGTGACAACTGCATTTAGTATTAAATAGTTGTTAACTAGTTAAATGACATATTTTTTTTTTTTTAAATAAAAGACTAAGACACTTAATTTTTTTCTGGAAAAGTTTATTTTTCTTTATCTTTATTGTGAAAAATAAAACTGGGTATGGAAAGTGGTTCCATAAAAAATTAAAAAGGTTGATGGTAAATGTTTTCTAATAATTGAAAGGTGGTTGGACATTTTGAACAATTACCTGCTCCTCTAGGGATAAGAGACTCATCCCAGTGAGGAATAGGGGTTTTTTTCAAGGACTGAGGAGAAGAGTGGAAAATTTTCCTGAGCTGGTAGAGACTAGTGGAAATCACTCAGCAAATCCTGAAATTTTCTGGCACTCACTGGACTTGGAGTCCTAAGGTCACAGTAGAAAAACTACTATCAACCTGTACCTCTTCAGGAGTGGAGCACGGGGACAAGAGGAGGAGGTAATTTCCTCTCTTGAAGGTTGGGTGGACACCAACAGCTAAATACACTTTCATATGGGTGAGTATTTATTTCAGATTTATTTAGACAGGAATATTGTTTTCAATATATTTTTACAGAGTTAAGTGTTATTTAATTTCAGGAGAAATATATTTTTCTTTTGGAACATTTCTTTCTACTACAAAAGGGACAAGTTATGAATTATGAATAACTCAGTAGATACTTGTAAAATCTATGATTACTACTGTAAGATTTTGTAGAATAATATTGGGAACATTTATATAATAAAAAAAATATTAGTTGTGAAACACTTGGAAATTACAGCAGATGAATATAAGGAATAAAATATCTAACCATACATTAGACAATTGTACATAGTATTTTATTTCTAGAATTCTTTTATCTGTCAGGATGCATTCAAAATGACTAGGACAGAGAGATATAATGATAACATGATTGATTATTAAAATGATAAATTACTATGCAAAGAGATATAATTAGAAATATTACTTTCTACTAAGCTAGGACGGTGTGAGCCTTTGGTTCTAGGTTTAAGGGTGAAACCCCAACCCAACACTCATCGCTACCCCTAACCATCTATACACAGACAAAATTTTTAGGTGGTCCGGCCACGGGGAAGCTTTCATAAGGTAAGATGATACAAACAACTATATTATCTTAAAAGAGAAAATAAAGCTCGAAATTAGGATTGCATTAAAGACAAAGCACAAATATACATAAACCAGCGTTTAAGTCCTGAATGTTGAGCATATAAATATGAATTCGATTGAATGAAGAAGCTTAAATATAAACAAAAAAACTAGAGCATACAGTCTTTACATTTCCAGAAGTAGAATGAATAAGAAATTGTGCTTAAATATATACATATGGACCGAACGAGGTACTGTTTCAAAATTAGTATTGAACCCTTTAGAAAATCACTCATAAGCAATAACATGGTGAAGCTTATAGAAAAAGGAGTGTGAGAAAGACTTAACTGAGGCCTAAAGGATTCTGGCTGGAAAATTTTAAATAACTTTACAAATTATGTAGAAAATATTAGTACATAAAAAAACCCGGAATAAATGAAAAAAAAGGTCCGACAGACAACTCCTTAAAACTGAGCTGGGTATCGGATCATAACCCAGTGAAAGCTAGAAAATCACCTGAGATAGGAAATAATGCAGAGACTTAGCGAAACCTTTAGAAGTACCTGGAATGTGAGCGAAATATATTAGCAATGAAGTGTGATATCCGGTGTGCAACATGAAGTTTTGATGCAAAAGAACCTGCCATTTGGTAGGAGAATTGACCTGCGACCATTAAACCCCGAAAATAATCCTGTTAGGTAAGATTTAAGTCATTGTACATAATCAAATATGAGGAAATGTACTAAAAAAAGGGGAATCAAAAAAGGGTAAACCTGTACAAGAAGTTCGCCTCGATATTTCTGGCCATCGAACTAGAATCATTCAAACACCAGAGAATTAAAACTTAATACTGTAAACTGTTAAGGAGATAAAATCTGGATTCGAGAAAGTACTGGAGGAAAAATGTAAATGAAATGAACATAGAAGGATTACCTGAGCTGAGTGGTGTAAAAAGTATAGGAGTCGTGAGCTTGTGTTAGCGACAGTATTTGAAGATAGTTCCATGGTGATGGAGGTTGAACTTCGTATGAAAACTCTAGTGGTCTAGAACGAGGACCTTCTCCCTACCATACTGCAACCCATGGGGAACTATGCCTTTGGAAATATCACAAGTTGGGATGGAATTCATAGCCAGATAGAGCTGGAGCTCGACATCGCTGTGGTATCAAACCCTTTGAACTAGAGGAAACTAACCGACGTAGAAACAATGAAAAATGATGGAGCCACCTAGGGTTGGCATGAATAACAAGTCATTTCCCGCTAGAAATGTAAACCGTTGATCTCCAAGAATTCAATGGTGAGATCTATGGTAGGTGGCCATCGAAACTTGCACATAATCACAGACTGTCATACAACTGTTAAGGGGTTTAAATGCCATGACAAGCAACATTCAATCTACTAATATGTGCTAGCTAAACATTTGGTATTAACAAAATAAGGATCATGCTTTTATGCGATGCTAGGGTAACCGTTAAATATATATGATAACATTAAAGTTTAAAGCCAATGAAATTATGCAACGAAATTCATATAAAATATATAACGTAATAAAATATCCCATTGCAAGAGGTATTGTAAATGGGTGTTATAAATACATATACAATGTTAGGAATTAAGACCTTTATATCAATCTTAGATGGGTCAATAAGTTTTATGCTAAAGTCTAATTATATGTGATGAAAAGTTGATTAAGTGTGACACAGTTTGATTAAGTTTTATTAGTTGTAGAGTAAAAAGTACTCTTTTTTTTTGGTGTGAGTGTTACAAGTGGTATCAGAGCAACGTTCCTACACTGGCACCCTATGGGTCATTTAATGATTTAAGTTGTGCGTATACTGATGCACATAATAGAAGAATAATAGGGGACGTTATGAAAAGGGGATCAACACAACCACCACAATAGAACATCGAGGAACCCCAACCATGACTAGAAATGAATCCTAAGATGTGGGTTCAGCTGATTGTGCATCAGCACCAGCAAAAAAGTATACTATTGGAGGAACAATAGCACCAAACTAACATTTTTTTAAATATCATCTAGAAGCTATAAGAAGAATTGTTGCGGGTTCACAGTGATAATGAACGCCTCATGCAAGAGCAAGAAAACATTCTCAAGGGCCTTTAAGACAAGCAGGATTAGGGAATGGAACAACCCAGTGTTGATAGAGACAGGCATGAAGGTAATGAGAAAAAAAAAAGGACCACACCATTGACAGAGTGGAATGAAGCCCTTCACAACAAAGAAACAAAAATAAGAATTATAATGAAGAGGAATCTACCAATGTGTCATATCAACAAGAGGTTAAGAAGCAGAAAGTAGAGCTTCAAGGTGAGTTTCAAAAAATAAAACCACCTACATTCGATGGAGAAGCCGAGAAAGTGGCAGAGGCTTGGTTGATAAATATGAATAAATATTTTCAAGTGTACGATTACAACAACAACCTAAAATCCAGATTAGCCATTTATCCGTTAAGGGGAAAAGCCACCCTGTGGTGGGAGGAAGTAAAGAATGTTCATAGTATTGAAGATCAAGATGTTACTTGGGAATCGTTCCAACAATACTTTAAAGATAAGTATTAAACATAACGTTTATATGATGATAAATATAAATAATTTCATGACTGGAAGTTGGGACAAATGACCATAGACGAGTATATTACTAAGTTCACCTCTCTCTTAAGATATGTTCCATACCTCATAGATGAAAAGACTAAGGTACAAAGATTTCCGAGCAATCCTCCAACCCATATGAAGGAACGAATTGCATTTGTAAATCCTAGAACAATGGACAAAGCCATTCGTAAGGCACGAATGTGCTATCAGCAGTCCAAAGCAAAAGGAGAAATGGGAAAAAGTTGGCCACTAAGAAAAGGACATAAAAGTAGCTCAAACTTCAAGGGTTCCAAAAGTAATAATTTTATGAATTCTAAACGAAGTTATGTGAGAAAGAATTTTGGCAGAAGTCATCAAAGAACCCGATCACAAGTTGAAGAAAAGCCTACAGAGACTTATAACAAGCCAGAACAAGGACAAGTGTCCAAGCCACCTCTGCAGTGTTGGGGGTGTGGTGAGGCACATTATTATAAAAAATTCCCACAGTGAGCGAGAAGTGATATAATGGAAAATTTTCACAAGGCTTATATAGTCGGCGATGTGGCTCAAAACATACCTCGTATCAACGCAGCGTTGGAGGATCAATAAGTAGATTATCAGCCCACAATCATAGAGTTGGAAGGTAAGTTACTGTCTCAATATGTTTCTATTTTGGTAGACCCAGGTGAAAGTCTAAGTTATGTTAATCCTAAAATAGTGGAAGTATGTAAATTAAAAGGGCAGAAATTCAAAAATCCTTGGCTGGTACAGCTAGCCACAGGAACAGGGAATCAAGAAACCCCTACAGTTACGTCCTATTACAACATCCCAAATGAATAAATGTATGAGGAAGGGATGTCATATTTATGATATCTAGGTGGGATATGCTAATTCCAAGGAGAAGTATCCTATGATGGAGAACATACCAGTGGTACAAGATTTCATGGATGTCTTTCTGGAAGACATACCTGAATTATGGCGAAGAAGAGATATTGATTTTACTATTGAATTAATGCCAGGAGCATCACCTGTGTCAAGGGCTCCTTATAGAATGAGTGTTCTAGAGTTAATTGAATTAAAAATGCAGTTACAAGAACTGTTGGAAAAAGGATACATTCATCCAAGTGTGTCCCCTTGGGGAGCACCACTGTTGTTTGTTAAGAAGAAGGATGAAACCATGCAAATGTGCATGGACTATAGACAGCTCAAGAAGTTAACAGTAAAAAATAATATAGAACATAGAGAACATCTAAGGATTGTGCTGGAAATATTAAGAAAACACCAGTTGTACGCTAAGTTCAGCAAATATGATTTCTTCAAAATAGAAATCCAGTACTTAGGCCACATTATTTCAACAGAAGGGATTTCTGTTGATCTAAAGAAAATCAAGAAAATCGTGGAATGGCGGGTACCCCAGAATGTGGCAAATATTTGATCCTTTATGGGATACTATCTGTTATCCATGTCACCCCCTCCATTCAAGTTTTGGCCGACAACCCCATTTAAATTTGATTAAACCCTCTGTGTTGGCCTAAGGGATCCATTTCTGGCTTACTGATACCTTGCCCGCCCCGAAATACATAAAAAAACGGGCTGCAGCTACATTTTCGAAAATCATAAGAGGCCTAGCCCCTTTTGGTCATAGCCCCCATATCCTATTTATCTATGTGACCACAGCCCGGGACCGAGCACTAATCACAAAGGCGCTCTACATATAAAATCATCGAATGCACCATAAACCTTCTGATCAGTCACAAATCAATGATCCCACAGCATCCCCGCCAGGTGGTCCCCGTGCCCTCATTTATTTCAAAAACCAGCTGTATCATCTCGCACCACCTTTGCAGCGCTGGCTGTTTTTCGCAAAACACAGCGATTCCACAAGTCATGTGCCGCGTGTCCTCATGTACCATTTCAAAAATTTCCCATTTCACGCATTATCTCCCGGTCGAAAGGCGTGCAGTGGAATGATTGTAAACCATCAGATCTCAAGGTCTCCATCCAGCGGCTGTTAATCTCTGGAGTTGCACACGTTTTAATCCACGTCCATCGCGTCCCTGGCCCACTTTGGATTGCCCTTCGGCTCGTATTAGCCGTCAATATCATTCGTGATCGCGTGGCCCGGAATCATTCACATGTCTTGTTGACCGCCCAAGCCTCTCACCACGTCATCTATTCCGTTGGACTTTCGTACGCCTAGGTGTCATCATATCGTGCATCCATCACATCTCTTCTCCCGCCATCTATAACATATTTCATTTATAGCCATAATAATTTGTTCATACGATTAATTTTTAAGGTTTCTACGTGGAAAAACCTCTATATCGCATGTTTATCCCTATTCCAGTGTATATTCCATTGTCACCCTGCATCCCCTCGTCATTTTTCCCAGTCTTCATCCTCAATTCCGTAGTCACGTCTCCCTCCACCACCCTTGCGTCTGGTTTTTCCTCTAATATATTTGCGGGTTTTGCAGGTTTGTATTGAAAAGGAGCTGTCGTAATGCATCGCCTCCATTGGAGAGGCCAAGATCTTCTCTAAGGACAATCTTTAAAAGCAGAAATTTAAGAACAAGGCTGGCGGTGGTTGCTATGATATGACCTCATTAATGGAATCATAAATAAAATCCATTGAACCCTAAAGACGCATGCAGAGGGAAAGATTACACAGCAAGATGCGAGGGTTTTTCCGCCATTTATTCAAAATCAAACCATTAAATGTGCATCACTCTACCTCTTCTTTCATAATTTTCATTTCCTCTATAAATACTAGAAAAAAGACATTGATCAAGGGTTCAGATTGCATTAAAAATTGCAAAGAAATGCTTTTGTATACATCTTTAGAAAGTTTTGTATGAAGGCTCAGAGCTCCGTAGGGTTTCGGCAGGAGGGGAGGAGTTATGAATCGTAATTAGGATTATGGTCTTGGTATCCTAGATATATGTAATTTTCTTATGTGTTAATATAATATCTCATTTCATGCTATTTATCTTCCTGTATCATGTTCTAGAATGCGAGTGGCTCACTGGTCTTAAGTAAGGATTCATCCCAGTTGGTGCCCATACTTGGATTAGTCAAGCACTTTAAATAGGCCTAGTCATGATATACCGTTCCATGTTCATTTCATCCATATTTTCTGCTATATTAGTTACTTGAGGAGGGTGCTTTTAAAACGCCATTGTCATGTATGGATTCTTAGTTGGATAAGCCCATATGTGGTTTTGTTGTGTATTTGGGTATCAGCCTCATGCTAACTAGTATCTTCTTCATGTTTCTTCACTGCATCCACTTTCTGATATTTGATTTCTGTGGCATATTATTTGAACTGGCCCTCTTTGCAGTAAGCTGTCTCTTAACTGTCTGATGCTTTTGTATTGGATTTTGCATGTTGTTCCTACATTATTCTTATCTTTGTATCAGCTTCTAAGAGAGTTTGGTTCCATTTAAACTAATTTCCTTGTTTCACAAGTGATAGTAAGAGAGCTTTTGGATTGACAACCCAAGCTATATTATGAGCTCCTTGCTATGATAAGATGTCCTAGGCACTGGTCTATGGCAACTCTAGGCTGTCTCTAGGGTAGACAAGAATTGTCGACAACATCTTTCTGGTGCCGTTGTCGGGGAATGAATTTAAGAATATCAATTTCCCTGGGACTCGACAAATCATATTCATTCTCTAATCAGGTGAGCACAGAGAGTTGAAGAGTTGCGTATCTCTCACCTTGGCGACTCCACTATTCTTTATTTGATAAATATATTGGTAGTCCTGGCTCCTCGAAAGTCACATCTGAGGTCAGATACTGCTAAGTTAAAGACATCTTCTGTGCCTGACCCAGAAAATATTATACATAGAAGAAGTTGGAGAGAAAGACAATCAGCCCGTGTTGAAATCCTTGAGTTTTCTCAAGAAGATTATCCATCCTCTTCTTCTCAAGAAATTCCAGTAGAAAATCCTGACTTTACTGAAGAAAATCCTGAATATTACTCAGATAGCCCACCCAGGGGAAGTGCTAGAACCAAAGAAAACCTTCATCTCACCCCTGAGGCCGAAGAAGTTAAAGAAATCACAGAAGTAGCTGCTGTTAACCGTGAATTGTTTCCATCTACACCTCAGGCAGTTGTACAATATATTCCTATTGTTATTCATACCCCACTTCCACCTCCTCCTCTTCCTCCATTTGTACATCAGATCGTTGCACAACCCCCACCTCCTCCAATGGCTAATGTTCCAGCTTTCCTACTGAATAAATATGCTCCACTGGCCTTACCACAAGTGCTAAATGATATGCCACAGGATTATTTGAAGATATTGCCCAGATTCAATGGAGAAAATGATATTGATGCTCAGAAACATCTTGAGACTTTCTGCTCTTTTGCAGAAAACTTAAATGTAGAACATTTGGATGTGGTCTTGAGATTGTTTGTGCAATCTTTGGATGGTGAAGCCAGAAAATGGTTCAAGACATTTGGAAACCGTTCAGTAACCACCTGGGATGACATGGAGAATACTTTTCTCAGGAAATGGGGAGAAAAGAAAGATCATGGACAGTGTCTCACTGAGTTCAATACACTCAAGAAGAGACATAATGAAGGGGTGTCAGAGTTTATTAAGAGATTTAATAAGTTATATCTAAATCTCCCTACAGATATGAAGCCTCATCAAAATGCTGCAAAAGTTGTTTTCATTGCAGCCTTTGATTCAGATTTCGGTTTCTCTCTTAGAGAGAGAAAGCCTGCCACCCTAGATGATGCTCAGTCAGACGCTCTTCAATTGGAAGTGAACTTTGCTTCCACTGGAAAATTAAAAGGGAAGGCTGAACAGGATGTTAGAAGGAGGGGAAAAGAAGAATTATCCACTTCCAATCAAGATAAGGATGTAGATAAGATGGATGAAATAAGTAAGATGGTTAAGAAGATGGTCAAGCTTGAGTTGGAGGCTAAAAATGCAGCTCCCAAGAATTTCTATAATGCTCCAAACAGAGGATACAATCCCCAGTATAAGAGACCACCATTGCAAATATTGCCAAGGGAAGCAAAGGAGCAGCAAGATCAGGTACCACATCCTTTGTACCTGGAAGGTCCAGCAGATGACTCCACTGAAGATGCTGCTTATGAACTAGAAGATTCAAATCTTGCTTTCTCAAACAATGATGAAATGGAATGCCCATTGCAAGAAGAAGAAGAAGAAGAAGAGATTGATCATTATTGTAAGCAATTTGTTGATTTCATGCAAGCACAATTCAATGTAAAATATGATCTCAGATCTTCAAGGAAGAGGACCCGAATTCAAGATCAAGAAGAGGAGCCACCTTAGAAGGAGGTACCTGCTCAGAAGGAATCAGCAACAAAGAGAAACACAGAAAAAGGTAAGAGTCCTCTAAATACTCCTTTGCAGCCTAATGACCAGATTCCTTCTTCTTCAAAAGTAGTCAGTCCTCCTAATGATGAATCTGTGTCAAAAGAAATTAAATTTTCAGCTGAAAATAAAGAGTCAAAAGAAGTTGTGATAGAAAATCCCCCTCCTGCTTTTAGTCTGCAAAAAGAACTTGAGAAAATTAAAATTCCAGTCCCCTTGACCGAGCTGCTAAAACAACCTGCATATCAGTCTCAAGTTACTTCTTTTATGCTCCCTCCCGAAATATCAATTGTGCCTGATAGTTTAAACCTTCAAGAAGAAAGACCCATGGTAGTCTTTGGCCCACATGTTGAGGAAGTAGATCCTTCTACTCCTCCTTTTTATGTGTCTCTAGTTATTCATGACCTACTGTTACACAATTGTATGTTAGATTCTGGGGCTTCCCATAATCTTATGCCTCTATCTGTCATGGAACAACTAGGACTGCAAATCACACGCCCATATAAAGACCTTTATTCATTTGATTCTAAAAGAGTCAAATGCTTGGGGATGATTAAAGATTTAGTGGTCAATTTGGCCCAAATTCCAGCAAAAAGTGTGGTCATGGACATTGTGGTGGCTGATATCCCAGCCCGCTTTGGCATGTTACTGTCAAGGTCCTGGGGTACAAAAATTGGTGGGTCAATTAAGCTGGATTTAACATATGCTACCATCCCAGTTTTTGGTGGACAGGAGAGGAGGTTATACAGAGAGACTAAATTTGTTAAGGTAGTTACTAAGGCTGATAACTCTGAAAATTCACCAGTCTATAGTAAAGAAGGAGATTTTTCATGCTTTATGCTAGAAGAAGATCAAAATTATGTGCATGAATCCTCCTTCAAAATTAAGGATGAGCAGCCTTTAGAAAATTATGAAGCTAGAATCTGGAATTTACATTTTGATGGGGCAAATTCAAGAGAAGGCAATGGAGCTGGGGTGTTATTAATCTCTCCTACAGGCAAATGGGTGCCACTGTCCTTTAAATTGGAGTATGAGGCTACCAATAACGTAGCTGAATATGAGGCACTTTTATTGGGATTGCAAACAGCCAGGAATATGAATATAAAGAATTTAAAAGTTCTGGGAGATTCTGAATTGGTTGTTAGACAAGTTAGAAATCAATGCCAAACAAAACACCCTCGGCTGAAAACCTACAGGAATGAAGTATGGGACATGGTGGAGAATTTTTTCTTGGCGTTTAACATACAGTTCATGCCTCGGGAGCAGAAACGAATGGCAGATTCTCTTGCTGTGGCTGCTAGTACATTCCGCCCTCCTCAAAATCCTCTTTTGAGGTATGTTATAGACCATCAATTCCAGATAATATTAAGCATTGGCAAGTATTTGAAGATGAGGAACATATGAAGAGATTTCTGGAGACAGTGGGTGAATTCTCTAATATGGAGATTGATGATAATGAAGAAGAGGAAACTGAAAATATTGCAGAAAATAGATGGGAAGAAAAAATAGCAGGTAATAAAGTGCTACCGCTGAGAGGAAATGTTATCCCTAGAGGGCTGGTGCCCCTAGAAAGATTATTTGATAAAAATGATGTTCCATTGCAGCACAGTAAAGTAATAGAAGAAATTCAAGTAGAAGACTTGAATTTGGGCACTCATGCTGAGCCCAAAATCGTAAAATTATCCAAAAAGGTTTCATAGGAATATAAAAGAAAATATTTGAAGCTATTTCAGTCATATAAGTATTTATTTGCATGGTCCTACCAGGACCTAAAAACTTTTGTCATTAGTATTATGCAGCATAAAATTCCTCTGAGGGAAGATGCAAAACCTTACAAGCAGAAGCTCAGACAGATAAATCCTCTGCTTCTTCCCTCCATTGAAAAAGAAATCAAGAAGCTACTACAGGCCAAAATAATTGTGCCACTAAGATACTCTGAATGGGTTGCTAACTTAGTTCCTGTTTGAAAAAAGAATGGAGAAATAAGATTATGTGTGGATTTCAGGAACTTAAATAGAGCATATTTAAAGGATAATTATCCACTGCCTAAGATGGACCACATCCTACAAAAATTAGTAGGAGCCTCAAGAATGTCAATGATGGATGGTTTTTCTGGTTATAATCAGGTGGCTGTGCTTCCAGAAGATCAAAAGAAGACTGCTTTCACCATGCCATGGGGAAAATTCATGTATGCCAGGATGCCTTTTGGGTTAATTAATGCAGGAGACACCTTTCAGAGGGCTATGGATATTGCTTTTTTTGGTGAACATGATAAATTTCTGGTGGTATACCTTGATGACATAACAGTGTTTTCAAAGAATGATCCTGAGCACATTGAGCATTTACAAAGAACCTTTGAAAAATGCAGAAGGTATGGTCTTTCCCTCAATCCTCAAAAATCTTTATTTGCATTAGATGAGGGAAAACTCTTAGGGCACATTGTAACTAAAGATGGTGTGAAAATAGACCCTAAAAGAGTTGAAGTCATAAATGGAATTCCTCTCCCCAGGAATAAAAAATAAGTGCAGGTGTTTCTAGGCCGAATCAATTTTCTGAGAAGGTTTATTCCTAACTATGTTGAAATAGTTAGGCATATAACAGATATGCTGAAGAAGAACATTGAAGTAAAATGGTCTCAGGAATCTAGAGAGGCATTCTTCAGAATAAAATAGGCATTTTTTGAAGCTCCTCTGCTGGCTGGACCAGATTATGCAAAACCATTTATGATGTTTTCATTTTCTTCAGCTCATACAGTAGCTGGAGTCTTGCTGTAGAAAAATGAAGATGGATATGAGCAGCCAATATCCTTTTTCAGTTAGGTATTGCATGATGCAGAATTGAAGTATAACATACTAGAAAAGCAGGCATACGCCCTGGTGAAGTCTCTCAAAGACTTTAGAACATATGTTTTACAATCCCACATTACTGCATATGTTCCTACAGCAGCTGTTAAAGACATCCTCGTTCAAGGAGATATTAGTGAAGGAAAAAGGGGAAGATGGATTGCAAAAATACAAGAATATCATTTGGACATCAGACCTACTAGGCTGATTAAAGGACAAGGACTTGCTAAAATGTTATATGAATCAAATCATCAAGCCTTAGGCATAAATTTATCCATGATAGCAAATGAGGAGTCTGAGAAAGGAGAAGAGTAGCATGGACTAAAGATGGCCACTCAAAAGATACACATAAAATATCTCACTAGCCCTTGGTACAAAGAAATAGTTGAATATCTTTTAACACTCAGATGTCCACCCAGCTATGATAAATCAAAATACAGGGCTTTGAGGCTGAAATCACAAAAGTATATAGTTGCCAATGGTCAGTTATATTAGAGATATCCTTCATGCATACTATTATTGTGCCTCATAGAGGATGAAGTAGAAAATATAATGACAGAATTTCATGAAGGAATCTGTGGTGGACATTACAGCTGGAGGGCTACAGCTCATAAAATCCTGAAGGCTGGTTTCTACTGGCCAAAATTATTTGCAGATGTTTTTATTTGGGTCAGAGCATGTGATAAGTGCCAAAGATTTGCAGAAAGATAGAAGTTAGCAGCTCTGTCCTTGATTCCTGTTCATATAGATGAACCATTTCAGCAATGAGGATTAGATTTTATTGGAGAAATACATCCCCCTTCAAGTGGCCAACATAAATGGATATTGACTGCAACAGATTACTTTACAAAGTGGGTGGAAGCCATACCTGCGAGAAATGCTACAGATGTTGTAATCATCAAATTCATGGAAGAGAACATCATATCCAGGTTTGGCTGTCTAGCTAGAATTGTAACTAATAATGCACAGGCCTTCAAGTCCAATAAATTTGTAAATTTCTGCCAGCAGTATAATATTGCATTAAATCACTCCACAGCTTACTATCCATAGGGGAATGGCTTGGCAGAATCTTCCAACAAAACTTTGGTGAGGGCCTTGAAGAAGACAATTAATGAGAATCAAAATAATTGGGATTCCCAATTGAAATTTGCTCTGTGGATGAATAGAGTAACTAGCAAGAGAGAAACTGGGAAATCTCCTTATGAACTGGTATATGGGGGAGCAGTTGTGTTTCCTGTGCAATTGGCTTTGCCAGTGGCACGTTTCATGCAGGAAAGTCAGGAAGAACCAGATGACATTGTCAGAAGAATTAACCAACTGGTAGAATTGGAGGAAACACTGAGCCAAGTGAATCAGAGATTAGCGGAGTATCATGAGAAAATGAAAAACATCTTTGATCAGCATGCAAAAGATAGGAAATTTCAAATTGGTGATCTAGTTCTCAGATGGGATATCCGGAGGGCTGAAAAGGGAAAACATGCTAAATTTGATCCACTTTGGTTTGGCCCATTTAAGATTATGGAGCTAAAAGGTAATAATACATTTATTTTAGAAAATTTTCAGGGTGACTTGTTAGATGCCCCTGTGAACAGCCAATTCCTAAAGCCCTACTTTCAATTTTGATTCGGGTAGAGTATGCCTATTGTATTATATTGTATATAGACTTTGTTTCAGTTTTTATTTTAATAAGGGATGTGTGCTAATGAGTTTTGAAGAAAAAGCAAAAGGGCTGAAGAGCGGAATCTACATACAAGATGATCAAGGGTCTGCAAGTTCTCGACATGTCCAAGGATGAACATGTCATCCCCAGATGGAGCCGACGTTGTGCATAACAGCCCCTACATTCGAAATTCCTGGCCACTAGCCCCATTTAATTTTGTTTAAATCCTTTCGTGGCCAAAAACACTCGCCTTCTATCTATCGTTACCCTTCCCGCTCACAAAATACATTATTCAAAGCTTAAATCCGCCATTAGAATTTGTATCGGGCCCAGCCCTTGAGGTCTCAGCCTCCTCTGTTTTGATTCTCATGTGACCCGGGCGCAAAACCGTGTGCCGGACAGGCAGGAGCTTATCGTCAAAGATTTCGGGTGCGTCTGGAGCCGTCCGATAAAAAAAAAATCGACGGAGTGGAGTCGTGCTTACCGTGGTGGTCCCCGCGCCCGAAAACAGGTGGTTTATTCCGCACCACCATTGCTGAGCCGGCGGTATTGTCCATGGGGCCAGCGATTCCACACATCGCTGGACAAGTGTCCAAGTGTACGATGACTGAAATCGCCCATTTCGTGCATTAAAGGTCAGACCGAAAATGGGTAGCGGAATTCACCATCACCGTAGGATCTGCCAGCTTCCATCTAACGGCGATCATCCTCCGGATCTGCGCGAACGATAACAAGGGGAAATCGTACTCCAGGCTCGCTATCTGTCGCTCCAAATGTTGTTCCAGCCGTCGATCTCGTTTTAAGGACGAAGGGTCAGGATCGTCTGCATAATTGATTGTTGACTAAGTTTGCCCCCTGCCACGCCATCAACCCATATCTCCACGTCATGCCCTCCATGCAATATGTCGTACATTCACTTGTCTAAATCCGATTTATTTATTGTATTTTGACGTTCTTACGTTATAACCCTTTGCCAGCCCATTCTTCGCTATTCCATTATATTTTCTCCACCACCCTGTAATCTTTCCGCCAACTCCACATGCCATTACCATTTGGCCATGTCCTCACCACTACCATCGTTGAAACCTCCACGTCCTTCGCTCCTGTGTCTGGTTTTCTCTAACGTATTTGTGGGTTTTGCAGGTTTATATTGAGAAGGAGCTTCCATAAGGTATCACCTTCGTTACAGAGGCCAAGATCTTCTCTAAGGACAGTTCTTAAAAGCAGAAATTTAAGAAGGAGGCTAGCGGTAGTTGTTATGATATGACCAAATTAATGGGAGCAGAAAAAAAAGCCATCGAATCCTACAAACACATCCAGGGGAAAGCTTACGCAGCAAGGCAATATTAATTGGGCGGCACACAAATACCAGGGAATGATCGAGAAACTGAGCCTTGGGCATTTAAAACCTTAGATGTGGATTCAAAAGATGAGAGGAAGAAAGTACAATTATCCTCCAGGTTTAATCTTCAGTAGATTTCTCTCTCGAAGAAAGTACAGAGTATTGCATATTTTATCTTGCGCCTCTCATCTCTAGAGGAATCTACACCTACAGCATTTACACCATGGAGCAGCAACAGAGTGCACTCAGCATTTCAAGGTTGTCAAGTAATATGGGCGCGAGGGTTTTTCCGCCATTTTGTTCAAATCAAATCATTAAATGTGCATCACCTACCTCTTCTTCTACAATTTTCTATTTCCTCTATAAATACTAGGAAAAAAGACATTGTAAGGGTTCCAGATTTCTATCAGCAAACTGTGCAGTGAAAGGCTTTGTATACATCTTGTAAAGTTTCTGTATGAAGGCTCAGAGCCCGTAGGGTCTCAGTGAGGAGGAGTTATAACTGTAATGAGGATTTTGGTCTTTGGTATCCCACAATATGTAATCTTTTCTTATGTGTTAATATAATATCTCATTTCATTGCATTTATCTTCTTGTATCATGTTCTAGAATGCGAGTGGCTCACTGATCTTAAGTAAGGATTCATCCTAGTTGGTGCCCATACTTGGATTAGTCAAGCGCTTTAAATAGGCCTAGTCATGATATACTATTCCATGTTCATTTCATTCATATTTTCTGCTATATTAGTTACTTGAGGAGGGTGCTTTTAAAACGCCATTTTCATGTATGGATTCTTAGTTGGATAAGCCCATATGTGGTTTTGTTGTGTATCTGGGTATGAGCCTCATGCTAACTAGTATCTTCTTCATGTTTCTTCACTGCATCCACTTTATGATATTTGATTTCTGTGGCATATTATTTGAACTGGCCCTCTTTGCAGTAAGATGTCTCTTAACTGTCTGATGCTTTTGTATTGGAGTTTTGCATGTTGTTCCTACATTATTCTTATCTTTGTATCAGCCTCTGAGAGAGTTTGGTTCCATTCAAAATAACTTTCCTTGTATTACAATAAATAGTAGGAGAGCATTTGGATTGACACTCCAGACTTATTATATGCCTTCTTGTTATGATAAGATGTCGTAGGCACTGGTCTATGGCAACTCTAGACTGTCTCTATGAGTGACAAGAATTGTCAACAACACTATCAAATATTTATTGAAGAATTTTCCAGAATTTCTTTTCCAATTACCTCCTTCTACAGAAAAGGAAAAGTCTTTAAGTGGGCTGATGTGTGCCAGAACAGTTTTGAGAGGTTGAATCAATGATTGACCACTAAACTAGTGTTGAGGGTAGCTGACCCCAACAAAGAATTTGAAGTTTGTATAGACACTTGTAAAGAGGGAGTTGTGGCAGTTTTATCTCACACTAGTACATTTGGCAGAAATTCTGACACTTTAGTTCCAACACTTTTGTCGTATTGTCGGAAATTTCCCCAATTTCTATCAGTTTTTCAAATACCGCCAAAAATCATCACTATACCGACATTTAGGGACATCGTCGCTTTTGCGACGTTTATGTTTGTCATCAGAAATTTGACGTTTTAAACTCTTCGTCGGTCTTACGACTTTTATGGGATGAAACGTCGGAATTGCGATGTCTCTTACACATTCGTCGCAATAACGTCAGAATTGCAACGTCTCTTACACATTCATCGGTATTGCGACGCTTTGGAGAAAATGTCGGAAAAGCGACGTTTCTCAAATAAACGTTGGTATTGCGACGTTTTGAAGCCGAACGTCACAAGACTGATGTTTATTTGAAAAACCTCGCTGTTCCAACGTGTTTTCCAAAGCGTCGCAATATCGAAATGAAAAGTGTAATTTTATTTCACCTCAACCGATCATTAACTTCAACTTTATGTGTTCGTGTTGATAGTATATCATAAGCTTCATAATTTTTTTTTGGTTATAACGAATGACATATGAAAAGGATATTAAGAAGAATCTTAGTTTTGTAGATATTTCGTATGTTTATAAAATTGATCCAAATATATTATTATTGACGTTGTTTTGTAACATTGATAAATTGACCGACTTATTAACCATATATTTATATGAAAGATACTTATTTCAGATATTAACACGATGAGAATCAACTTTAAATATCAACCATATTTTTCTATGAAAGACTCAAAAATTTCAAGTAAAAAAAATTTGATAACCCAAATGAAACATGTATACTAAAAAAATGATATTTACTTAACAAAGTTTCTGATATATATCCACAAATATATCCTCCATATATATACGAGTCTATGTCTTGTACTTGAATCAAGGTTGAAGATCCAATCTTTAGGAATAATATTAACATCATATCAAACATCATGGCTTCTATGTTGAATTCCCTATATACAATGAAATGCTCTTTTTTTAATGATTTAAACATTTTTCATATCATGTTCCATATCTATAGTATGCACATGTACTGAGAGGCAATTTCTACCTTTATCCCTTCTCCTATATTGGAAAGAAGTGTCAAATATTCCACCTATTAATTCTCAACTGAAGAATGGATCTACTCCCCACTTTATGATAACAACATAACGTTTTTCTTCTCTTGTTTTGTCTATTTGTTCTCTTTTATTTATCTCAATCGGAATTTTATCCTTCTCCGTGAGTGACAGCGCTTTGTGTGTGCATGCTCTTTATTATATCGTGTGTGTAGTCTCCTCCACGAGGATGTTTTTATTTTCATTAGGTCATTGAAATTGTCTTTGGTTGTGTGGGTTAGTCATTTTTGTCGCCCCTCTTCCTTCTTCACTAGAATGGTTCTTTCACGTTTGACTTTGGAGAAAATGTTGTGTGTTAGCACTTCCTTCCTCCCCACTTCCTGTTGGTTTACTTTTATGTCCCCCAACTAACAATGAAACCCTTCCTCTATTTAATTTTGTCATTTCTACCTTATATATTTGTCCAAGGCAGGAATTTTTCTTGTGTTCTTCTTTCCCACTCCATTAGTTTGTAAAAGCAATCCATTTATGGCACACTTTCCAACCTTCAATGGCTATTGGGAAACAAGTCAAGCTTCCTTCAAATCCCAAGAAACCTCCTTCCTAAAAATCTGGAATATGTGTCCTAAATTCTCAATTATTTTTAATTATAAATCAAAATATATGAAATAATTACAATGAAGGGGAATTTTCCTTGGACTGTCAAGAAAACCTGATCTCTGAACGCAACTATTACAAACTAATTTCATCCTTTCTTGCATAAGTTCCTACTATGCATTCAACTTTCATAATTGATGGTGCCATGACCAACTGCCACTTACTCATCCATATTTTAGCTCCATTAAACAACTTGATTACATATTAGTTAGTTGACAATTTTTTTTTAGATATCCAATCCAATCGTCATCTAAAAATATTTGTACAATTGTTTTATTGTCATCCTCAAGTCTTCGATTGTAGTAGATATGAACATCAGTTGTACCACACAAATATTTTAATAATATTTTGACAACAAATTAAGGTTCTTTACTAGTTTTTGTCATGTATATGTTTAATATTCCCACTGTATGAGAAATATTCAGTCAAGTGCAGACCAATACATAGATTAGAATAGCTACAAAAAATGCATATGAAACATAAGCCATGTCCTCTCTTTCTTCTTGTGTCTTTAGAAATTGATCAACAATCAGTATTTCCCGGACATGAATTGGTACCTTCACTTGTTTAGTACAATATACATGTTGAAACACTTCAAGGTTGTCACAACTTAATTTCTCTAATTTACCAATAGTTTCTTCACTACGTAGTATTTTTATGATATCCATTCCAAGAATGAAACTTACAATATTGAGATCCTTCATGTCAAATTTGGAGGATAGTTACATCTTCACTTTCTTGATCGCACCCATGTTGTTTCCAACTAGCAAGATGCTATCAAAATACAACACTACATATATGAAATACCTACCTTTCAACTTGAGATATACATAGTGATCAACTCGGCTTCTCAAAGATCCCAATCCCTGGATGTACATGTCAAAATTATGGTACCATATCTTAAGTGATTGCATCAAAGCATAAATGAAAATTTCCAGCTTATATACTAACTTTGGCTTTCCCTTTACTACACAATTTCAGGTCATTTCATGTATATTCTTACTCTAGGTCACCATGTAGAACTATTATCTTTACATCCAATTGTCATATCTCGAGATAAAACGTCGCAAACAAAGACATTAGTAACTTAATGAAATTTAATTTTGTGATAGGGGAAGATGTCCTACTGAATTTGACTCCCTTGACTTGGGAATGGGAATATCCTTTTTCCCTAAGTCAAACCTTGTATTTCCTAACCTGATCTATTGAATGCAACTTTTCCTTTAACACCCACTTGAAACCAACATTATTCCTTCTAATAAGTAACTTGGCCAAACTCGCCATGTCTTACTATTATGCAAAGAATCCATTTCTTCATTCATAGCTCTTGAACAAAGTTAACCATGTATCAAGTTGATTCTCTCCTCAAATGTCCTAGGTTCATCCTCAATGGCAGATAACAAAAAGAAGACTGAAAAGCATGTTGGGTATACCTTTCAATATCTTTCCTTAATCTACTAGACCTCCTCAAAATCAAAGTTTGATGTTTGAAATCTTTAGCTGAATCTGTTGACTCATCTAAGTCACTTTACTCCAACTGCAAGTCCAATAATAAATTCTATTTTCCTTCTTTTTTAAAGTATCTTATGTTTTATAATTACACCTTGCTTCCCTAAAGATCACTTTTGACTATAAATTATCTTCCTTGTCACATAATTCCATATCTTCTATCATTTCATTCCATCCTTATAGTCTATGAAAATACACTTGATTTACTTGTTATCCAATGTTTTCCTCTTTTCCATTGGAACATGGAAAAATGCATCAAATCCAAACAATCTAAGATGTGCAAGTGATGGTTTCTTACAAAACCATACTTAGTGTGGATTATTGTCACCAATGTTGATGATGAAGACCTATTCACCAGGTAACACACAATGTTGATTGTTTTTGTGTATAATTCTTATGCTAGTTCTGCATTATTGGACACACTCCTTCACTTTTCCATCAACAAATTATTCATTCTCTCAATGAATTTATTTTTCTAAAGAGTGTATGGATTATTTGTTTGGGGAACTTATATCCCATGTCATTTGCATATTTTCTTAGATTATTTACCATATAATTCACTTTTGTTATCGATAATCATAACCTTTACCTTTCTATCTATTTAGTTCTCTATAAGAGATTTGAACTCTTGAAATTTATTGAAAACCTTAGACCTCTTCCTTAGGAAATATATCCATGTCATCCTGGAGAAATTATCAATGAAGAAAACATAATATATGGATAGACCTAGTCATTGCATTGGTACTATCCCAAATACATTACTATTAATTAACTCCATAATTCATTTTGCCCTTGTAGTACCAAATGGGAATTTAACACGATTTTGTTTCCCATAAATACAATATTCACATAAAGCGACTTTTAGAGAGTTACTATACAAAACTTTAATCATACCTTTGCTTTACATAACTCAAATTATTTTCTCTCCATTGTGTCACATATTTTGATGCTACAACATGGTCTTGTTTACTAAACAAGAGGGTTGACCCATAATTTTTATGAACATTTTCACTATTGCAACCACTTTGGTCAATATTCCCTTACAACTTGTATAATATGCCAAAATGAACACCTCGTATCAACACCATCACACCACGAATCATCTTACATGAATCCTTATTAAATATGATATGTGTGATTGCATCACACATTTGACTTATAAATATTAGATTCGTAGCTACCTCGAAAATATGTGGTACCCATGACAATTTTCTACTCCAACAATCCTTTAGTACTAGTCAAATATACCGTGACTAATTATCCTAGTGGTAGAGTCATCTTCTAGATAGTCATCCCCTATGTCATATTCTTCATATTTTCAATACCACTCCTAATAGGGTGTCATACATGATATGATGAGGCTTGAGTGTCGGTATTGCAACGTTTGGAGATAAGTGTCGGTATTGCACCATAGGAAACTCGTTCGGGTCAAATCATGTGAGGGAGGTCGATCCATATCAAAAATGCTAAGTTGTGACCACTTGTGTACCTTGTGCATGTTCATGTGACCCATTTGTCATTTTCTCCCTCGTGCCTTCGACGTTTAGGCGAGTTGGGTCGAGATGGGTTGTGTGATGTCGCCTAATGAAATGCATTTGGGACAGGTCTGGTTTTGTTGTGTTGTACGATGAGGGCACCCAAGGAAACATGTTCGAGAGGGTTGGGTCAGGTCTGGTCATGTGAGGGTGCCCAAGAAACATGTATGACCGGGTCAGTTCATGTCGGGCCATGTCATGAGGGAGCCCAGGGAAATGCGTTTGGGTGGGTTGGATCGAGTCGTGTGATGTCACCCAAGGAAACATGTTCGGGTCAGGTCAGGTCAGGTCCTGCGATATTGTGAGGGTGTCCAAGGAAACACATTCAGGTGGGTCGGGTCGAGTCGGGTTGGGTTGGGTCATGTGAGGGTGGTCGTATAGAAAATGCTAAGTTGTGACCACTAATGTTTCTTTTTCACATTTGTGTGATCATTTCTCCATTTTCTCCCTCTGAGCCCTTCGTTCGGGCGGGTCGTTTCATGTCGTGAGGTCGCCACAGGAAACATGTTTGATTTGGATCGTCTAGGGGAGGTTGTGCACGTTCGTGCGGCCTGTTCGCCATTTTTTCCCTTGTGCCTTCATTTGGTCAGGTGCACCATGTCGTTTCGTTTGAGGGTGCCTACCCAAACCCGTTTGGGTCAGGTCGTTTCGGTTGAGGGCACCCGCCCAAACATGTTTGGGTCAGGTCATTTTGGTTGAGGGTGGCCGTATTAAATTTGCTAAGTTGTGACTGCACAAGTGCCCTGTGCACATTCGTGCAGCCCATTTTCTAGTTGCTCCCTTGTGCCTTCGTTTGGTCGTGCGTGCCATGTCGTGCCATGTGAGGGTGCCTGCCCAAACGCGTTCAGGTTGGGTCGTTTTGTTTGAGGGCAGTTGTATCAAATTTTCTAAGTTCTGACCACAGGAGTGCCTTGTGCACGTTCGTGCGGCCCGTTTGCCATTTTCTCCCTTGTTCCTTCATTCGGTCGAGCGCGCCATGTTGTTTCATTTGAGGGTGCCCGCCCAAATCCGTTCGAGCCAGGTCGTTTCGGTTGAGGGCACCCGTATCAAATCACCTAAGTTCATGTTATAGTTATATCTTACATACCCTTTCCTGGGCCAACATTATATAACTCTAATTCACTAGGATGAACATTAACTAAGGCTTCACTTATGAATCCACCAAATCTGCCACATTAATGTAGTCCCCAATACATGTACCTTCAAGAGTATTGTAATATGTTCCTTTAACCCACATTGATATGTTCCTTTCACACACTTTGGTAAAAGGAAGAAAGAAACACTACAAAGTTTATAATAATCTATATGTTCACAATTGAGTTGATCTATTAAAGTTAAGAATTTTAATCATCCTCCAACATTAATTATAATGATTTTAATGTCTAATTTAATCCAAACTAAGGAAAAATTAACTTTGGGGGTAGATGTGTTTATTCCCTAATAAATTGAATTTTAAATTTTTGACTACACAAGGGCGCCCGCCAGTCTTCCCTGCACTAATTATTACACTTCTCATACATTTCACAATTTAGTTTCTTTCCCATGTGCTCTATTCTCCTTCCCCGGTAGCCAGACCTGCATCTATCTTCTTCTCCGCAGCCAGACCCCACTCTATTCTCCTTCCCCGCAGCCAGACCCCACTCTATGTCGCTCTATTGATTTGCAAGGCTTGCATCAGTGCATGGATTAATCTGATAGGGCCACATCAAAGGAAACATTAATCTGCTAAGGTGACATTGAAGAAACTCTTGACTTAATTGCTACATGGAAAAATGGTAATGTGGTTTCTTCATTCTTCAATAGTAGTGTTTTTGTTGCATGAAAAATGTTTGAAGAAACTCTGTGTGTCTATTATACTTTATAAATGAGAAAAATATGCCATTGTTATGATTACAATTCACTGTTATGATTATAATGCCATCTAACCTTCCTCCACAAGCTACTATTCACTTCAGTCCGGAACAAAGGATTAATTACCATAAAAAAAAAACACATAAGTACCCTTAACCTCTCCTCACACTTGTGGCTTAGTCCCACAAGAAGTACGCACCCTAAAAAAGAGAGAAACTTGTCCTTCTTGCTCCATGCTAGCCTCAGTTCTCCGCTGTAGATTTCAAAGGTATTTACTTGATGAGATTTCTCTTGGATGATTAAAAATGGGATGATAAGAGAATTAGAGCTTAACTGCTCAATAAATCAGTGATCATTATACCTAGAATTTGATGGAGGAAATTGCACCTTCTGAAATATGATCCAGCCTAGGATTTGGTACACTTAAGTGATGCCCAGGACTGTGAATTTTTAGATATGAAACTCAGCTTCTAATGTAGAGATAGATAATATGAATTCAAAACCATACTTGATTTGAAGATGAAATCAGAACATGTTGAGCTTGGGAAACCTTACCACATCATAAATGATCAGAAAGTTTCTTAATAACTTCAACCTTCCTATGATAGATAAGAGGCTAAAGAAAGAGTCTCTTGATAGGTGATCTGGATCTTCGTTCAAGAAAAAAAAGCCTTTGGTCTTTTTTGAATTACAGATCCATCTTTCATATAGTATTTTCCTTAAATTTTTCATGCAACTTCTCACGCAACAAGAGATATATGGAATCATTTTTAGAGTCACTAGATCAATAGTCGTGACGTTTTTTTATCAATTCTTTTGACATGATCTTCCTTATAATAATTATTGGACAGAATAGCTCCTTCTGCAGGCTTACTTTTAAGATCATAGAGTCAAATTTCCAAATGATCAATCAAAATTAGAGACTGTTCAGTCCACTCCATCAATGCTTCCTTGGTGGGGTACTTCTGTTCTTTGTGATTGTAAGAAATGCTGCAAGATTATGATCCAAAGGGTTATAAACTAGTCCTTTAAAAAGGAAGAAACTTTCAAAAATTGCAACCCATATATTATTTCTAGAATATTGTTTGCTTAAAAAAAAAAAATTCTCCAAATTTCCTTAAATAATGATGGATTTAATCATCTATGCTAGATCCATTTCAAAGGATGACAACTCTGCTAGCATGATTCAATAATATTGTTACATGTCTCAAGGATGAATTATGATATAAAAGGTTTCAAGGAGATTGCCCCTTCAAAACTGAAAGAGGATTAATTCCTTTCTATACATTTGATATAGAATATTAATTACTCTCTCTGCTTGATGGTGTGATCAAGATGTCTATACTTGAGGAGTATAACAAAGATGCCACCGAACATCAAAAATTTCCACTGAAGTTTAGGTTGTGTATATGAATGTGTTGATGATGTCACTTAAAGGGTAGAGCATAAAAAGGAAAATGAGATAGGAGTCTCTATTTATTTCCTTCATTGAATCAGAGACTTGAATTAAGTTCTCTTCAAGTATAACAAACATCAAGCCCTGCCACTCAAAGATTTCAGATTGATATTTAGACACTACCAATGTCTGCATCATTAAAACAACTCAATCATTATGTCAATTAACACACATTATAATATGACCACTTTGTTTAACATAATGTCACGCAGACTTGCTAAAAACACCACAGTCTGATTCAGTCACAAGCATTATCCAGAATGTGCCTTTGAACGCATAAATATACATGACTCAAATTATATTTCCAAAATCAATATTGTAATTCATATTAAGTTTCCTACTATGGATCAAAGGGTCATGGGTGAAAAGTTTCTAGATACTGCTTCAAATTATTACTTGTCGATAGTTGAATTTGAACAATGCATTCTTTGAGTACTTCTAAAACATTGTGTGGTGAGACGATTTTGTATTGATCTTGTAATAAATTTGAGGTATCTATTTATGTCTTTGGAAAATCAAGGAATTTAGAAGATGAAATTTCTCATGATCCATTTCACTTGATGGTTAGTATTGATATAGTCTTGTCTCAATGTGATGTTGTACAATATTTCGACATGAGCTAGATTTATCATGATATTATGCCCCAATCTTATCTAGTTTCTAGTATCCTATCATGATGAGTTTTCATGTTCTAATTTTGTGGCCTTCCTTTTTAGTATTGAACACGATGGAATTTATCATAAAGTATATTTTTCAAACCATGGTATTAGTAAATGGTTATTTCAAGAGACAACAAATCCCAAAATAGGAACAAGTCACCAAGCTTCTTTCTGAAAATTAATGATATTCCTGACTCAATTGTCAATGGAAACCTCAATAGCTCTACTCAATAGACCTACTAGCAGAGATCTTTAGAAGTGCTTAGCACTCCCCTGATCCTAGCATATCTATTGCAGAAATACTTAACTGTTCTTACTCCATCTTACTTAGTGAGACCACAAGCCTAAGCTTGTCTTTCCAGAGTGCAAAGCATCCATCTAGCAACATGCTCATCATTAAATCCATCAACTTTGAAGGTAATTTATCAATCAATCATGCACTTACATAAGTAGGAATGTCTTTCGCTATATATGCTAAGAGGGTTCAATAGACAACTCCCTCCAAGACTCAATATGTGGTAGCATCGGATGTGCAAAAATGGCATTCCTCATGTTCCCATGAAACCATATCCCCTTTGGTTGGAAAGACACTAGCCTATGACAAAATTTTCTCATCGTAGATACTCTAGAAGTGATTTGGAAAGAGGAGGTAAAAATGGTAATTTTTGGAAGTTTTAATTTCAGGACATTTTAGTGGGGCATTGGCTGGTAGACAGTGAGATTACATTAA
The DNA here is from genome assembly GCA_034641835.2 of Pinus albicaulis. Lineage (NCBI taxonomy): Eukaryota > Viridiplantae > Streptophyta > Pinopsida > Pinales > Pinaceae > Pinus > Pinus albicaulis. Next base: position 1,660,918,886 of record CM076575.1, on the reverse strand, counting down.
AATGTGGCTTTGTTGCAACACTGTAGAATTATCTAGGAAAATTTTTGTACAAAAATTGCAACTAGAGGCAGTTCTCTCCCTCACAGAACTGAAACAGGGAGACTCTGTATGTGGTTGTAACTGTTCTATATGTATCACATTTATAGGGATATCAATCAACTAATGGATCACTAATGTAATTACACCATTAGCCTAGACTAAAAGGGGGGCATATTTTTCAAAGGTGATTCTAGAACTATATATTGAAAAGACCTTTACAAAGGTTTTATTTGATTACATAGACGTTGTTATAGTTTTAAGGTCAATTAATTAAGCTAAGAGTTGGCATAAATAGAAAAGAAATAAACCAAGAAAGGTGTGAACATAAGTTTGAAATAGTCTCTAACTTGGTGTTGTGAAATGACTTTGTTTCATATAAAGATTATGTGTTGTTCTTGTCATAAAAAAACCCCATATGAATTTACCTTGTCAACGGTTAGAGTGCTTTCCATTTGACAAAATACCTCTTGTATGCGTTGAATTGACACAATGATATGAATTATAGTGAAAAAACATAGTGATCCTACAGTTGTCAACATGTGATAGTAATTCTTGCTGCAATCTCATTGTGCATAGGTACCTATTAGAAGAGCGACAGTTGTTTGGAAACGTCAGAAAAAATGATTTAGAAAGAGGAGGTAAAAATGTTAATTTTTCGCAGTTTTAATTTCAGGATGTTTTAGTGGGGCATTGGTTGGTAGAAAATGAGATTACGTTGAAATGTGGCTTTGTTGCAACATTACAGAATTATCTAGGAAAATTTTTGTACAAGAATTGCAACTAGAGGAAGTTCTAGCCCTCACAGAACTGAAACAGGGAGACTTTGTATGTGGTTGTAACTGTTCTATATGTATCACTTTAATAGGGATATCAATCAACTAATGGATCACTAAGGTAATTACACCATTAGCCTAGACTAAAAGGGAGGCATATTTTTCAAAGGTGATTCTAGAACTATATATTGACAAGACCTTGACAAAGGTTTTATTTGATTACATAGTTGTTATAGTTGTAAGGTCAAGTAATTAAGCTAAGAGTTGGAATAAACAAAACTGAAATAAACCAAGAAAGGTGTGAACATAAGTTTGAAATAGTCTCTAACTTGGTGTTGTGAAATGACTTTGTTTCATATAAATATTAGGTGTTGTTCTTGTCATAAAAAAACCCTATATGAATTTACCTTGTCAATGGTTAGAGTGCTTTCCATTTGACAACATACCTCATGTATGCATTGAATTGACACAATGATACAAATTACAGTGAAAAAACATAGTGATCCTACAGTTGTCAACATGTGATAGTAATTCTCGCTGTAATCTCATTGTGCATAGGTACAACAACTTAGGCAATCTCAGTCAAGGAATTATTAGACTTATCATTTTGCATTTTGCATTTTCAAGTTAGATATTGTTTTCAGGCTTTCAAATTTCTAATTTTATTGTAATGTGGCAGACTGATTAGGGCAGTACAAGAACAACCCCAAGACAGGATGATTGCGGAAAGGGGCCAGCGGAAGAACATGTAAAGTGGCAGCATTGCTCTATCTTCAAGTATTTTATTTGTTCACATAATTGAAATAATATTAATTTTGTTCAAATATGCAGACACCTAGCCATGGTATGCCTGATGATTCCCTCTATGAGGAAGATATTTCTCCATCCCCATGTCCATTTCTATTGCTGCGAAAAAAGGCGTGAAAAGCACTGTTGGAATTTGAGCGTTTGGTAGACGCTTCGCCTCAAACACCTGAAATAGCAATGAGGATAACACAACTTATGACCCATTTAGAAACATATAAGGTAACAATAAAAAATCAAAAGGATGTTTTTTTTGTTCTGCATGAGATGAATTGTGATAGTTTGATTTTTAATTTTTACATTAACTAAACTAACAAAAAAATTCTTTTGTATGTAGCGTTATTTGAAACCTGCTGCACCCGGTTTTGGTGGTAGTGGGACACAAGGGCAAGAGATTTCTGAGCCACCCTCTCATACACCTTCTAGGCCTCTAGGTGGTAGCCAAGAAATGCACCTTGCCCAAGGAGACACCCAGCCAACCACTGAACATGTTGGAAGTGATGAGGCTAATATGGCCAACTATATTATTGCGTTTCCTAGAGCTACATGTGTTATCTCCACGAGGACCATTAATGGCACGTTGTTGGTGAACAAAGAAGGTGTCCCTATAAAGCACATACAACTCCCATATAAGTTTTAATATTTTAAATATTTCATGTACTCTATCTAAACCATATTTTATCATGATTTTTATTTTTAAATTAATGATAATATCTTTTTTCGGTATAGGAAACAATGAGTTCTACAGGTTTTTGGAGAGCCATGTGTTGGTAATTTTTGGCCCAACCATACGCGCAAGGTGGAATTCCTAGAATTCCAACCTGAAAAAATAACTTCTAGATTATCTAGAAGCCCTTTTTGTGGTGGGCACATTTGATAGAACAGTGGTGGTTCGGGTAGCTGGCAAATATTTGAAATATACCAGGGACACCTATAGGACGAATTTGCAATTTAACCCTAGATACAAGTGTCATCTCACAGTTCCAGAGAGTGAGTGGAGAGCACTCATCCATGACAGAAAAGAGAAAAGGGTAAAGAAAGAAGGAAAAAAGCCAACTGGACCCGCAAGGTAAATTACAACTTTAATTCAATAACTTTAATTTTCTCTATGTCTAAAATAAAAGTGTGCTACGTCATATCTGACTTTAATCTTTTGATGATAGGTTTCATAACACCTCAAAGGCAACCAAAGCTAGAATTGAAAAAAAGGGCCATCACAAGCTAGGCCAGGGCAGCTACTTGAAATTAGCCGTAAGAATTGTAAGTAGCTAAACATCTTATAGTTAATTGTATCGCCTTCCAATGTTTTTGTAATCCCATCAAATAACATTAAGAATACACAGTCATATGTAATGTAGGGTGATGACTTTGGAATGGAAACTACAGAGGAGGATAAAAATATTGCTTTCTGTTCTGGCTATGAAGTCGTAGTTGAATATTGTAGAAGCTTGGGATAGGTCCCAAGATCTAGAAAGCCTAATAAGGTAAAACGTTAACTTTTCAATATGTTTGTTTTCATCCATCAATTTAATGTCTAACAACTTTGTTTAAATCAGGAGAGAAACACTTTCAATGAGCCAAATAACCTATTTGTATGGCAGTGCGTTGAGAGCGAAATATTTCCAGAAGAACATGTTCCTAACTTGCAATCTGATCATTGTAGTGGGGACCAGGTTGACAATGATACTATTAACGAGGACCATGACAATATTTAATTTACACTTATAATTTTTTCTAATTATACCTTGATGGTTGTCATTATAATGTTTTTTGTTTAAATGAAAGAGAATGTTGCACTTGAGGATCTGACCACCAGAGAGGAAGATAGGGCAACGGTCCCAACGGCGACAACTGGTGCACTAGGTAAATAATCTCATTGCAATTTTTTTTTTTTATTAATATTACCGAACTAGTTCAATGATATTTAAAAACTGACAATTAAAATTTAATATTATCTGTTTTTGTAGGTGATGCCCCATCACTGGATGAGACTAGACATCGTGACTACGCAACTAGGTCAGTAGTGCGGGAAAGGCACCAAACAGGAGTAGAGCACAATGATATTGATGATGTAATTAGGAGCTTTAGAAATAGGAAGAAGAAAAAGAAAAATTTGATAATGTAAAATATTGTATTATTATAAGACAAACATTACCATACTTGGAAAATTTTTTGCGTTATATAAAAAACTCATTTATCATACTATTTTTATGTCAAGCACTAATTTCAATGTTTCCTTGCGTACTTTTTATTGCATTGTTTTTTATTAGTTATTGAATATTTTTTTTTCTCATGAAAGTAAAAACTAAAATATAGATTGGATATTGTGGAATTGAGAGTGATGTGAGGGGGGGGAGGGGCCATAAGAGCTTCCACCTTCATGTGGTTGGCCTTGTTTAGTAGAGAATAATTTATTGGAGTGATTTAATATTGGAGAAAACCTCCCTCAATCCAACATAGCAACAAAAAAGTCGTTGTTGACTTAGTTGATGCTCTTTCAGATTGTGGGAGGCTTGTTCAAAGTTTAGGAGACTCCAATAAATTGTTCTTGAAACGAAGAGTAGCTTATTCAGGTATGTTTTGACATTTTCAACATATGTTCTAACATTTTCCTAAGAATGCATCTTAGAGTAAAAAATACTACATCCATTACTTTTATTTATTGTATAGATAATTATGGATTTTGAATGACTTGGCAACATAGGTACAAATCCTCTTGCATCATGGGAAATGCAACTTGTCAACCAGGGTCATGTCCAGGATATTTTTTCTTGTGCGCTTGACTAGGTTCATAGTGTCAAATTTTGTAAGTTCTTTTACAGTTCATAATTCAATATTAATCTTGTTCATGATTATTATCTGGTTTCTTATATGTGTTTTTTCATTTATTTGATTGTAAGCAACTCTATAATTCTTAATGTTGTTTCATTAATTTCCTCTATGATGCCACTAATCGTGTAAGACACACAATTATCCTTTATAGTTGATAGTTCAACTGTACCCTGTTGACGGGAAAATCTGTCCGGCCAACAGCAGGGGATCTCCCCGATAAAAGGTCCCAATTATACCTTGAACCGTTTGGAATAGGGATCCTGTCCGGGGTGTGGGTCCAGCTACCACTGATTTCTCCTTTGCTTTGGGTCTCGCTTAAACTCTATAAAACAGTGGGTACACACCTAATCAACTGATACAAGACATATGATTGATGCATTAAATGTACATGCAGCACTATGAGTAGCAAGAGGAAATAATAAAGCATGAAGACCGAAGGAAGTGTCGTTAGCAACACTTCATTAGGGTCATGCTTGCAAAATGTTCTGACCGCAAAGGAAATATTTCCTCATGGAAAGAACACCCTTCACTTCCTAAAAGTTGAAATGATAACACGAACGCAGATAAACAGTCATCAAGATTAGCTAAGAAAGTGAAATAAACTCAACCACCATTAACATACTCAGCAAACTATTATGCAACTATGATGTGAATTGAAAATAGAGTTCCCTTAATCTAAGGATGTTCAGAAACTAAAAATATAATACTCAACAGTGCTGATACATAAGACAACACCGATCCACAAGGGGATTTTTCAAAATTCTTGTATTAATGCTTAAGTGTATAATCCTATGGTAATACAATATACTCAACTCGAGTCCCCAAAACAAAATCCCCTTTTACAAGCTCTCGAAGGAGTATTTATAAGACAAAACCTGCCCTTTGGGATTCCTTGACTTTTCATCTTCCTAACCATTAAGTTTTCTTGCGACCCAGTCTTTTCTGCGACCTGCGACCTGAGCCGCTGTTGTGACCTGCGACCTAGTCGCTGGGTCGCTGGGTTGCGTCGTTGGGCATTTACCAAGGGGTGCGACTTAGCGACCTAGTGACCTCGGCAGATGTGCGGCCTGCGACCTTGGCAGATGTGCGACCTGTGAGCTTGGAAAATGTGCGACCTGCGACCTTGGCAGATCTGCGACCTTGCGACCTAGTCGCTGGGTCGCTGGGTCGCGCTGTCCAGATTTTAACAGGGAGTGTGACTTAGTGACCTGGCGACTTTTGTGACTTGCGACCTCTAAGAAAATCTGCGACTTGCGGCTTCGGGAAATACGCGACTTGTGACCTTGGGCATATATGCGACTTGTTTTGAGAAGGTCCCCTTGTTTGCTGAGGAAAACTTTGGCTCTTTGTGAAAACCGAAAGGTTCTCCCTGCAATAAAATAACATAGGTCACATATCTCCATGATTGAAATAATAATAATGCTAAAGGCATTTTAATTAATTTGCAAGAGTGAAAAATAATAAGTTTAGACCCCTATGTGGTCAAGGCTTTGTCATCAGAGTTGTAAGTGGAGGTTGAGTCGCATTCTCCGAGTCCGCAAAGAGTTGTGACTATGCGACCCAAGACATTTGACATGGTGACAATTTCTCTATTCTCATCCCCTTCTAAACACCAAACAACAACGTGGTCCAAGTGCCCAACAAGACACGCACAAGTCACGTGGTAGTGACACCGGATAACAAAGGATTATATCGTATGCTGCAATTGCTAGGGAGCATTCGCTGGGAAATCTATGCGATTCACGTTCCTGAACTCCTGCGAGAGATGATGAGAAATATTGACAGGACCATGCACAACATTGAATCGTCTCCTGAAGGCTTTAACATGCTCCTTCATATGTATGAAATAGTTCGAGAGCCATTTCTCAATGCAAAAACAATAGGACGTGACAGTGGGAAATGACTTGGGCTCTAATTCTTTTGCTGCTCTGTTTGGACAAGGGCCATACCAAGCTAGAGCTCAAACAAGAAATCCTTCAACCATTCTGTCTGATGCAACTGGCTTGCCTGCTCCAAATTCAGATTTCCTTCCTAATTCTTTTTATGTGCATGGCAGCATGCATTGGGCAGCCAACGTCCATATGATGCGGCATGGAGAGTAGGAATTCACGTTATCCAGCTCATCATGAAAAAACATTGGAGTTTTGACGGAGAATGAGACACGTGGAAGGTGAATTTGAGTTTCACGATGGGGTCGCATGGTCGGAAAATTTCTTTGGGTCACAGCTCTCTGTGGGCATATCACTCTGCGACCTTGCGACCTCGGAGGGGTCGCATAGTCGCGGGGTCACATTTCTTGCCTAGCAACCTGCATCGCGACTTAGCGACCTGGAGGGGTCGCGTGACTGCCTTACAGAGGTCGCAGGGTCGCAGATCACAAATTCATTTGCTCTACTAATCATGCGACTTAGCGACTGTTTCTTCTGCGTTTGTGTGTGAAATGTTATACTTTCTCCATCGAAAAATTGTCCAAGAATCATGCGGAATGATACCATGCATTGGACAGGCTTGCATGCATTGTAACCCGGTGCTGCGAGTTCTCTAAGCATAAGGCGGCTGACACCTTCCTTTTTCCAGATCAGAAACAAATAGATGTTTCCTCTGAAAACAATGCTGATTCGATGGAGCGTTTTGCTTTTGGCGTGAGAGGTGAGATGGACCTGCTCAGTCACCCATTGTACATTTATCAGTCTGCTCACATCTACATCTGGCGGTTGACGAAACTGCATCAATACTATCCATTCGATATAACTTAAAGCCAAGACTCGACACCATTCAACGCATCTTTTACAATCCCACTCTTGATTTGACTGTTATTGCGTTATAAAAATTATACATGCCGTCATGGTTTTATTATAACCTCTGGTTTGTATTTTAACATACATTCTAAAGACTAGACTTCGGCTGAAAGCACTTGCGCCCATATGAAATTTTCCTCCATTGATCGTGCGCCAACATATAATGTTTGCACATAGCTCTACATAACCACTCGATGATTGTTGTATCACGCTGTCATATGTCTGCTGTAGGGTTCCGTTTCACGTTCAAATATCAATTTGGCCATTATATGTATACGCTCCACGCCGCTTTTGACCACTTATATATATATTGCAATTGTTTATTACGCATTGAAACTTCAGCATGAACGCATTTGGGGCAATCAAAATATTTATGTCCCATGCAATGTGCCCATGCACCACGTTTCCATCATAACATTGACTGCTATATACATCTGCCCCATGTGGATTGAAACTGCACCATCAAACTATTTGAGCCCATTTGTAAATGTCCGTAGTTTCGCTACACCATCGCGCCATAACTATTATAGCATGAAATTGCAGGTTTTGTTCCACTATTTCGTTCCATGTTAAACAGGGCTTTGGACGACTATGTATCCACCGTCGAAACGTTGGACTCCATGTTTAAAACGCCTTCTGACCAAATATTTTATATCTTCTCTAAAGAATAAACTCTGCCCCATGCTTTAAATATAAGTTTTCGTCACTGTATAATATATCCGCTCCATTTTACCAAGGCTGAAAAGTTGACCGTTGAAACCTTTCTGCTCATTCGTATTTTTTATATGATCTCTCCTTTAATCTTATATGGTTGGAAAACATGTTGTTTTTGCAGCCTTTGAAACAAGGTTGTAGCATACCGTATATCGCACCACAACATTTGGATCACCCTATATATATATTTGCTCAACACCTTTTTAACATAGTTTGAAAACTTCGACCTAAAGGTATTTTGAGCCCAATTTTAATGTTTTTCGTATAGCTTTTTATATAACTTTGCCCCTCCAATATTATGTGGCTGGGAAACATATGTTTTTGCGCCCTAGCTTAATGTTTCGAAATGTCACCTTGGTCCATCGAAAGTGCGACTGCCATGTAGATTAGATTTAACAAACATGCTTCCCTTCCCCAATTTGCTAGAGTTGTCAACACAACTCAAAATCATTTTCGGTTCAGAAGAATGGCCTTTTATAGGATTTGTACAATCTCCAAAGACAAAATGTACCTCGCCATTATCAAATGTATCTTGAGTAGCTAAAGACTTATAACCAAGAGCTTCCTTCTATGTTGTCATGATGGGTCACCTTCGTGTAGGCCATACATTATTATGGACCTCAGATTGCCACCTGCTATACTATCTAATCTATGTGCTTTTGGATTGACATCATCATGGCCAATCACATTGTGACCAAGCTGAAATTTTTTGTGGGCCCTTTGCATAATCACCTCCTCGACTTTGTTTAATTCTTATTGCGAAAACATGATGCATCTGACCAACGTGATGAGCACGCTGTAATGCTTGCTTGTCAACTCGTGGATTCCAGTCCTTCTTCAAATGACTCTAGCTCCACACCATTGAAAAGATAAGAATGGTTACATGTCTTTCGTAGTTGTACTACAATATTTTGTAAAGATTGATGTTGAGTGCCTGAACCACTTGTTTGAAGCTGGGACACTCTTGATGCAATATAGATACATAAAATTTCTTCTGAAGTATGACCAATGGAGCCAGTACTATAACCCCAGGCAGTGGTGGCAATGCAAGAGTTCCATTCTTGACAAGTAATGCTTTTGCATGCCAAAGCATGAAAGCAGGCACAATATATCTTAGCAGCTTGAACTGTTTGCAAGAAAAGGGCCACAGGCATTTCCGTTGATCTTTCAAGTAAGCCAATAAACTTATAACCTGCAATGTGTTCCCAAGTCCCATTTTGACTGCAAGTTACCTTGACTAGAACAGTCTTATTTCCTGCGTACATGTGATAGATGTCCTCCAATTCTCATGTTTCAACTCGTACTGCTCTTATCCTTCTCATCGGTGTGGTGACAACATTTATGAGTATATCACTCGTGGGATCGACCTGTATGTAGCATTATACACCAATTAGTTTACAGTTACATTTTAGAGAACAGTGCCCCCAAAATGATAAATATTATACTATGAGCTCAGCGAAATGCTAAAACAAAATGCCTAGACAATCCATGATGCAAGCGCTCTTAATGTAAATACACACAAGTTTCCTGTCGAATGTATGTATGGCATGATTGCAACAACAACGCCTGATCATGAGGGCAAGACAACTCATGAGGGGTTGGGGATAGGTCGTTGGGATGTCACTGCTTGCAGGTTTGGTGAAAGACTCTAATGCCTAAGCATGCAGAGGGGGGAACCCGAAATTTTAAATATACCCAAAATTTTGGGTGGTGTTGTAGCGGCTACAACAAATGGTGAACCACTGGTAGAATTCAACATCTATGTCAATGTCACAACAATAGTCTGAGTCCAAGTAATGATGCAAGGGAATATTGAAGAAGCTCCGCAGGTTCCCTTTGTATTACTTTGGCCCTTTACAGGTATTCCTAATCCTTGTGCCTCAACTAAGTCCTACTAATCAGAAACACATCAAAGAGAAAGCTCACAAACGTCAGTAGCTTGTTGATGATGTGAGGAGCAAGGCAGTGGGTTTATTGTTTTCAGGATTTTTTAAAGTAAGTTTCTAGTGTTGCTCTGCTGCCAGCAGGCCTGGACAGTACCCTGGCGGAGTCACTTCAAGAAATCACAATCGTTGCTCCGTTGCCAGCGAGCCTGGTCAGTACCCCGATGGATTCGTTGCATTACCTCTCTGTGCAGGAAGCCTTTCTCGATCCTTTACCCTTATTTGTTTCATGTGCTTGTAGCACTTATTTTCATGTGCTCATGGCACTTATTTTTCATGGGAAGATGAGGGATCTTGACTTATTTTACGAGCAAGAGAGGTTGTTTCTTGTTTTGCAGAAACTGAGAGATATCCTTTTTTAGGTTTACCCTTGTGCCAAACCTTCACATCCCACCTGCCACAATAGGTGAGGCGCGCAAAACAGATCATTAAAATGTCCAAGACTATGTTGGGCACAAGGCTTAGGCTTACGGGTATGGGCCATTTAAAACTCCTTAAGCCTCCCACAAACAACCGGCTCGTATCTCCCCAGATAATAAGTTTAAACTCATAGGCATGTTTTTGAGAAAGCAACTTCAATGACTTGTCCTAAGATAAAGCTGCCTCTTGAGATAGCCACCACAACCTCACGCAAACAATGGGGTTACTCTTTCAGCAGTTGGGGCAAAACAAGACCGCAAGGTGGTAGGGTTTCAATGAAGGCTCATGCAGTGGCAGGAAACATGACAGAAATGATGTGAGTAAGAGAGAATACGACGCAATGTAAGAGGCGAGGCTCAAGATGCAATGCAACGCCATGTGGGAGAATGATTAACCAGTTGTAGGTGGGAAAGAGGTGCAATACAAGCAGTAATTATTTATGTAGCAACAAGCAAAATGAAAAGGAAATGAACGAAAATACTTGTAACATGATGTTGCCTACGATATTAATCGTAAACAAAAACAACAAACAAACTTTTAAATCATGAAGAAAATTTTTATCAAGTAAACCTAATTAAAAACTTTGAATTAACAAATTTTATTAACTGATCCTAGCTAGCCTACACCTAAACCCTGGTTTAACCAATGATGCAGTCGAGTTATGTAAAATTAGTTTTCCAGTGTAGCCACCTCATTAGTTCTTAACCTGCAAGAAAAATAATGATCAGGACCAGAGCTAATATCCAAAAAAGTGCAGCAACAACAAAACTTACTTGAGGGGCAGGTGCAATGGCAAGATGATCATAGATACTTACCAAAGACCATGCCAGAACAAATTCTGCAAGCTGAAACCCACTCTCATCTTGATAGACAGCAATATGTTCTTGAAACTCACCATTTATACATGACACACAATCATTCATGCACAATCCCAGGTTTGATGGGCGCTGGGCAGGCCATGGCCTATTTGTAGGTACATCCACCAAATAGGGTTGGTCGAATTGACCGATGACCTTATCATGGTGTTGAGGACCATCAGTTTTATGGGAAGGAAACAATAAGCATGTGCCAGGCGGATTATAAATGCTTGCACAGCCGAGTGCAAAAACCCTAGTTCGAGGTTGCTTATGAGTTTGGTCAAGGGTATGAGGATCAAACCCCGGACCTTCGAGTGGGGGGTTTCCCAACTTTTATGGTTCGGTGAGATCAACAGGCGACTGGATGTGAACATGGATTGTGGTGGGTTGTAAAATGTCAGTGGGCTTTGTATCAATTCGGTCAAATATTTGCGCGCTGAAAGATTGGTAATCCAAAGTATCAGATTCTGTAGATTTTCTAGGGTGGGGTGAATTTGATGCGGTTATGCTGGGAGGAGCATGGTACTTGGGGATTGTCATTTGAGAAACGGTCGAAAAAATCTGAGGCACTTTGATTTTCTGATGGGTACTTGAATCTTCCCAAAGTGAATCATCAAATTCTGGTGTCTCCATATGGTCGGGAAAGAGATACGAGTGATAGTCCTCGGTGGTATGATTGAATATGTTTTCAGATAAGGAGTGATCACTACAACCATCGATCTGACCAAGTCGGGTACCTGGCAAGTTAGGCTCCCTGGGAGTTATTGACTGGGATGTATTAATAAAGAGGATATCTTGAGGTTGCCCAGACAGGAAATCGCTCCTATGGCTGTCTAAAGATTCCGAGTGAGAAAGATCAGATCTAAAAGATTCATCAATTTTGAATTGTGGTTGTGAAACACCATTTGCGTGCTTATGATTGTCGCCAATACCAGTATAAGGAAATTTTGAATGTCTTGAAGAAATTACTGGTGTGGCGGGATTGGGAAACCAACCGAGGAATAATGAACGAACAAATTGAGTCGCAGGGGCATTAGCCATATGAGGATTTTTAACACGTGCATCCGTGTCATTTAGAGAAAACAATGATCTGGCAGTCCTTGTAAGGGAATCAACTTTATCCAGGATAGGAGTCAATTCATAATCAGTATGTGAATTAGATTTAGGACTGTGTCGAGGGAGACATCGAGTGGAATCGAGGTAGGTTTCACGAATCGGGATAGGTAATGAGCCACTATGGTCTTCAAGCTCTGATTCGACATGGTGCGTGAAAGATTCAAAGGTAGTGCAATAGGCTTTATCCTTTTTCCAGTGTCTATCCTTGCTCAGGACTTTCGAGGTCACAACTCCACTCCCCGACAACTTAGGAGGAGGGGCGAGAATATCACAAATAGAAACACTCTCCTTGGAGGCCTGAATGTGGTTTGGACTCAGGGAGATGGACAAGGAATCATTAGAGACAAATTCTGAACAACCGGTAACTTGCGGGTCGTCATAGGGAACACTAGGATATAGCTGAAATTGTTGAAGGGAAACGAGAATCACATACTTGAACTGTTCACTTAAAAATTTCCGATCGACATCCCTCTCAGGGAAATCAAAACTATAATGAACGGATCTAATAGAGAACCCATCTAAAGATTCCTGAGGTTCCATTCTGATTTCATTTAACTTTATTACAACATTATGAAGATCATACCTATGAAAAGCTTGTTGTAATTCCCTGGCGAGTTGTTAAAACGAATGGATGGAAGCTTCCGACAATGTGTGGCACCATTGCTTAGCGCGACCTTCGAGGGTGAGGAAGAAAAGCAAACATATCAAACCTTCATTTTCAATTTCGTAGCACTCACCAAAGTCATAGAAATCTAAAAGGTGTCGGGTTATGGGTACCCCATTTTCACCATCAAATTTTAACTCAGACAAGTGATACATAAGTTCATCGGGGATGAAGTATCGAGGCTCATAAAACTCTGACAAACATCTCAGGAGAATGATTTGGGAATGAGCCATTACAGATATGAGATTAACTGCAGGCTCTCAGAGCTTAGCTTGTCATCAGGCCCTCCTTCTAGCGCCAATTCTGTTGACGGGAAAATCTGTCCGGCCAACAGCAGGGGATCTCCCCGATAAAAGGTCCCAATTAGACCTTGAACCGTTTGGAATAGGGATCCTGTCCGGGGTGTGGGTCCAGCTATCACTGATTTCTCCTTTTCTTTGGGTCTCGCTTAAACTCTATAAAACAGTGGGTACACACCTAATCAACTGATACAAGACATATGATTGATGCATTAAATGTACATGCAGCACTATGAGTAGCAAGAGGAAATAATAAAGCATGAAGACCGAAGGAAGTGTCGTTAGCAACACTTCATTAGGGTCATGCTTGCAAATTGTTCTGACCTCAAAGGAAACAGTTCCTCATGGCAAGAACACCCTTCACTTCCTAAAAGTTTAAATGATAACATGAATGCAGATAAACAGTCATCAACATTCGCTAAGAAAGTGAAATAAACTCAACCACCATTAACATACTCAGCAAACTATTATGCAATTGTGATGTGAATTGAAAATACAGTTCCCTTAATCTAAGGATGTTCAAAAAATGAAAATATAATACTCGACAGTGGTGATACATAAGACAACACCAGATCCACAAGGGGATTTTTCAAAATGCTTGTATTAATGCTTAAGAGTATAATCCTCTGGTAATACAATATACTTAGCTCGAGTCCCCAAACCAAAAGCCCCTTGTACAAGCTCTCGAAGGAGTATTTATAAGACAAAACCTGCCCTTTCGGCTTCCTTGACTTTTCATCTTCCTGACTATTGGGTTTCCTTGCGACCCAGTATTTTTTGCGACCTGGGACCTTCAACCTAGTCGCTGGGTCGCGTTGTCGGGCATTTACCAAGGGGTGCGACTTAGCGACCTGGAGACCTCAGCAGATGTGCGACCTGCGACCTCAACAGATGTGCGACCTGCAACCTCAGCAAATGTGCAACCTGCGACCTTGGTAGATGTGTGACCTTGCGACCTAGTTGCTGGGTCGTTGGGTCGCGCCGTCGGGATTTTAACAAGGAGTGCGACTTAGTGACCTTGCGACTTTTGCGACTTGTGACCTTTAAGAAAAACTGCGACTTGCGGCTTCGGGCAATATGTGACCGGCGACCTTGGGCAGATATGTGACTTGTTTTGAGAAGGTCCCCTTATTTGCTGAGGAAAACTCTAGCTCTTTGTGAAAACCGAAAGGTTCTCCCTGCAATAAAATAACATAGGTCACATATCTCCATGATTGAAATAATAATAATGCTAAAGGCATTTTAATTAATTTGCAAGAGCGAAAAACAATAATTTTAGACCCCTGTGTGGTCAAGGATTTGTCATTAGAGTCGCAAGTGGAGGTTGAGTCGCATTCTCCGAGTCCGCAAAGAGTTGCGACTATGCGACCCATGACATTTGACATGGTGAAAATTTCCTTGTTCTCATCCCCTTCTAAACACCAAACAACAACGTGGTCCAAGTGCCCAACAAGACGCGCACAATTCACGTGGTAGTGACACCGGATAACAAAGGATTATATCATATGCTGCAATTTCTAGGGAGCATTCCCTGGGCAATCTATGCAATTCACGTTCCTAAACTCCTACGAGAGATGATGAGAAATATTGATAGGACCATGCGCAACATTGAATCATCTCCTGAAGGCTTTAACATGCTCCGTCGTATGTATGAAACAGTTAGAGAGCCATTTCTCAATGCAACAACAATAGGAGGTGACAGTGGGAAATGACTTGGGCTCTAATTCTTTTGCTGTTCTGTTTGGACAAGGGCCAGACCAAGCTAGAGCTCAAACGACAAATCCTTCAACCACTGCGTCTGATGCAACTGGCTTGTCTGCTCCAAATTCAGATCTCCCTCCTAATTCATTTTATGTGTATGGCAGCATGCATTAGGTAGCCAGCGTCCATGTGATGCGGCATGGAGAGCAGGAATTCACGTTATCCAGCTCATCATGAAAAAACATTGGAGCTTTGACGGAGAATGAGACACGTGGAAGATGAATCTGAGTTTCTCGATGGGGTCGCATGGTCGGAAAATTTCTTTGGGTCGCAGCTCTCCGTGGGCATATCACTCTGTGACCTTGCGACCTCAGAGGGGTCGCACAGTCGTGGGGTCGCGTTTCTTTCCCAACAGCCTACATCGCAACTTAGCGACCTGGAGGGGTCGCACGACTGCCTTACATGGGTCACAGGGTCGCAGATCACAAATTCATTTGCTCTACTAATTATGTGACTCAGCGACTGTTTCTTCTGCATTTGTGTGTGAAAATTTTTACTTTCTCCATCGAAAAATCGTCCAAGAATCATGCAGAATGATGCCATGCATTGGACAGGCTTCCATGCATTGTAACCCAGTGCTGCGAGTTCTCCACGCATAAGGTGGCTGACACCTTCCTTCTGCCAGATCAGAAACAAATAGATGTTTCCTTCGAAAACAATGCTGATTCGATGGAGCGTTTTGATTTTGGTGTGAGAGGTGAGCTCGACCTGCTCTATCACCCATTGTACATTTATCAGTCTGCTTAGAGCTACATCCGGCGGTTGACGAAACTGCATCAATACTCTCCATCCGATATAACTTAAAACCAAGACTCGGCACCGTTCAACGCATCTTTTACAACACTCTTGATTTGACTGTTATTATGTTACAGCCATTATGCATGCCGTCGTGGTTTTACTATAACCTCTGGCTTGTATTTTAACATACGTTCTAAAGACTAGACTTCGGCTGAAAGCGCTTGCGCCCATATGAAATTTTCCTCCATTGAACGCGTGCCAACATATTATGTTTGCACATAGCTTTGCATAACCGCTCGATGATTGTTGTATCACGATGTCATATTTCTGTTGTAGGGTTCCGTTTCACATTCAAATATCAATTTGGCCATTATATGTATACGCTCCACGCCGCTTTTGACCACTTATATATATATTGCAATTGTTTATTACGGATTGAAACTTCAGCATGAACGCATTTGGGGCAAACGAAATATTTACGTCCCATGCAACGTGCCCATGCACCACGTTTCCATTGTAACATTAACTGCTATATACATCTTCCCCACGTGGATTGAAACTGCACCATCAAACTGTTTGAGCCCATTTGTAAATGTTCGTAGTTTCGCTACACCATCGTGCCATAGCTATTACAGCATGACACTGCAGGTTTTGTTCCACTATTCATTCCATGTTAAACACGGCTTTGGACGACTATGTATCCACCATAAAAACGTTGGACTCCATGTTTAAAACGCCTTCTAACCAAATATTTTATATCTTCTCTAAAGAATAAACTCCGCCCCATGCTTTAAATATAATTTTTGGTCACTGTATAATATATCCGCTCCATTTTACCAAGGCTGAAAAGTTGACTATTGAAACCTTTGTGCTCATTCGTAATGTTTATATGATCTCTCCTTTAATCTTATATGGTTGGAAAACATGTTGTTTTTGCAGCCTTTGAAACAAGGTTGTAGCATACTGTATATCGCACCACGACATTTGGATCACCCTATATATATATTTGCTCAACACCTTTTTAACATAGTTTGAAAACTTCGGCCTAAAGGTATTTTGAGCCCAATTGTAATGTTTTTCGTATAGTTTTTTATATAACTTCACCCCTCCAATATTATGTGGCTGGGAACCATATGTGTTTGCGCCCTAGATTAATGTTTCAAAATGTCTCCTTGGTCCATTGAACATGCGACTGCCATGTAGATTAGATTTAACAAACATGTTTCCCTTCCCCAATTTTCTAGAGTTGTCAACACAACTCAAAATCATTTTCAGTTCAAAAGAATGGCCTTTTATAGGATTTGTACAATCTCCAAAGACAAAATGTACCTCACCATTATCATATGTATCTTGAGCAGCTAAAGACTTATAACCAAGAGCTTCCTTCTATGTTGTCATGATGGGTCACCTTCGTGCAGGCCGTACATTATTATGGACCTCAGATTGCCACCTGCTATACTATCCGATCTATGTGCTTTTGGATTGACATCATCATGGCCAATCACATTGTGACCAAGCTGCAATTTTTTGTGGGCCCTTTGCATAATCACCTCCTCGACTTTGTTTAATTATTATTGCCAAAACATGATGCATCTGACCAACGTGATCAGCACGTTGTAGTGCTTACTTTTCAACTTGTGGATTCCAGTCCTTCTTCAAATGACTCTGGCTCCACACCATTGAAAAGATAAGAATGGTTACATGTCTTTCGCAGTTGTACCACAATATTTTGTAAACATTGATGTTGAGTGCCTGAACCACTTGTTTGAAGCTGGGACACTCTTGATGCAATATAGATACATAAATTTTCTTCTGAAGTAGGACCAATGGAGCCAGTACTATAACCCCAGGAAGTGGTGGCAATGCAAGAGTTCCATTCTTGACAAGTAATGCTTTTGCATGCCAAAGCATGAAAGCAGGCACAATATATCTTAGCAGCTTGAATTGTTTGCAACAAAAGGGCCACTGGCATTTCCGTTGATCTTTCAAGTAAGCCAATAAACTTATAGCCTGCAATGTGTTCCCAAGTCACATTATGACTACAAGTTCCCTTGACTGGCGCAGTCTTATTTCCTACGTACATGCGATATATGTCCTCCAATTCTCATGTTTCAACTCGTACTGCTCTTATCCTTCTCATCGGTGTGGTGACGACATTTATGAGTATATCACCCGTGGGATCGAACTGTATGTAGCATTGTACACCAATTAGTTTACAGTTACATTTTAGAGAACGATGCCCCCAACATGATAAATATTAGACTATGAGCTCGGCGAAATGCTAAAACAAAGTGCCTGGACAATCCATGATGCAAGCGCTCTTAATGTAAATACACACAAGTTTCCTGTCAAATGTATGCATGGTGATCCTTCGGACATGTCATGATTGCAACAACAGCGCCTGATCATGAGGGCGAGAAAACTCATGAGGGGTTGGGGATAGGTCACTGGGATGTGATTGCTTGCAGGTTTGGTGAAAGACTCTAATGCCTAAGCAAGCAGAGGGGAGAACTCGAAATTTTAAATATACCCAAAATTTTGGGTGGTGTTGTAGCGGCTACAACATACCCTTAAATCCCTTGTACTAAGGTGCCAAGCCAATGGTGTATTGTCCAGTGCTTTGGGATGTTGAAATGTCCCTTAATCCTGGGCCAATAAATATATCATAATAAAGTGATAAAAAATATACATATCGTAGTATAGGCTCAGATCATATCCAGATCCATAAGCTTGTACAGTTGATATGAGGATAATGTTTCCCTAATCTACATTATCTCATATTGGTCTTTTATAAAAAGTATGATTCAATGTTACTCTAGTGTATACTACAATGTCCATATTCATCATACAGGTAAAGGATAGAGTAATAGCATACAATATTCTACCTAATAAATCATCTTGTATTTCAATAGCTAATGTGGACATAGGTGTAATGTAAGCTCAATACTGAGATATGCTTGTTCCTGTTCTAGCTCGATATCATTTAATACGCTCTTTCCAGCTTTGATTAGTGAAAAGAGTTGGATTAGCTTAAGCTGAGTAATGTATTCACCCTTATCTCTCTTCTATGAGTCCCATGTATTAGTTACAATGATAACATTTATATGGAACTAAAAGTAGATTGGTATATATAAGAGACCGTATTGTACCTATGATGCCCATATTAAGCTTAATAACTATCACTATATCACCTTACTCAAGCTAGTAGTAAGCTCTATTGAATCTATAAGCTTATTTATTTCACTATGCTATTAGTACTAATGAATCAATTCCATTGAATCAGTGACCAAGCTTTTCTTGATGTAACTACACGTAATGGAATAACACATATTCGTACAAACATGATATCCTTAATACAGGTCTTACATTACAGTGTCCAGGAACTCCATATTCAAGCAAAGCTCCTTGTTACGACATAATGATCTCTGTTTCCCTATTCATTTCATACCTTATTAACACTGACTAGAATCATAGTGATAAGTACATAGCCTTACTAGCTCTATTGCAACATGTATATCTTATAAACCTTAAGTAGAAACACAGTTTGATTGCTAATGTTTATATAATAGCTGATATCGTATGATTGGTTTAAGCTTAGAATTGATATGAGTGTACCACTACACAAGCCATAGTGAAATGCTCCCTTGTGCCTTCATTCGGTCAGGAGCATCGTGTCGTTTAGCTTGAGGGCGCTCGCCCAAACCTGTTCGGGTTGGGTCGTTTCAGTTGAGGTCGCCCGCCCAAACGCATTCGAGCATGGTTCTTAGAGCCACCCAACCAGTAAAATTGAATAGATGTCTTGTTGCTGCATATGCACATATTGAAAGTAAAGAGAGATTTCAGTTCATGAGCATGTGGCGTGGGAAAAAAACCTATGTAATCCCTATGTGTGGGGTTAATTAACCCTATGGCTACAATGTTTACTGTTTTCATATCGGATTGTGTGGGGGTATATAACTCGTAGCTATATCACATAGGCCCCATTCACTTATGAAGGTTCCCCAAACTCTGCCCCCAATTTGACTAATCTTTCTTAGCTTGAAAATTTTGAATTTTCATTGATGATTGATTTTCCTCTTGCCCGAATGCAAAAAGAAGATGAAGTTCATATTTTTCCTCCATAGTTTCCACATTTGACATCTATTTTAGCTATTCATCTATGCTCATTTGGAATCACCAAAATTTGTACTTTTTTTTTGGCAATGGATTCTTGATCTTGATCTCAACGAGATTTTTCCTCCTCAAAAAACATATCTTAGTTGTAAGCATGGTTGTGGTATGTTGATATTAAGATGAAAACTACAACTTGTAGCCCTTGATCTGGTAGGGGTTACCTTGATATTAACAGTGGTGTACTCATACTCCTTCTGAATAACCAATAAAGGTTCAAGGAAATTGACCAATATGTTTTCAAGTTTTATCTTATCCATCTCTGGGGCAAGCTTCTTTTCAGCTAACTCCACTGCTTTTGATCTAAATTTTTCCAATTGCTTCCTTCTCTCATATGATACCTAAGCCTTTTCCTTTCTCTTCCCTTCTAATTCTGTAATAGTGTCATAGTGATGCCAACCAACTTCTTTGGAAAGCCTTAATGGAAATTGAATGTTGCTCCTTTTGAACCAGAATTAAGATGTTTAGGGAATATTAACTTCTAGCAGTGTACCTCATATTATAGAATCACGAAGATATATTAATGAGAAAATATTTAATACATGAGACTCACTTATATATTGAGTCAAGGCATATGGTTGAGAGGGTCATTGTCAGGAATACTAGGGATCCCACAAGTTATATATGTGTAGACCAACAACTTCTTCTTCTCGTCGTACCTTTAGGTGCAAGGAATAGAGCATCAAAGCCACGTCTTCCAAAAAAAATGACCTCCTTCATAAATCAGTAAACAGAAAGGGTCATAAAACAAAAATCCTCAATAGATGTATGGCTCAACCATAGATCCCTATGAATATAGGGAAGGTGATCTTGTATAATCATCAGGCCACTTGTAACCTTTCTCTTTTCTGCTATGGACTCTTAGGTCAATGTGCCAAAATCATCAATCAGCTGCTATGACTTTCCTTTTGCAAGAAGAGTCATCAAGATATACTGCCATGGATTCTCTAGGTCCCCCTGAAGCCCTGCATTAGTTGATTAGAATCATGAAGATGAGGCTTTATATGGAGAGCCAGAATTAGGGTCTTCTTTGTTTCTTATTTCAATACATTCTCCATGGGCTGATGAAAAGGCTTTCTTCAAGAATCCATTTATGAGCTCTCAATAGAAAAAAGGGTATCATAGATCTTCTTGGTTTCTGATAGGTCCTACTGATGAAGACTGCTTCAAATGTGGTAGAGAAATTGAGTGAAGATTACAAAGGGATAGGCTAAATAATCTGATATCACTTGTTGTAAACTGGGGTCATAGACATGGTGAACATTCAATGTTTCTTTTACAGAGCTTCTAGATTATGACTTATGATTTGGGTAACATCTGAGCACACCTTTTCTGCCATTTCATAAGTACCAACCTTAACACTGTTCAACATCTTTACAATAGCAACATAAAGTAGAAATTTTAGCTTTACAAACTCACTCTATTAGAATTTTGAATCGTTTACTGACAAAACATTGTTCAGAAGTAAAATGATCTCTTGGAGCCACATCCACTTTTATTGAGACCTAAAGAAAACGTTGCGTGAATCCCTTCTACCTTAAAATGATAATGTGTTATGATTCCCAATGCTTTAGTCTGGAATACTCAGACAACCTTACCATACTTCTGGATTTGAGTCAGAGAGAAATTTCAATTATAAGGAGCTTAATGATGTTCCAGATATACAGATATTAGACCTCCAAAAGATGTCACAGTGTTTAAGCAAGGGAGATTATAACATAGTATACCTTAATTTATAATGAAGCCCTTGATGTGACATATGACTACAAACAAACCTCTGTCCCTAGTCTTCTTGTTCAGGATTGTGCCTTGATATGAGCAATATGACACATCATAAATTAGTGAATATAAGAACCATTGTGATCCTTCAAAATTTTAAAAATTTAGATGTCATACTACTGCAACACGGTTTCCAACTCACTGTGTTTAAGGAGACCAAGAATTCATGCTATCTCATACATATTTAAAGTTTAAATTGTTGAGAAGTATCCCCTAATTAAGGGTTAATCAATACCGCAACAATTCTTGACCTACAGTCTCACTTAGTGACATCCATAGGGTCGCAGGCATATACATGCTTCAAGGAAGCCTTGAGTAGTCTATTAACGCAAGTCTCTAGGTCAATATCAAGAGAGTATTTTATGAATCTTCCCCTGATCTGAAATGACCTCGACCTGGTATAATGATATTTCAGATATTTGTTGTAGAAGATTGGGTGGAAATTGAATTTAACCAACCTTATTATCGACATACCATTAAATTTAATGGATCTGATTCTCATATTGGGTTTGTGACTTCCTTAATTTATTTGATATTCTCGTAGAGATTCAACAATGAAATCCTTATCATTTCATAACATAAGAGATAAACATAACTAGAAACCCCTTTCAATTATGCCTTCCCTTAGATATTCAAATATTCCTCAAGACTGAGAGAATTCCAAAGTTAAGAATCCGTTGAATTCTTGAGATAGTGCACCTCATGATCACTTATAATCTTTGATAAAGATCTAAACTTGAAAAAGATGATAGTTGAGCATATCAAGCTGCAGGGAGAGGAGAGCATGGAGGATTGTCCATGAATTCAGTGATTTCTTTCTCTGCCTTGGGCTTGCCTTTAGCTAGGCTCTATTACCATTTTAATTTTTTAGGATAACATGTTCTTTGCAAAGACAGTTACTTCATAGATATTTATTATCCCAGAATACCATTAGAAATCACATAGCTTATTATCATATACACAGCAACTAAAGAAAGAACATAGATGATCGAAGAAAAAGAAAAGCCAAGATAAGATAACACATGGATATGGTGAAAGCCAGGGATAAACCCCAAGACTGAGAAAATCCTTGATCAATTATTCTTATTATTCATGAACGAATGTTCAGCAGAGAGAGAGAGAGTACAAGGAATTTAAAGACAACACTGACTTACCAAATAGAAGATGTTACCTTAGATTCCAATTCTGAATACTGATAAGGGCTTCCTTAATTAGCCCTTACTAGTTAGGGTTACTTGCAATTCATTAAGATGCCACTGAAGGATGTCCTACAAGAATTCCAGAATTATCCAAGCGCATCATTTCTGCCCAAGTAACTACTGAAGATGGTAGCTCCTAGTTACAGTAAGAGTAATACCGTGATAGCCCATACAAATGTATCCAAAACACTCTTATAAAGTTGTAGCTTCTCTTCATAAAACGTTGACCTTCCTTTGATACAAATAAATACTTAATCCAACCCTGAAATAGGCTTCCGCATTTCAATGCATACCCTTCTCGGCGTATACTTAGAAAGGTAAGGCCTGCAACCAACTTGAGATGTTCTCCAATAGGTGTGGCCTGCTTATAAGATTACACCCATATGCTTTTACTGATCCTTACGTCTGTAGTTAACTTGAAATGTAACTCAGATCTTCAACAGAAGATGGATCAGCCAAATAAGATGACATGTATATCCAGATATGACTCTAAGAAGCTCGTCCTTCTTCCCAAGGGACTTGGCCCATCAAATGACCCTCACATTACACCAAAGAAGCCCTACATTATTTGATGGAGACACCTTTCTGCTGCGACCATCATATGAGAGGGATAGGATGATTTGAATGAGGAAGAAGGCTCCTATTTATAGACAAGATGGAGGAAAGGCTGACCGTAAAATTTGGAGGAAAATTTGAAATTTGAATTTTCAATTTTTCCCACATAAACACAATCATAACTTATAGAATTTCTTTTTCAATAAACAAATATTTTCTTGACCAAATTTGATGATATTTAGATTTATTTTGGTCCTCTGGAAAAGAGGGATTCAATGGAATGATTATCTTCATCAACTAAGCAGATGTGAGTGGAATTTGGCCCTAGTTGCTAATTTTTACACTATCTCTATATTTCTAACAAAATAGGCATCCTGCTTAGCATCTGGATAGCCAAATATTATCCAAATGGCATATTTGACTCTTGCAAAGCTGACTACGTGAAAATGTCTATTCTATAAGAAGGAAATTCTAGTTAATCTGAATTCATTCGAAATTTGCCTACCCACTTGCCAAATCATCATTTGTCTTCTAACAAGCCCCGTGCCAATGAGTTGGACCAACAACAAGAAGATTATTTTCAGTTGTTTTCTAGTTTTTAAACATCTCAAAAACCTTGCATTACCACATTGCATGCTTATCTATAAAAAATTAAACAACAACCTCTATAAATATAGCTCAATGAACATGATTTTTAACTTCTAGGACATTTGGAAGGACTAGACACCCAAGAACTTGACTTTTAGAAGTGCGAGATGCCTTGACATCTCTGAATATATCCTAGTTCATGATCATGAACATTACATTTCCAATTGAGGTGATCAGATATTGATCAACATGGCCCAACCTTATAAAATAATTCCTTTTATTAGTAATCAATGGATAGGTTTCCTCTAAAATCATCTCCAATTCTTCCAAATAGGTATAGAAGAATCACGATGTAATATAAGCAAATGTCGAATACTCATCAATAATCATCTGGCACAATGCCAGGAATGCATAATGACCAACAACTTGAAGGTTTTGAGTACAATTAATATCACATGAAGATAACCATTCTCTTGTACATTAATCCCACATCAATCATTGATGAAAAGGATATTTTGGCACGCTATCTGCCAATGAAGGTAGAATGAAAACCCCACGTGTCATCTTTCCATTAAATAAGGTCTGAATTGAATGTGCAGCCATACCAATCTTGATGAAAGTCCAAATAATCCTAATGTAATTGGAAACGAGTTTCCATGCCTGCGATGTGCTCGCTTAAGGACCACACAAACCACAAATCTTAAAAATATTAGTTGTGCCTACTACTGACTATAATGCAAGCCACCTTCTCCAAGTTTCTTCGATAGCTGATCCTTCCCACTCTCCTAGCTGGCCTACAGTCGCTCGGCATACTACCCAGATTCGTTTGATGAAAGGGAATTCCTGGAAAACGTGAATGATCATTTCCCCACTGTTTTTGTACAAGGGGCATCAACCAGGCCCAATCACATACCTTCTTTGAAGCACATCCAAGGTTGAGATCTTTATTTCGGCACCACATAAAAAGTTTTGCCTTGGCTGGGCACTTAGATTTCCAAATAATTTTCCTCCACCACTTTAACTCTGCAGGGACTCGAACTGCAAACACTGTGATGTATCCAAGCTTGGGGACATATTCACCAAAAGGAGAGGAACTCTAGAGAAGCTTGTCCTCTTTTTCAGTTAATCAATGCTAGTATTTGTTAATATTCATTCCTTTCCTTTGTGTTGGTCCAAAACTTAGGTGAAAAGAGATTTTGTTGCGCAATATTCACAATCAAACCTGATTTCATGTCATCCATACTGTTACACCATTTTTTTGGTCATCTAACCTATTATTATTAGATGAACCCAAGTACACCATGTAAGACCAATTATACCTAAAGTAAAATTGCTTTCACCACATCTATTCATGTTTCATGGTCATTTTTAACCCAAAATAAGGATATCAATTAAGTAAATCATTATTTATTTAGTTGTTTCCTAAGAATAAGTTATTTAAATCACTATTTAAATCATATTCTTAGTTAAATTTTACTAAATCAAATAAAAAATAATTAAATAAACCATTATTTAGTTAATTATATTCCCCTCATTTCCCTTAAATAACAAATAAATCATTTTTTTATTTTTTATTTATAAATAAAGGAATTGACCCAAGTCAAAAATCCTTTTCCCTCCAACAAATATAATAAAATATTCCTAAAGGGTGATTCTAGAAGATGTTTAATAATATTTTATTCATGCACCAAGTTCTAGAACACCCCAATATTTTGTTATAAATAGGAGGGTTTTTCCCATACATTAACCACCTCCATTGCATTGGATCACATTAGATCTGCTTTTGGTCACCATTTTGCATTTCTGTTTTATGAACTCCCATTGAGTTTCATGGTTTTGTTTTCCATAATAGTTAGAGAGAGAGACCATTAATCTAAAACACTAAGGAATTCCAAGAACCCAGCCCACTGAGGAGAACCAGAAAGCACCTTTCTTGTTTTCCTCTCAGGTGCCCCATTCTTTGATATAATAAAAAAGATTATTTTAAACATATGTGTTCTTGTCTTGTCCATTGGTGCTTGTACTTTACTTTATCTGCTTAATATCTTCCATATGTAAATCTAGATTTATGCAGCTATTACAGATTTTAAGATATTTTGCAGCCATAACTTATGTTAGGGCTGCTTGATATGCATAGCTAAAGTGAGTTTTGCTGACAAAATTCAGTGCTAAATAATTTTGCTAATTTATCTGGCTACTGGTTTTCTTTTTGCTAACATCGCTTTTTCAACACTCCGCATATCCATGCCTATTTCGTAATTCTAGGTTTTCAATTTTCGTTTTTCCTATTTTTATGCCAGTTTTTTCCTAAAACTCTGCCAAACATTCAAATTTCATACTTTCGTGTGTTTCGTCTTATTGCGTAGGCATCCACATCGCCCACACCGAGACAACACAATTCTTTCGAAATCTACCGCAACTGTGCCTCCCGCATCTCAGTCGCACTCCTATCTACCCAAAAGACCTGCTTGAGGCTGCACTTCTTTTCGCTCTCTAAATCGACCCGGCCTAAAAACGTGCCCAAACCCGCGGACCTGCAAATTTTTCCCCTAATCCGCGTGCTTTTCCGGGTTTCACCCAAGCTTCCTGTGGCTGTGGTGTCTCAAATTTTTGCTGTCTCCACCTGTTCAGACCTGTTTCTAATCTATTTCACTCACCTAAGTGGGACTCTTTCCCCTTAGGGCTTCAATTCCCTCCACCTTTTGTGGGAGAGTTTGTTGTTGTTTTCAGACATCTGCATTTCCAAAAGTTTCAGCCTTATCTCACATCTGCTAATCTCTTGTTCAGATCCTCACAGGTCAGCTTTTCTTCCCTTTCTATACACTTCCTTTCGCTTTGTTTGGGTTTTGCTCTAGGGTCACCCCTTTGAACCCCTCTTTTTAGCTGATCTCCTATTTTCTAGCAGCAACCTTGCCCCTGCCTCTTTGCTGCTTTCTGCAGCACTTTCCAGTATATTTCTCCATTAGATCCCAGTCCCTCCCGACCTTCGGTCTATTGGTCTCTTGTTAGCGTGCTCTGCCCCTTCTCGACTAGTTTTGAGCGACCCACCAGCTTGGGTTCGATTGCTGCCCTTTTAGTTGTTAATTTTCTGTTCTTTTAGTTTTATTTACTGCAGATTTCTTTTCCATTACGCAACACACTTTTTCTTTTACTCTCAAAACCTCTGGGTTTAATCAATTAAAATTAACGCACGCCACACACTAACCCTAAGTGAAGAAGAGCTTGGTTAACACCACCTAGCAAAGACTCTAAAATTAATCGACGCTGCACCTCCTCGCCCTTGTCACGTCTTGCCTTTGCACCTTGCTGCCCTTGTCAGTCTTTCTTCTTCCCGTCATCATTGCGCCTCCAAGGCGTTTCTCTGGGTGACTTTTGGCCTTCACCCTCAGTTTCCGGTTGGTCAACTTCTTCCTTCCCGTCGTCATCGAGTAAGTCCTCCCCCGAGTCCGCTCTCCAACTCTTCCTCTGATTGCTCGGGTTATCCCCATCCTTTTGGTTCTCCCCCCTTTACCTTTACCTTTACCATGTCTAGTTCTGGACCTAGCCCTAACCCCAGTTCTACTGCCGAGTCCACTTCCAGTGGAACCACTACGGGACCTACCTTGACTGCCCCATTACTTTTGTATATGGCTGGCCTCAGTCTCCCCGACTTCAATCAGCTTATCAATGATCCTATCCGCCAAGATGTCAGTTGGCCTGCTATGCCAACCAAGCTCCCCTCCGACATTCCCAAGTTCGAGGGCCTTGCTAGTGAAGATCCCTCCAATCATATCCAATATTTCCACATGTGGTGCTCCTCTAATTCCATCACCGACGACTCCATTCGTCTCCGTTTATTCCAACGCACCCTTACCGACGATGCATCCAAATGGTATGTCGATCAAGCCACCTCTTCCCATACCACTTTTGCCACCATTGCCCAAGACGTTTTGTCTTATTTCCAGCTCGCTCTCCGATACGACACTGGCATCGAACTGTTGACCTCCTTTCAGCAATCCTCTTCAACACATCTCTCCGCTCATGTTCAAGAGTGGCGAAGATGACGAAGCTTATGCCGTGCTCCCCCCTTTGAATATCGCGTTTACATGGATTGGTTCCTTCGCACCCTCCTACCACCCATTGGCAAAGATGTCGCATCCCATTTTCCCCAAACCGAAGAAGCCGCCCTTCAAATAGCTTTGAAGTATGATCTTATTTATGCTCAATCCGGTTATGTATATACCGTCCTTCCTTACCTCCCCAAACCTAGTGGTCCTAACGCGTCGGGAACCTCTCATTCCGCTGATGGTATCGTCGAAGCTCTGTCCCATACCACTACCCAGCCTATTACTCCCTATGGTTTTTCCCCCGGAGGGGCCAACACCTCTAGCACCTTTCCCCCTCCCGACACCATGTACCCTGGGTATGGCATACCTCCCCCCTTTGCCCCCCTGCCTCCATAACTCAATGTGGCCCCTTCTCACCCTTATCCCTATCCTCGGCCTTGTGTCCCTGCTCCCCCTACTTTTGGATCTTCCACTCCCTTGCCTCCTCCCCCCCCGCATTTACTACCCCCCATAGGGCACGTATTTGCGCAATAAGGGGTGCCTACTTCTCGACGGAGGTGAGGCAATCCATCCACCCCTGGAAATCGTGGACCCACTTATCCCAGTCTGGACCCTAACACCGCCAACCAGCCACAAGGCTCTCAACCCAAGCCCGACCGACCGCTTCGCACCAATAAACCCTGTTCATGTTGCGGTGTTTATGGTCATTACACTCAAAATTGTCCCCTATTACCTCAGATGTCACAAATGTGGGAATCCCAACCCACCGTGCGGGGTCAACATTCCTCCCCGACCACCTCTCCCCATCCAACCCCTGTCCAACCTGCCGTGTTCACCGATATTTTCCCTCAGTAAGGATTCGTAGCTACTCAGTCACCTCGTGCCCCTAGCACAACTCAAACTTACCCTTCTGGCACCTTTGATTATCAAATTCTCATGATGGCCTCTGACCCCCCTCTCACTATCGACCTTAACCTCCAAACCCAGTCTCGTCAATATTCCCCACCTCCCGTTTCACCTGTCACCGAGTCCCCATCATCAAGTTCTACGGAGCCTCTATCGACACCCAAGGGTCCCTTACAAATCCATCCCCCCAAAGTTGAGGTTCACACCAAAATTCCTAAGGGTTCCTTATGCCGAAATGCTGCCTCTGGTCGGGCTACCCATTCCTACAGCATAGTGGATGATCTGGCACAATCTCCGGCTGCCATTTCAACGCTGGAACTCCTCCAGTCATGTCCTTCTCAAAATAAAGCTCTACTATCTGCTGTGGGTGCTGTAGATCCTGTTGATGACCTGTTAATTTTTTTTTATGACCGTCAATCAGACCACCCCCCTCTTCCTCCTTCAGCTTCTTTCCAAATCCCTGTCAAAATCTGAAACGCCAATGTCGCTCAATCTATTATTGATGAGGGGGCATCTACCTGTGTAATGTCCAATTCGGTTTGGAAACAACTCGGATCCCCTGAGCTGGCCCCTTCCACCATCACCCTCCGTGCATGGGATGGCCATGCCTCCCAACCCATTGGTCTTTTTCATAACTTCCCTATCACCCTTGCTGGTAAGACTATCTATGTCGACGTTGAAGTTATTGACACCCCTCTTGACTACAACATACTTTTGGGGCGTAGTTACACCTATGCCATGTCTTCCGTCCCATCTGCATTCCATTGAAAAATGTTTTTCCCCCATAATGGAAATATCGTCACCATTGACCAGTTGTCATATCATGAACCTAAATCCTAGACCTCACCTGAGTCCACCATCTCTACTATCACCAATAAGCAAACTGTTGATTCTTTGACCAGTGTCTCCCCTGGCGTCCACAAAGAATCCTCTTTTCTTGGCACCTTCCCCGGTCCTCCCCCTCCTCTTATCTCTGATCCTAGCTCGACGAATGTTTGCATGATGCAATCCTCCCAGGCTGCCCTCCCGCACCCTGCCCCGGCTAGTCAGCAACCTCCATCTCATCCGGCACACCTTGCTCCTAGCCCTTCATCTCAGTTGACTCAACCCCTCCCCCCGGGCCCTCCCCCTCTCCCTCACACTCCAGAATCTCCTTACCCTCCCGAATCAATTCCCTCCAGCCTCCCCCATCTCGGACCCGTCCCCTCTAGCCATTTCTCCACCGGTCAAATCCCCTTCCTTGGTCCTCCTCCTGGAGTCTATTTGGTTCCCGTCATGGCCACCCTGTCCCTCCCTAATTTAACATTGGGAATACTGGTATGGTATCTTACTCCTCCCACTAAGACCCCTCCCGACCACCCTAAACCATACATTGTTTTGACACCAGTTCAACCGATTCTCATTGCTCCTCCCACCGCTACGGTACCTCTAGCACTATCACATGACCCTCCTCATGCTGAGACTGCTACAGGTAAGAAAAGAAAAACTCGCAGGGGGGCATCCAAAGATAGAGCCACCCCTCCTGATCCTACTCCTCCTCCACCCACCAAGCCTTGCGCTTTATGTGATGTTGTCGGTCACGCCACCCATACTTGTCATGAGTTGCCTCGTATCCAACCCATGGTCAAAGTCATGTTTCCTGATTCGTCAGCCCTAGAAACATCTGTTCCCCCTGCCCCCCTAACCAAGAACCCAAAGGCCCTTCGCACCAACAAACCCTGCACTTTATGTGGTGTACATGGCCATTATTCTCATCATTGTCCTCACCTCACACATTACCATGCCTCTTTAGAGGTCATTCTTGAGTATGAAGTGGAACAGAATCAATCTGCCTCGCCCATCCTCGCTAAGTATGCGTCGAGTTTACTCGAGGATCCTCCGGCCACCATTGACATCCCTCCCCCTGATGTTGAGATGTCCGAATCTGCTGCTCCTCTCTTGTATCTATCATCATCCGCCCAACCCTCGGAGTACATCCCCTCCATATCCACTCCGCCTTTTTCATCTGACCCCCCTTCAACGCCTTTCTTGGGCCCTTCATGTTTGGATCATCTTTTTACTTTCTCTTCATTCATCTCCCCTGATGATCCATTTTTGCACCTTTCCACCATGCAAGATGATCTCGGTAGCTTTGCATCCTCTTGTGGTATCCACCATCTTCCCCTTCGTTCCTCTAACCCCGTTCCTCCCTTTCCCCTCTATGATGTACGTCACAACACCAGTCCCCAATCTTCTTCACTTCTCTTCTCTTGTGATGTTGTTCCCTCGACCCTCTCGTCCACTCATTACATTGGTTACGCCGATGGTGCGAGTTAGTATTCTCGAAACCTCGCCTCAGCCGCCTGGGCCATATTTACTCCCGGGCATACCCTTGTCCTCACAAATGGGGTTTGCATTGGCATCGCCACCAATAACCAGGCCGAGTATGATGCCGTTCGCGGTCTCCTATCTGACGCTTTCTCCCATCATGTCCTCCATCTGCAAGTTTATTTATAGTCCCTGCTTATTGTCTTACAACTTAATGGTGCCTACCGTGTGCATAATCCTATCCTGTTTAGACAATATTTACGGGTGAGACTTTTGATACGGGAATTTAGATTCATTTCATTCAATCACATCCCTTGAAGTCACAATCACTACGTAGATCATATTGCAAACCATATTCTAGACTGGCATTTATCACACATAAGACAATAGCATCCACAAAATACACATAAAACTCATATATATATATATCTATATATATATATATAACATGTGTTTTAAATTCCATATACTTTGAAACATACGACATGCCCATAGCATGTTCCAAAAAACCACTACTACAAAATGGGGGGCACCACTTGCCCCTACATCACTACTAGGGAGCACCACCTGCCCCACATATAATCACCATCTGGAGGATCTCACGCCAACAGCTCTGCTCCCGCAGCTCGTAGATCACGCACCGTCTACCCGGCCATTGCCATGCGTCGCATGATCCCTCGCCATTCTGAGGGGAGAACAATACATAGCTCTATGTATCAGTCGTCTAACTCCTGCCATCCACGCTCTGATACACTGGTCAGCAGTCCCTCACATCTACGACGGAGATCATCCACCAGTGCGGCCATATCTTCATCCTGTCCTATCCTCGATCCACTTGCTCCCGTAGCACCTGCTGCTGCTGGTCTTCCCATATATCTATCCGGTTTAACCGGAGCTACATCTGCATCCCAAACAATATAAAGATTAGTACCATGCATACTAGTCACACACTATAAAAAGGAACCTAATATATTAGTTCCTTGTCACTTACCATCCGGTCCCCATACTCGCCCCGGTGGTAGCGGCAAGTCTGGATCTCCCCAATAACTCATCCCACTATAGGGATAGTTTTCTATGTATAACGACATCTGATCCCAGTGAGCGAAAAAATCTGGTCGAAACACCCTTTCGACCACCCCTCCTCCTCCTCTACTCAGTAGTCGTCCCCACCGTCGCATCCAGGGCTCTCTCGGGCCCCCATCAAGCAACTGTATCCGAGGTCGTAAGGTCGGGATCTTCTCAAAGAAGAAAGAGCACAACACCGTTCCATACACACAATCATGATTCACCTTCCGCTTACATAGCGAAAACTAGCATTTCAACGACGCCAACATCATCTGGGCCCACCCATAGTAGGTCCCACCCAACACACTCTCTACAATCATCATCTGTCCCCCAGTGATGTGATGGAGCACCTGACTGCCCAAAATCTGCAACACTGCTGCAGCCACTGCCCGGGTCTCCAACCTTTGTAGATCCCCAATAGATATCCAATTCCCCTTGACTCAGACACTCGGTTGACAATGTCGTTCGACAAACTCTATAATGTTACGCCCTCGCGGTAACACTGGCTCCGTATTCCCCACCATCCCCAATGGAGGGAAACGAGTCAAGAAATACAGATCCTGGACCGTCAGCTCGATCCTGTGCCCTTGCACCATAAAAACCTCATGATCTGGATCCCAATAACTGATAATCCGAGCTAACAGGGGCTCACCAGCTCTCATCAAAGGGTTCTCCAAAAATTTTAGAACCCCAAATCTAGCCAGTGCACGACAGACACCCTGATCTGCTTCGATCTCTATCCGCAGTGTACCTAGATCTCTTTCTCTCTAGTTGATCCATATATCTGCCATCTCTGCATAAAAACACCATATTTTTCAGTCTACAAATAATCAAAACTAGATTAACTCACACCAAAAATTAATCTTAGTCCAAAATAGCACTGAAAATCCCCCCCTTTCACAGGTCACACTTTTCAGGCAAAACCTGGGCCAGGTTGCACTTTTCAGGCTCAAACCTGCATCCGAGGTCGCAGTTTTTTCCCCAAAAAGTGTGACCCGGCCGTGAAGGAGAAGTAGGGGCACTTCCTGAAATTTAAAGCCCTAATCTACAACTTGAATCCATAAAAAACAACGCTTAAGATTAGGCCTCTTACCTCCAACTGACGGATCAAAATTCCAATGGTTAGTTTGTCTGCTACGATCGCCACAAGATTTAGGGCCTTCTCTCCTCTCCACATTCACCACAGCTACACAAGAAAATGAATGATTTTGGAGGGAAAACACCCTATTAGAAGAAAACCCCTATTTTTTTCTTTCACCCGCTGCGACCAAACCGTAGCCCCGTTTGACACATCGTTCACACCGTTGGAAAGCTCTCATCGAGCACTCAAATGGGTATTTGTCATTTTTTTATGTTTTGATACTTCACCAGGACACATTTTGTCCACGAAGCGTCTGTTCACCTCTCCTCAAAATCGAATTTCTTCACTTACAACACTTGTACTGGGGGCACCACTTTGCCTCCTTACTTGTCCTTGTTCGTGTTGATTTTCACCATGAGATACCCTCTTGTACTCATGTTATTATGGTCCCCCATTGGACCTTTACTGTGTGGCAGCACCATCAAGTCGCCCTTGTTTAGAGCATCCGAGTTGAGTCATCGTCGCATTAATGGAATCTATCCTGAGTCTCTTCGTATCCTGCTATAGCCCTCCATCCTTCATTGCTTGGTCCTTCTCTCGTGTTGCACATTATGGCCTTTAGTCCCACTGTCCCCTATCCATCATGATCTTATGTCAGTCACTGCCAAGCCATTCATGCCCTTTGTGCTCTAACAAGGGAAGTCATCCATCTACTACTCAGTATCCCTCATTTCATCATCATCATCAGTATCTATCTGTTCGTCGCTCTCCTTTTTTCCTTCATGCCTTAGTTGAGGTTCCCTTATTGCCTCACTTATGGAAGACCTACTTTTGTCGACCTCAGCTCATTTATTCCAGAAGCCAGATCTAGGGGGTGGTGTACATTGGTTCGAGCTCTTTTCATTATGATCGTGATCTATACACTTGATAGTCCAGTGATGTAGCAGTAGCTATTGGTGATACCTGGGTGTGGGTGAGATGTCTCAACTCTCATGAGGGGGTGGCACTACAGGTATCCCCCCACATACCTGGATGAAATCTTCATTCTAGTCCTTGATGCAGCTCCTCTCCTTCGATGCTATCAGCCTCAGTTGTTTGCAGCACCTCTTTGATTTGCACGTGTCAGTCCGATTTCACGAGCCCTTTCCCGTGTGTAGGGGGCATTTGGGGTGAATTTATATCTCATGTACTACAAAACTATTGTATAAGTCCTGAAAATTATTCCAGGCATAGCCTGTATGTGGGATTCATCCTTCTTGTTTTTTGGCTCATGTTTACGCCAACAATGGCTCTACTATTGCGTTTCGTGGTTTTCCAAGCGCCTTAGTCTTTGTACTATTGTCTCGGCGGGCATAGGTATGCCTCCCCCGCCACATTTCGCATTGGTACCGCTTCATACATTTGAGACTTGTTGCACCTGTAAGTCTCATCTCCTTAGGGTCTAGTCCTTCACACACTTTAGATTACCATACAGTCCTCTCTCTCACTTCCATTTTATCACCTAGTGATTGAGTTCTTACAACGTATTTCGGTCATACGATTTGCTCCTAACACTCGTACGTTGGGGGGAAGTCTGTTACACCATTTTTTTGGTCATATAACCTATTATTATTAGATGAACCCAAGTACAGCATGTAAGACCAATTTTACCTAAAGTAAAATTGCTTTTGACCACATCTATTTATGTTTCATGGTCATGTTTAACCCAAAATAAGGATATCAATTAAGTAAATCATTATTTATTTAATTGTTTCCTAAGAATAAGTTATTTAAGTCATATTCTTAGTTAAATTTGACTAAATCAAATATAAATAATTAAATAAACCATTATTTATTTAATTATATTCCCCTCATTTCCCTTAAATAACAAATAAATCATTTATTTATATGTTATTCATAAATAAAGGAATTGACCCAAGTCAAAAACCCTTTTCCCTCCAACAAATATAATAAAATATTCCTAAAGGGTGATTCTAGAAGATGTTTAATAATATTTTATTCATGCACCAGGTTCTAGAACACCCCAATATTTTGTTATAAATAGGAGGGGTTTTCCCATTCATTAGTCACCTTCATTGCATTGGATCACACTAGATCTGCTTTTGGTCACTATTTTTCATTTCTGTTTTATGAACTCCCATTAAGTTCCATGTTTTGTTTTCCACAATAGTTAGAGAGAGAGACCATTAATCTGAAACACTGAGGACTTACAAGAACCCAGCCCACTGAGGTGAACCGGAAAACACCTTTCTTGTTTTCCTCTCAGGTGCCCCATTCTTTGATATAATAAAAAAGATTCTTTTAAACATATGTGTTCTTGTCTTGTCCATTGGTTCTTGTACTTTACTTCACCTGCTTAATATCTTCCATATATAGATTTAGATGTGTACAACTTATTACAGATTTTAAGATATTTTGCAGCCATAACTTATGTTAGGGCTACTTGATATGCGTAGCTAAAGTGAGTTTTT
Organism: Pinus albicaulis; assembly: GCA_034641835.2. Lineage (NCBI taxonomy): Eukaryota > Viridiplantae > Streptophyta > Pinopsida > Pinales > Pinaceae > Pinus > Pinus albicaulis. The sequence continues at coordinate 1,660,882,961 of CM076575.1, read as the reverse complement.
ACGACAAAAAATTCATGCTAACACATACATAACTTTCTGTGCATAAAAATATGGATATCTTCATGTTATAACAACTGGTAATATTGTATTTGAATGTTGATTCATATTGTTGTCTCTGTCAATAGCACTCAGTGTTTAAAAACACCTGTTTTACATTATTTATTTTCCAAACAGTACCACTCTAGGCACAAAAACAAGGCAACAGTTAGCCTTAAAGGCATCATCCCTGTCACATGAAAATTAGGCTTAGGATTGGTGCCTTCTTTGCTGGATTTAGCACAAAAAATCCTCGTTCTATGGGAGTAAATCAAATTAATCCCATGAACATTTCCCCTCTCTACAAGCAAATCAGTGACAAAGAAGCTCACTTACAGTTCACTCTTTGCAAAAAAGAACAACGACATAAAAATGATCATTTGTATTCATAACTTGCCAAGGAACTTATCCCTTAGAAGGCCATCAATTAGCATTGTCCACATCCCTTCATTAGGGTTATGTCCACTTTGCAATGCATTGTCAAACAACCTTTCTTCTTCTTTCACCTTGCCTTCTTTACAAAGTCCAGGAATCACAGAATTGTACAAATATAGTTTTGGTTCATAACGATTTTCAACCATTCTATCCAAAAGCTCCAGACAATAGACGCAGTTTCCATGTTTAAACTACCCATTAATAAGAGTTGTATAAATTTCTTCATTGGGACAGAGGCCTCTCTCTAACATATTTTTTATCAGTTGGTCTGCCTCAAGGAGTCTGCTTGATTTGCATAATTCTGCAATTAAGGCACTATAAGTATCTACAGTAGGCTAACAATGCTTCTCCATCATTTTTTCAAGAATCTTAAATGCAATAACACTGTTTATTTCGAGTGGCATTCCATCCAAGTCATGAATTTCATCCAAGTTATTAGGATCTGAACTACTTACTACATCCTCATCAGGAATCAAGTGTTCTTTTTGTATCTTATTTTCTTAAACTATACCATTCATAAGCTCACAATAAGTTCGATAATTAGGTTGGCATCCTTCATTTATCATCTTACTTAATAGATCAAAAGCATGATTCATCTTGCCTAATTTGGCGTTGCCATCAGTCAATGATGTGTATGTTACTTGGTTAGGCTGTAAGCCTTTCTCCTTCATTTTATCAATGAACATCTTAGCCTCTTCTAGTTTTCCTTCCTTGCAAAGTCCATAGATCAGTGCACTGTAAGTGTAGACATTTGGAGAATAGCCCTGCTTTACCATTTTGTCTAATACTTTATATGCAAGATCAATGGCACTGGCTCTACATAGTCCATTAACAAGCATGGTATAAGTCACAAGGGAGGGATCTAACCATTCCCCCAACATCTTACCAAAGACATTATCTACCTCAAGCACCCTGTTTTCTTTGTGGGCTTGAGTTCTACTTTTTTATTTGGTCTTCTGTCTAAAACTTTGAAGGTCAATGCTACAATGTGGGTGTTTTGGTTTCTAGGATGATTCCTTCCCATGCTAGAGCAGGGTTATCCTTGGATTTTCTATCAAAGTTAGACTTGGGGCAATATCCATGTTTGTATAAATGGGTAAGATAGCCTATGAATTGAAGTTTATGTGAGCAAGATATTCTTGTCTAAATTTTCCCTTTGTAAACAATATATATACCTGTATTACAAGATAACGAGAGAAAGAAGGCTTGCAGAAGGGGCAATTTGATGCCGTGATGGCTCTCTCCTTTTGTTTTTTTATTTACAATTTATGCTTGAAATTGCTCTAATTTTGAAGCTCTTCAATCCATTGATTTTGATTTAGAATTTTATAATAGTTTTAGGGTAACAGTGAATTTCTAAGATAGGTTAAGTGTTGTCTTGAAAAAATGGGCCTCTTTGCAGACTGACTTTGCAGACTGACTTTTTAAAACATCGGAATATTATGAATGGCAATGTGATAACTGCAACTGTCATCAATGTTTAGCTAGATATGTAGAGGTGATTGTCAAATTCCAAGCTGTATAAATTTCTTTTTTACGCGCTCATTTGGAACCTGGACGTGAAATAGTGAAAGCGGTTTTTGGAAACCGGAAAATGGTTATGACACAACTTTTGGGCTGTTGGTGGTAATTTGATGAACCAACGTGATACGCCTCTGCGAGTGAGACGTGGATGTCCAAAACAATTTTTTTTGCGTAGATTTAAAACGTTAAAGGTCATGCATATTCAGATGTGATATCTGTCAGATCAGCAGTCAAACAAATGCAGAGTGCGATGGTAATAGGATCATTTTAATTAACAAGTTGTGATTTGTGTGGAGCGACAACCGTCTGATCGTAGATTGAAAGTTATCACGAATAAATTTGCTCGGCTTTAAAAGCTTTAATGGACGTGAGATATATTATAAAAAAAAGTCGAATGAATTTTGAGTTCCAGGGTTTAAGTGCGTCAAAGTGGGACCCGGATATGATATTATGTTGGTGTTTTATGTTTGTATCCAAAGTCAATTGCGTAGAAAACTTGGTGCTATTGTGTGGCAGGTTTGCGAAGAGTTTGCATGTTTAAACTTTAAATGGAATGGTTTGCATACGATTTTTACTAGATTATATATCTATAGTGTGCAATGCACCAGGCCTCCAAAGAACCCAAGGGAAACCAAGTGAAAAAAAGCCAACGACGACAGGATCGTATCAGGGATAGGGTCATGTTTTCAAGGTAAAGTAAGCAAGGTATCAAATTTAAGCAAGTCTAGTTATGTAATTCATATAGGGAGGAAAAACCTTGAAAGAGGATTTCATTTAAATCAACGATTCGATCTTCCTTCCTCTATTATCTACGCAATTATGTTTTGTGTCTTGATCATTTTATATATTTAGGTTGATAAATATGGTGATTTGAAATAGCTTGAAGCACTCTTAAAAACATTATTAGGCCAAGATATTAGAGCTACTAACCGAAAAGAATTAGGTCCATCACCTTCAAATCTAAATGAAAACACAAATGTTATAACCATAGTTACATCATCCGTAAAAAGAATCAATGTCCAAAAATAGGAGGTCGAGGGTATATTTAAATTTTTTTTAAATATTTTTATCAAAGCATTTTGGTCAAAAAGCCTTTGAGGGAGATCTTTCTGAGGAAAAACATAGGTGGTTTCTGAAGTATTTTGTAGACCTTTCTCAGGAATTTTGTCCAATTTCTCATGTAAGTGTTTGCATCAAATTGCAGTTGCCTTAGGCCACCTAAAACATCCTTCAGTGAGGTATAATGATATTACTCTAAGGATGAATAATCAAGGGATTGAAATAGAATAATTTTGAAGTTAATGTGAGTCGTTGTGGATTGTCTTCATCTTTTTTCGTGGTTGTATCTTTGTATTCTAATGCTTGATTTTTATAAATAATGGTTTCATTAGATATTTTTTGTATTGGAAACATCTCTGTAGTATAATTTCACTATCAATTTTCAGGCCATTTAAGAATATATTCAAAGTTATTTTTAAGGTCAAACCTATCAAAGTACTTGGGCCTTAGTAGCCTTGAGAAATCTGATCAATTTTAGGCCACCTTGGGAGCATGAGAGTCTTATATTATCACTCATTGAAAAGGGCTTCATCTATAGCAATAGGATCCATATATTAAAGGCATGGGAGACTGTCAGAGGAGCATCAACATTTTGGAATCAAAGAGAAGAGATTCTGCATATAAGGACTTGGGATACATATGTTGTGCAAATAGTGTCCGTTACTAGAAGGTATATAGTCAATTCTGGTACATGATTCAGATGCTCCACAATGTATGGGCTAGGGATATTGTATGTTTGTGTAGTTTTTTTTGTTGCAACCAATTTTCTTGGAAGTACATCTTTGAAATATAGTCCACCATAAATATGTTCTTGATTCGGTTTTGTTCCTTTGGGAAAACTAGATCCAGCACCACCTCCTCCTCCCTTTGATTTTCTTAATCTAGAAGCTCCGCCTCTTAGCCTCTAGTTGATAATGATGGTGGATGAAGGCAGTACATTGTATTCTTGTAGACTCCCATCCTCCTGCATTTAATTGCTGCTACATACCAGACTTTGATGGTGCATTGGAATACCTATTTTCTCTAGGATATTCTACTTCAATTGAGAAAACGTGTTGGAGTCATCAATCCAAAATAGTGTATATTTACAATTTGGAGACTTTATAAAAAAATTGGAGCAACAGGTGCAATTACAAATAAAGATCGACATGTGATTCTGGCTCCGGTTCTTTTCAACGTTTCAGTCCTGAATTCTGTAGTGGAGACTACAAAAAGAACAGAATCTTTGAATGTGAGTTTCATATTACATTTATCCTAAGATATATTATGTTTGAAGGTATATTTATGGACAAGGGAAACAAATACCTAACATAAAACCTAGATCAGACATTTCTAATTTTCTTTGATACAGATTCATTCAATGGTTGCTCCAAAAACTCTACTGCATTTTCATCATAGACTGATTTCGTTTGATCTGCATGATTAACGCCTTCCGAAGTAGTTTTAGGAACTTCTTGACCTTTCTTAACATCATTATGAACTGCAACATGCAGAAAACATGGAATCCCAATCTCTAAAATTAAAGAATCATGTGGGATCGATGTACTTTTAGGGACTAGTTCCATATTCACATCGGCGAGATGCCCATTATTTGGGTCATACCACAACTCCTCTTTACTTTCTCCAAAAGGTGAAGACACAAGAGTGGAAACATCCCTAGACCGTTGCCTTTCCTGTTTTTAAATTTCCATTGCTTGCTGCATATGATTCTCCTATAAACATGGGAAAAATTCTCGTCACAAATCAAGACTTGAAAGGAGAGCCTTAGTATCTGTACCCACCTCTAATTGGTGGTCTTCATAAGTGTTATCTATAGTGAAATTGGCCTCATCAGGGTTCATAGTATATCCTGTGCCAAGTTTGTTGATATATTGACTATATAGATCTGGACTTGCCAATTCTGCTGATATGTCTAGTTTTGATAGATAATACCTTTGTCCTAAGATCTATTATGTATGAAGGTATATTTATGGATAGGGGCAACAAATACGTCATATAAAAACTTGATTAGACATTTCTAATTTTCTCTGATATAGATTCATTCAATGGTTGCTCCAAAAACTCTGATGCATTGTCATCATAGACTAATTTCGTTTGATTTACATGATTAACGCCTTCCAAAGAAGTTTTAGGAACTTCTTGACCTTTCTTAACATCATTATGAACTGCAACATCCAGAAAACATGGAAGCCAAATCTCTGAAATTATAAAATGATGTGGAATAGAAGTACTTTTTGTTCTAAGATCTATTATGTATGAAGGTATATTTATGGGTAGGTATACCTTGTGTCCTCACATTCATGCTTATACTTCTTTGTTTCTGAATAGAATACACACGGGGAATTTTCTAGAGCAACATTCCGAGAACCCTGATCACACCTTTAGAGGCAATAAATTACAGGCAACCATCAAATACCCACTCCTTATTACTTAAGGAGTGCTGGTTTGAGATAAGCATTGAATTTTTCCTACAATGAAACATAGAAAGCTAGGCCAAGGTTGTTGAATTTTACCTTCACAACCTAGTGCTTCCATACCTCACCATATGGGATCCAAACCAATATTTGGGAGATGCCAAATTATTGGCCCTATCATCTTCAATAAGGCATGAGGAGGTCAAAGTTAAAGCAATAAAAAGGGTCATGGATGGAGAGTTGAAGGGGCCACTGTGGATTAGACCTAAATACCCAAATCCATACATCCTCACTTCCACTCATGGTCCCTTAGAAAAGGATCCTAAAGTGGTGTAAATTCACAAATAGAGGCAAGTGCAGGCCATGCTCCACTTTGAAGACACTTTCACGTTGTTGGAGAAATATCACATGCTTCTAAAACCCAATGAATAAAGACTTGCAATATACTGGCATCTCCAAAATAAATAGGCTTGAAAACCTTACAAAACTTTGATTGATAAGTGTCTGCAATCGAGATGCTTTAAGTCCAGGAAGCTGTAACTTTTCTCGGAACAAAGGATTAGCTTCTATAAGCTTTTTGAGTTCCAATAGCATGATGCTCCTAGCTCATTTGGTATCCCTGTACTTTGAAAGTTTTTCACTTTCTCTGATTCACATATAGGTTCGTTAGCGAATACAGATAAAATTAATCTTTCTCAATTCAGAATGTTATAAATTTAAAATTAAGAACCTACTATATTAGCAAAGAAGCACATGAAATTATCTAAAGACAGAAGTTGTGTTATCTCCTTATACAGCTCCTCACTGAAGGGAGCAAATACTTTTAGGTCCTTTACTAGTATTTCTACAGCTTTGGCTTGGTCTACCCTGGAAAGACATCCATTTGAAAAAAGGTTATATATACATGATATCTATTTCACACCTTAAAACTATACCTCATTAATTAACTGATCATCTATATTGTAAAGAAAGAACATCCCACTCATGATGATCATCAATGGATTAATGACATAATGATTTATATTAAGAAAACAAAGATCCATGAAAAAAATTATTTCTTGGTGCAAACAGGAAAAATAGTCTTGAAAATACACATAAATTAATGCTTGATGCAACGATTTCTAATGTCGGAAGACATTTCGTCGAAATTGCGACAGTCGTGTGAAAGTTGATAAACGTCAAAAGAGCGATGGTTTGGAGAATGTCAGAAGAGCGACGCTTTGGAAAACGTCGAAAGAGCGACACTTAGAAAAACTTCGGAAGAGCGACGCTTTGGAAAATGTCGGAAGAGCAATGGTATACAAACGTCGAAAGAGCAACGGCTTGGAAAATGTCGGAAATAGTGTCGCTATTCCGACACTTTAGTGAAGTGTCAGAATTGTGACTCTAAGGATAACCACATTTTTTCTGGCCTCAAATTTCCGGTCTTGCAACGACTTTGTGTCGGAATAGCAATGAAGTGCCCATCAAAAATTGGGCCAAATTTACTAGTGTCAGGTAGGAAAAGTAGTGGATTATGAGTCAAGAAAATTGAAGGTGCATGAAGTAAGATATTCAGCCTATGATCTAGAGTTAACAACGGTAGTACATGCACTCCGGGGCTTGCGAAAACATTAGAAGAGTGACGCTATACAAACGTAAAAAGAGCAACAACTTGGAAAATGTCATAAATAGTGTCGCTATTCCGACACTTTAGTGAAGTGTCAGAATTGCAACTCTAAGGCTAACCACGTTTTGTCCAGCCTCAAACTGTCGGTCTTGCGATGACTTTGTGTCAGAATAGCAACGAAGTGGCTGTCAGAAATTGCGCCAAATTTACTAGTGTCAGGTAGGAAAAGTAGTGTCTTATGAGTCAAGAAAATTGGAGGTGCATGAATTAAAATATTCAGCCTATGATCTAGATTTAACAACGGTAGTACATGCACTCCGGGTATGGAGACACTACTTGTTGGGTAAGAAGTTTGTACTAAAGACAGACCATAGCAGCCTAACTAGTTATATGAAACAAGCTGATTTAAACTCCCGACAGGCAAGATGGAATGCCTTCCTAAGTGAGTTTGATATCGACACCCAACACGTGAAGGGTACAAAAAATCAGGTGACTGATGCTTTAAGTAGAAAGCTGGATTGTGTTTATGAGCTTTACTATTATCAGCTTGAATGAAAATTCTTGGATCAAGTAAAAGATGAAGCATAGAAGGATCCTGATTATCAATTCCTATGGAAACAAACGGAGGAGGCCAGAAAGCAAAGAAATACTTCTGAATACGGAGTTAATAAAGAAAAAATTCTAACCTTTAGAGGAAATTTATATGTGCCAAACCATGTGGACCTAAAGGAGCTAATCATGAATGAATATCATCAGAGTAACTATGCAGGACATCGAGGATACCATAAATTTTTAACTGCTATTAGGAAAGTATAATCCTGGGCTGGTATGCGTAGAAACATTGCCAAATATTTAAAAAATGTTTGGAGTGTCAACAGGTAAAGGTGGAGCATCGACATCTTGCAGGATTATTGCAGCCCATACCAGTACCTGAATGGAAGTGGGAGGTCATATCGCTAGACTTCGTTACAGGTTTACTGCGGTCAAAGAGGCAGAATGACTCCATCATGGTGGTAATCGACAAATTGAGTAAATTTTCACATTTTATACCTGTACAGTCTACTTATAAGACTATACAGATAGCAAATATTTTCATGAGAGAAATATTCAGACTGCACGACATTCCAGAAACTGTTATTTCGGACAGGGATATTAAGTTTACTTCAACATTTTGGAAAATTATGTTTACAGGTCTGGGGACCCAAATAAACTTTAGCACTGCTTATCATCCTGAGACAGATGGTCAAATAGAGAAAGTAAACAAAGCTTTGCAAGACATGTTGCACATGTACGTGATGTAGTAGCCAATCAAATGGGAAGACTATTTGCATCTGGTTGAATTTTATTACAACAATGGTTATTAAGATTCCCTTAAGATGAGTACTTTCGAAGCTCTATATGGGAGGCAATGTCGCACACCCATAAATTGGAGCAGCCCCGAAACGAAACTAACGCTGGGACCAAAAATGCTGGCTGAAACGAAGTCAAAAGTAAAGAATATTAGAAATTTTTTTAAAGCTACACAATATCGCTAGAATATCTATGCAGATAAGAAGAGGACTTATCGAAAATTTGAAGTCGGTGATCATGTATATGTGAGGATCAAACCAAATAAGAGTACCTTGAGGTGGGACTCTTGTGCCAAGTTAACTCCCAAGTTCTGTGGACCCTTCCAAATTTTGGAAAGGGTAGGACCTGTGGCATATTGGCTGGCTTTACCCAGCCACATCCGGTACACAATGTATTTCATGTGTCACTGTTAAAGAGATATTTGCATGATCCCAAGCACGTAATTCATTGGTAGAATATTCAGGTAAGATATAATTAAGAAATCCTAACTTGAAGCATGAATTCTTTATGAAAATTTGACAATAAAATTTGTTATTTTCAGGTAGAGTGGGATGGGGAGTTTCTGTTCGAGCCTCAACGCATACTAGACATGAGAGAAATTATGCTCTGGAAGAGAGTCATCACCCAGGTTAAATCGCAATGGAATAACTTCAGCCCAAATGAGGGTACTTGGGAAGATGAGAAATTTGTGTGCGAGGCTTACCCAGAGCTATTTTCAGAGCTGGAGTAAAACACCAAGGATAGTGTTACTTCCAGGGGGAAGTTCTGACAACTACATTTAGTATTAACTAGTTGTTAACAATTTAAATGACATTTTATTATTTTTTTAAAAGAAAAGACAAAGACACTTAATCTTTCTCTGGAAAAGTTTATTTTTCTTTATTGTTATTGTGAAAAATAAAATTGGTTATGGAAAGTGGTTCCATAAAAAATTAAAAATGCTGATGGTAAATGTTTTCCAAGAACTAAAAGGTGGTTGGACAGTTTGAACAATTACCTACTCCTCTAGGGATACGAGACTCATCCCAGTGAGGAATAGGGGTTATGTTCAGGGATTGAGGAGAAGAGTGGAAAAGTTTCCTGAGATGGTAGAGACCAGTGGAAATCACTCAACAAGTCCTGAAATTTTCTGGCATTGAATGGACTTGGAGTCCTGAGGTCACAGCATAAAAACTACTATCAACTTGTACCTCTTCAAGAGTGGAGCACGAGGGCAAGAGAAGGAAGTAATTGCCTCTCTTGAAGGTTGGGTGGACACCAACAACCAAATAAAATTTCAAATGAGTGACTATTTACTTCAGATTTATTTAGATGCGAAGATTGATCTCAAGATATTTGTACACAGTTAAGTGTTATTTAATTTCAAGAGAAAGATATTTTTCTTTTGGAACATTTCTTTCTACTAGAAAAAGGATAATTTATGAATTATAAATAACTCAGAAAATACTTGTAAACTCTGTGATTACTACTGTAAGATTTTGTAGAATGATCTTGTGAACATCTATATAAGAAAAAAAACATTAGCTGTGAAACACTTGGAAATTACAACAGATGAATATCAGGAATAAAATGGCTAACCATAAATTAGAAAACTGTACATAGTATTTTAATGCCAGAATTCTTTTATCTGACATGATGCATTTAAATGGACTAGGACAGAGAGATATAATGATAAAATGATTGATTATTAAAATTATAAATTACTGCAAAAAGAAACAGAATTAGAAAGATTATTGTGTACTAAGATAGGATGAGGCGAGCCTTTGGTTCTGGGTATGGGGGTGAAACCCCAACCCAACACTCGTTGCTACCCCTAACCATCTATACACGAACAAAATTTTTAGGCGGTCCGGTCATTGGGAAGCATTCATAAGGTAAGATGATATAAACAAATCTATTAACTTTAAAGAGAAAATAAAGTTGGAAATTAGGATTACATTAAAGACAGAGTAAAAATATACCTAAACCAGAGTTTAAGTCATGAATGTCAAGCATATAAATATGAATTCGAATGAACAAAGAAGCTTAGATATAAATAGAAAAAATAGAGCATACAATCTTTACATTTCTAGAAGTAGCATGAATAAGCAATTGTGCTTAAATATATACATATGGACCAAATGAAGTACTGTTTCAAAATTAGTATTGAACACTTTAGAAAATCACTCATAAACAATAGCACGGTGAAGCTTATAGAAAAAGGAGTGTGAGAAAGACTTAATCAAGGCCTAAAGGATTCTAGTCGAAAAATTTTAAATAACTTTATAAATTATGTAGAAATGATCAGTACATAAAACAACCCAGAATAAATGAAAAATAAGGACCAACAGACAACTCCTTAAAACTGAGCCGGGTGTGGGATCATAACCCAGTGAAAGCTAGAAAATCGCCTGAGATAGGAAAGACTTCTAAGACTGAGAGAAACCTTTAGAAGTACCTGGAATGTGAACCAAATGTATTAGTAATGAACTGTGATATCCGATATGCAACATGAAGTTTCGATGCAGGAGACCCTGCCATTCGGTAGGAGAACAAACCTACAACCATTAAACCCCGAAAATAATCCTGTGAGGTAAGATTTAAGGAACTATAGATAATCAAAGATGAGGAACTGTACTAAAAAAATAGGAATTGAAAAAGGGTAGACTTGTAGAAGAAGTTTGCCTCGACATTTCTGGCCATCGAACTGGAATCATTCAAACACCAAAGAATTAAAACTTAATACTATAAACTGTTAAGGAGATCAAATCTGGATTTGGGAAAGTACTGGAGGAAAATTGTAAATGCAATGAACATGGAAGGATTACTTGAGCTGAGTGGTGTGAAAAGTACAGGAACTGCGAGCTTGAGTCGGCGACAGTAGTTGAAGAGATTTCCATGGTGATGAAGGTTGAACTCCGCCATAAAACTCCAACGATATGAAACAAGGACCTCCTCCCTACCATACTGCAACACATGGGGCACTGTGCCTCTGGAAATCTCACAAGTTTGGATGGATTTCATAGCCAGGCAGAGCCGGAGTTCGAAATTGTTGTGATATCAAACCCTTAGAACCAGAGGAAACTATCGATGCAGAAACAATGGCAAATGACGGATCCACCTAGGGTTGGCATGAATAACTAGTCATTTCCCACTGGAAATGTAAACTGTTGATCTCCAAGAATTCAACGGTGAGATCTATGTCAGGTGGCCATCGAAACTTACACAAAATAATGGATTGGCATACAAATTTTAAGGGGTTTAAATGCCAGGACAAGCAGCATTCAATTTTCTAAGACGTGCCAGTTGAACCCTTGGTATTAAAAAAATACAGATCATGCTTTTATACGATGTTAGGCAAAGCATTAAATCTATATGATAACATTAAAGCTTAAAGCGAGTGAAGTTATGCAACAAAATTCATATAAAATATATAACGTAATAAAATCACCCATTGTAAGTGGTACTATAAATGGGTAATATAAATACATATGCAATGTTAAGAATTAAGACCTTTATATCAACCTTAGATGGGTCAATAATTTTTATGCTAAATTCTAATTGTATGTGATGCAAAGTTGATTAAGTGTGACACAGTTTGATTAAGTTTGTTTAGCTGTAGAGTAAAGGCATTCTTAATGACAGTAAAGGCGGAGGAAAAAGTAATAGGCACCACCACATAGGCCAAAAAAAAAGAAAAAATCACTCTACAGTAAATAACACATAGTGACACTTCAAAAGTTACACGTAGTAAGGAGACAAGGTAAAACGAAGTAATACACAGTAAACACTAGAAGTGAAATTTCAGAATGAGCACGCAAGAGGATCATATTTCATGAAAAAAATTTCTTTTACAAAATAACCATATATTTGAGCTCCATTCACCAACCCTGAAAACTAGGATTTTACAGAGGTTTAAAAACTCTATTTTTACTTAATGAAAACTAATTTTTGCACCCACCATTTTTTTCTCCAGACACTCGAACAACTCAAAAGCTACTAAACTCAAAAATATATGTCATGATGTAACTAAAAAAAATACATTGATGCATTAAACTTAAGACATGAAAAGTATTATATAAAAAACATGGGTGCACATATACAAAAAATAATTTCTAGAACCTTTAGACAATGCGCAGTACAAATTCCTTCATGTGCAATACACCCTATAATTTACAAGTTACCAACTCCAAGTAGATATTTCATTGGTCTTGATTGAATGATGTATCAGAGGAATGGTAAGCATGTGCACAATCCAGAATTTCATTTACTTCACATTTCTTCATTTTAAAACCAAAATCTGCAATTTTTATTTGTCTTGTAATACGAGCTATGGCATGCGTAGAGTATTTAGTTACAGTGGTTGGGATTAATGTGCAACACTCTCTTGATCACAACTATTTTAATTTACAATTCCCAAACATTCTCTGAGATGGAATTTTTTTTCAGTATACCCTAGAATTTACAACTTACCAACTCCATGTAGATATTTCATTAGTCTTGATTGAATGATGTATCACAGGGATGGTAAGCATGTGCGCAACCCAGAATTTCATTTACTTCATATTTCTTCATTTTAAAACGAAAAAATGAAATTTTGATTTGTCTTGTAATACGAGGTATGGCATCCATAAAGTATTTAGTTTTGGTCGTTGGGATTAATGTCAAACACTCTCTTAATAAAAAATATTCTAATTTACAATTCCCAAACATTCTTTGATATTGATTTTTTTTTCAGTCCCAATGGTTTGGTGAATATGTCAGCAAACGTCTCTGCAATGCTGCAAAACAATTTCTTCATTGTTAATCAACACTCTAATGAAATGATATGTGATTACTTATTATGTGAAAATTTGAATTCTTGGATAGTGTAATTGTAGAATTGTTATCACTGTAAATTGTTGTTGTTCAAATTTTTTTTCGTGCCATTAATCTTTTAGCATTATTCTCATCCAAATGGATTGGAATGCTTCCCGTGTTGTTGTGACATATTAAACTTCAAGTGTTGACCGTGCAACTATTGATTGTTTCTTAGAATCCCATGAAATGGCTCTACAACCGATATGGAAAACATAGCCTGATGTTCTCTTTATGTTATACACAATTCTTTCCCAACCACTATCAGTGTAGCCATCCAACCTAAAATCATTTTTCGCTATGTACAAAATACCATATCCTTTACATCCATTAACATACCATTAAATTATTTTGGATTCTTGAAAATCTGTCTCCTTTGGTGTATCCTTGAATATTGATACCAAAATCACTACATATATTAAAACATGCATATTTGTTGTCAAATACATCAAACTTCCAACCATACTTTTGTATAGTGTCATATTGACATAGTTGGTACAATCTTCTTTGATCAATTTCAAGCCCATGACATTTAAAGTTTGCGTATACTTGTTATGCATTTCAAACCTATTCAAGATGTTTGAAACATACTTTGTTTGAGAAATAAAGATGCCATCGTCCATTTTCTTCACTGCTATGCCTAGAAAATACTTTAACAATCATAAATCTATATTTTCAAACTCATTTTTCATGACTTCTTTTGAAACAACAATGAGGAGATCATCAGTCCCTGTGAAAATCAAATCACCTACACATAAAACTAAAATTAAGAGTTTAGCATCACTTTATTTAATGTAGAATGTAGGCTCACATTCACATTTGTTAAAGCCATTTTCCAGAAAGTAAGTGTCTCTCTTGCTTTACCATGTGCATGGTCCTTGCTTCAACCCATAAAGAGCTCTTTTTAGTCTATACACCTTGTCTTATTTCCTTGAACTTCATAGCTAGGTGGCTATGCCACATACACTTTCTCTTTCAACACTCCATTAAAAAACATTGATTTCATATCCATTTGATATATCTTCTATTTATGTTGCACAACAATAACTAATATTGTCTACATTGTCTTCATTCTTGTGAGTGTCACAAATGTCTTCACATAATATATTTCGTGCTTCTATTCGTATACATTGATAAATATCATTTCTTGATTCCTTCTAATCCTTCCTTTAACAATTCTTTTGGTCTTATAGACATAATTCATACCTATGACTTCTTTTCCTTATGGAAGATCCACTAACTCCCATGTGCCATTTGTTTCTCTTGCCTATTTCTTCATCCATTGTTGATGTCCATTTTTCTTCTTTTATTTCACCTTCAATACGAGTTGGATCATCTACATGAAAAAATAAATAAAATATATAATTTAAACCTCCATTATCGTCACATTCATTTTGGCCATAAATATCACTCATATTTCTAAATGTTTTCCTTCTCATGTTTTCCAAAGATGAACTTGATAATTTTGTTCATGTTGAACTTGATGCTCTAGATTTATGAAGGAAATAAATAAAATATAGATTTAAATAAAAACACAGAGATGCAATGAGACATAACTTCAATTAATAAATAGCAAGTCTTGAAAAGATTTTACATGCAGAAAAGAAACAAACTAACTCTAGTGATGGTATCTTATCTATGAGAAGAGTTATGATGCCTACATGCCTTCTGAACTGTGCTACAATGAGGCTCAAGGGAATTTTGATAATAAAAAAAAAAACGGAGAACCCTAAGAATCCAAAAATGTAACCCTAAGAAATGAAGCACCAAAATTTTGTGGGCTCCACTAGGGTTTGTTGTGACATCAACCTTCCGAGGTCATAAATTTGCATAAAATCTTCATTACGTATGCATGATACCTTGTTAAAAAGATTTATCTAAGCACAACAAATTTTAACTACAAAATTAAGGGATGTTAGCCTCCCATTTTTCCATTTTAAAAATAAAATTCATTTAGGACCCCAAAACGGCTTCTAAAGTTTAGGACCTAAAAATATGCGAAAAATAGAAAACTTTCGAAATAGGAAACTGTGTTGAATATTAGAAAATTGAAAGAAAAATGTGTTGGGTGTAGATTTTAACCCTGTACAGAAATTACCTGCAAACAAATTCTTAAAATAGAAAATAAACAATGACAACAACATAAAACAAATACACAAAGATATATTCCCCTGGATCCCAAAACTGGGACTACCAAATTGATTAATCATTATGTTTCTTTCAATGTTACAATACATCTGTATACATGTCAAAGCATTCATAAACCTTAATCCATTAACTCTTGATTACAACATAACCGTAGTTCACTTGATTGGATCTACAAAACACCATGGACAGAAAACAACCATGCCCAAAACCATCCGCAACACCCATGCACAAAACCATAAATACGTCCTCCCAAATATATAGGATCCAAAAAAAATTCCCGTGGTGCTACCCCAGACCCCGTGTAGGGGGGATACCACTGCATTACAAATCCCTTGATAGGGTGGGATGCCACCCCCCCTGTGACTTCCCTACTACGTTCAGTGCAACGAATAGTGGGGCCTTTTGTCCCCCTATGACCCATGCGCTCCTGTGAAACTAGTTGTGGAAATAATATAGCACACACCCAATGTTCTCCCACTTGTTGTTTTCATTTGCACATAAGGGGTCATAAGTGAGCTTATTCATCGGTCCAAATCTACAACACCCATTAATTATCTACACCAATAAAACTTCTCAGTGCTCACAAATTTTATCAATGCATTTGCAACATTCTTCAAAGTGCCCACCTTTACCAGCAACACCTTTTTGTCCTCAACCATATCCATCACAAAGTGATACTAAACATCAATGTTCTTTGCTAAGAAATTTTTAGTTAGGATGTCACATTCTATCCTTATATCTCGTTGTATCAACCCCATACTTGAACACAATCTCTACAACCAAATTTTTTCCTTGCTTACATTAGTGAATTCCATATATTCATCCTTTGTAGTTGAAAGAACCACTACAGACTATATTTTTCTCATCCAAATGTTTTCTCCTCCAAATAGGTTAAACACATACACACTTGTAGATCTTCTCTGATCTAAATCTCTAGCCTAGTCTATATCAACAAATCCATAGATGTCTAAGATTTTGTAAATTCCTGGTCTTCCTTGGTAGCACAAACAATAGTCACTAGTGCCACGCAAATACCTGAAAATCTACTTCACTATTTTCCAATGCCCATTCCCTGGTTTTGTCATAAAATTTCTAAATACTCCCATTGCATGTCTAATGTATATTCTAGTACATACCATTGCATACATTAGGCTACCGACTGCACTTGCATATGGAACACAAGACATGTCCTCCTCCTCTTCTTGTATCTTCGAACACTATTCAATAGATAAATTTACACCTACATCAATAGGAACATTCACTGGTTTACTATCCTGCATATTAAACCTCTGTAGTATTATGTCGACATACTTCCTCTTGTTTAACCGGACCTTCTTCTTTTCCTGGTCTCATTTAATTTCCATGCCAAAAATATAGTTTGCAACACCAAGATCTTTCATGTCAAACTTCGAGGGAAATTGGATCTTCAAATCCTGGGTAACTTCATTGTCATTTCCAATCAACAACATATCATCCACATATAATACCAGATAAATAACACAATCACCAACTAATTTAAAATACACATAATGATATTATTTGATTTTGGTGAAGCCAAGTCCTTGTATATATGTATCGAATTTCTGATACCACATCCTTCGTGACTATTTTAACCCATAAAGAGACTTTTTTAATCTGTGTACGAGTTTTTTATTAACCTTCACTATAAAGCGTTCATGTTGCTTCATGTATATCTCTTCTTCCCGATCCCTGTGAAGAAATGTTGTCTTCACATCCATATGTTATACCTCAAAATCAAAAGAAAAAACAACTAATATAATTAATATAATAGAAGCTACCTTGGAAAAAGGACAAAAAATATCGCCAAAATCAATTTCCAACACCTGCGAATAACCTTTTTCTACCAAACATGATTTATATTTCTCCACCTTGATTTCTACATTCATATTATTCTTAAACACCCATTTGATGCCAATGGGTTTCCTTCCAGCCAAAAACTCCACTAGATCCAAAGCCTCAATTTTGTCCAAAGATGCCATTTCATCAACAATGGCGTCTTTCCAGAGTTTTCCATCCTCTGAATCTACTTCCTCCCTGACAGTTCTGGGATGAACACCAGTAATAGAAAAAGAAAAATTTGAACAGAAAGCGAACAGACTATACCATTATGGTTGCCTTCTTTCTTTAACTAATCTTCCCAAAGCTATAGTTTGTGGCTCTTCCTCTTCTAAATCTTATTATGTTGTAGTGTCTGGTTATTCCTCCTTTATCTCAAAATATATCTTCTCAGGTTCCTTTGGTAGGACTTCATGTTTAATAACATATTCACCTCTCTAAACACCACATCTTGGTTGTACACAACCTTCCTTTTTTATGGGTTTCAAAGCTTATAAAATTTTAAACCATCCTTATACCCAATAAAGACGCACCTTTCATATCTACTATCCAACTTGGTTCTTTTCTCCTTTGGAAAATGTACATATGCATCACACCCAAATACCCTCAGATGTGAAAGAGAGGTTTTCTTACCAGTACATGCCTCATGTGGAGTCTTATCCTCAAACACTAATGAATGTGATCTATTCACAAGGTAACATGCAGTCTCCACTACCTCTGCCCATAATTCCTATCCTTACTCGACACCACCAAGCATGTTTATTTCCTTTTCCATAGTCGTAATTTCCATTCTTTATAAAACTCTGTTTTTCTGAGGGTTTGGAGTAGTCTTATGTCTTGCTATAATATAGTTCTTATAGAACTCTTAAAATTCCTTCTTGTCAAATCCTCCCCCACTATATGTCCTTAACACCTTTATCTTCTTCTTTGTCTGGTTTTCCACGAGAGCCTAAAATTATTTAAATATGTCAAGTACTTCAGATTTCTTTTGAAGGAAATATATCTATGTATTCCTTGAAAATTCATCTATAAATGGCACATAGTACACAGACTTACCAGGTGATTGAACTGACAAATGTCCAAACACATCACTTTGCACGAGCTCTAATATCCCTTTCGCCCTCTTCGCACTAGAGGGGAAACTCACCCGATTCTGCTTCACATATACACAATGTTCTAGAACTCGAAATCTAGAGAGAAATTAGACATACCTTCTACCATATTACTACCATGAAGTATTCGAAGGCCCTTCTCTACAATATGTCCAAGTATTTGATTCCACTACATCATATTTTCTCCAAATACCACAAGGTTTTCAACTCCACTTTCAGGAACCACATAACTGTTGCACCAATCAATAACAGTGCTACCTAGAAGCTTTTATGGAGTTCCAATTCGAACTCCCCACATCAATATCAGTCCTCTGCAAACCATATTGCATGTATCCTTATCAAACATTGTTTTTACACCTACATTATTCATCTTGCTTACATAAGTAATATTTCTGGCCAATGTAGGAATATGCAGAACACCAGGAATTGTTCTAATCCTTCAACCTTGCAATTTTAGCTTGAATTTTCCACGTCCGATGATTTTGGCCTTCCTATCATCCCCTTGCAAGACATCACCACTATCGTATTTATCATACTCGCAAAACCACTCCCTATGAAGAGTGAAGTGAAAGGATGCACTTGAGTCAATCAACCGTGCCTCATGATCTACATATGTACTTGAATAAGAATCCAAGTACGCATCACCACCTTCATTTGAGGTGGTTTTCGCCTTGACAGAAGGAGAACCACCAGATCCCTTTCCTTTCTTAGGAGATTTAGATCTACAATCCTTTTTGAAGTGTCCTTCATTTCCACATTTCCATCACACCTTTATAGGTTTTCTTGGAGATTTATATCTCCGTTTAGATTTAGACCTCCCACTCGAGGACTTATTTTTGTTTTTTTTTGGGACCATCCTCATACAAAAAAGCCATCTCCATTTTGGACCTCCATATTTTTATGTCTCATCTGCTCGGACAGCAAGGATGAGAAAATTTCATCAAACTTCAAGGTATTTTCATTGCTACCTATAAAATCAACTAGACTATCACAAGAATCTAGTAGAGAATAAAATTAAATGACGCACTTACCTTCATCTAAAATTTTAATATCAATGAATCCTTTGAGACTAAAAATGTCCTTCAACTAATGTATGAGCCCATGTCTTCACTGTTTGGTGGCATCCCATGCCAATGGTAGAATATTATGTACTTTTACAATAGTGGCATCACTTCTTCAATGCTTCAAAATATAACTATACACAACACATTAAACCCAAGATCCAATGATATCCAATAAAGCATTCTATTTACCAACTACAACTACTATCTTTCCTCAAGCATCCCATGAAGACAATGGAGCATAATATCACATGCAACAACTTCAGTTACTTTCAAAATAAATAGATGTCATATTAAATATACCAGAGATTTATAAAACTAATACTCCATAGTGTTAATTGTCATGCTAGTTGAAGTACAAGGATTGAAGACACCCCTTCAAAATTGTTTATCCCAAGTTTTTCTTAGTTGTTTGGTATCTCCAAACAATATATTTCATTCCCATGTGATTTCCAACAATGAAATTATTCACTTCAAATCCCAATTCATTATCAATCCCTACAATTTCATAGGCAGAGAAATTGGGTATATCACGAGGCAATATATTCGTTATAAAGATGAAGGCTAGGTCTTATTCAACTTGTTGACCCAAGTCATGCAGTTCCAACATGTAGATGTGTTTACACTATGAGGTGTCTAAGAAAAACCTTCATTCCATTGCGTTTATATAGTAACTAGTTCAACTTTTTAGTTCTAATATTAAAGAGAGAATTCACTTCCCCCCTGACTTAACCTCTCATTATGCACTCTAACTCCTTGCATTCGTCCTTTTCCTCCATTTTTTTTTGTCTCAAATCCCACGACACAATTTAGCAAATTCTTGTGAGTTTGTTGCCAATTTCCATCTTTTCTCTAACAATTGTCAATGGGGTTGGAGTTATTTTTAGCCGAAACAAGTAAGGAGGATTGCAATGCTATGTCAAACCAAGGCCAATAACATCAATGCTACTCCATCAATAAAGATACATGTTTTTGAAGCTATATTAGAAGTTAAATTCCTTCGATCCATTTATCTCTCCCAATATATACCATTCTAGACGGATATGTTTTTTCTTCTTTGTTGAGAAATGATTCATCCCATGGTTCTTATAATGTTGAGATATCTTTTAATAATTTTCCATCAATAGCCAATCAAATCCACATATGCTTCAATGGAAACAAAAACTCAATTTACCATAAAATATGATGTCCATTTCCCCTCTCTTCAAGCTCCTCACCAACTACTACAACAATGGTTTTCCCTCCTACACAACCTTCTTAAACTTTGATTGCACATTTACAAAATCCTAAATGCAATCATGACATTCAGAAACTATGGACAAAGCTCTTGCACTTTGTGATGGCTTTATTTATGAATAATCAGAAATCTAAACTATTTATCTTTTTCCAGCTTCTCAATTCCTATAAATACAACAAAGATTCAACACTTTTTACTGTAACCATATCTTAGACAAGCTTGGGTGTCTCCCTTTATGGTGCAACCCTATTAACAAAGATAACTAACAATTAAATTCACATCCTTCATCAAGTGGATGGGGTTAATATCCTGGGCATTTGTCCATTCGGTGTCATCACAAGCATTCAAGCAACAATTGCCTCATTCCAAACCATTCTTAATGACAGTAAAGGCAGAGATTAAAGTAGTAGACACCACCAAATAGCCCAAAAAGAGAATAAAAGAATCACTTGACAGTAAATAACACAAAGTAACACCTCAAAAATTACGTGCAGTAAGGAGACAGTGTAAAACGGAGTAATGTGCACTAAACACCAGGAAAGAAATTTCAGAATGAGCACACACACATATACTCTGATTATATTTCATGAAAAACAAGATGCATTTAAAAAATAACCAAATACTTGAGCTCCATTCACCCGTAGTGAAAACTAGGATTTTAGGTTTAAAAGCTCTGTTTTTACTTAGTGAAAACCAGTTTTTGCACCTAGCAATTTGGGTTTTTTTTTTTTTTTACACCTTAAATTTTAGGTGGAGATTTATTCTTGGTTGTATAAGTTAGTTGGTGTGGTGTTTACTTTTTAAGTTTGAATTTTATGTATATATATAATGGTTATATATTGATATGTGAAGTTTCTTATGTGAAATTTTAGGTGGAGTTTTATTTTGAGTGTATTAGTAAGTTTGTGTGGTGTTTAATTTTTAAATTTAAATTTTATGTTAAGAGTGACTGATATACTGATATTTGTAGTTTTCTATCTTTTTATCTTAAATTTTAGGCGGAGCTTGATATGTGTTGTTTTCTAAAATTTTTATATCTTAAATTTTAGGTGGTGGTGGCTCTTTATTCTTGAGTGTAAAAGTTAGTTGGTGTGTAAATTAGTTTATGGAAGAGATTGAAGATTCAAGTCAACTATAAATTCTAGAAAATTGAGATTTTTTTATGAACACATAGGATGAATGAACTGCTTAATTGGAAAAATTGAGGATCAAACATGTTTAATATATTTGAGATTAAGAGTAGGTATGAATTATACTCTGTTAATTTGGAGGAATGATTAGAGATACTTATGCAATGCATTTAATAAATACAATTATTAGTCACATTGTGGCATGATTCTAATAAGGCATGACTCTAGCAGTCATTTTAGCAGTTGCATTATTTATGTCAAGATGACTTTTCATTCTTATGTTTCATAGGAAAACCACCAAAAATTAAAATTATTTGAAAATATTAACAAGATATAAATAAATATACTTACCAAGATTTATTGTCCACCATTGTTTGTGTTCTTGAACACTCTAACAAGTACGAGTAAACATGTAAATGTGCAGACTTACTAGTAGATATTTCCCACCAAAAAATTATGCAACTCCTTTACTAGAAAACTAATTTTTCCACTTCATCTTTAGATTTGTAATTTTTCTAAAAAAATAATTTCCACTTGAGTGGCAAGACTACACTACGCTGCAACACTCGTTTACTTGTGCAATAAACAAAATCTAGACAAATGAATTAGTTTTAGCAATATATAATTTTTACTACTAGAAATTGTGTTTAAATATTTGAATTTTGAATATTAGTACCATTGGTATGTTATTTTTTATGCAAAAGATAATGCAAAGATCTCTGTTAAGAGTAACTAAATGATGAGATCTTGCTGCAAAACTTGTAAATTTGTAAAGAATAAAGTGTCCATGATGAGAGTGTAATAGGTGTACAATAAATATGAACAATAACATGCTACACTTCCTAACATAATCAATATGAACAAGAACATGCTACGCTTCCTAAGAGCAAGAACATACATATGCATCCAAAAATAACAACATATTATTGGGAAGGAAATCCAACCAATGTCCTATTATACTTTGGTTATATGTATACATAAGATAGTTGGTTATATGTATACATAAATAAGATAGTTGGAGTGGTTGTATTTGTTCTCAACCAACCATCATTTACATTATCTTACATATTTATGTGAGTATTACTATAATTTACAGAGGCAATGTGTATGATGACAACATAGGTTTAAAGGCCCTTACAACATATCCCTTACCCTCAATGCTTCCAACATAAAAAGGATGAATCAATGTTTTGGACCACTACTCTTTTGCAGAAGTATCTTTATTGTGCATCTACAATGCACACTGGTCTTCATAGGTAACTCAGTCGCAACAAAGCCAGTTGGATAGGAAAATGCACATGTACAAGGTTTACTGTGACTTCTTCATATCTGATGGCCAATTTTTACAGAGCTCCATTATTCACATTTTTAATGCAATCCTCTCAACCATACGGACTACTAATTCAATTAGGAATCATCAGAAACTCTTCTTGTGTCCTTTTTTTCTCTTTTGATGGACGAATCCAACGCATGACAGTCATTCCTCGGAGTCTCCTCTTATGTTCACGGGTGTCTTTTTTTATCTCTCTATGGACGAGTCCAATGCATGACAATCATTCCTCGGAGTCTCCAATTAATCATAAAATGAGTGAAACGTCTACATACGAACCTTCCCACTTTTTCTTATGCCACAATCCAAGAATAATTCTGCAAACTTCACTAAGGGAATTATCATATTGTCATCGTATTATGCACTTCAACTCTTTCTCTGTATGTTCTGCTTGTTTGATTATCATTAATTGCAAGTATTCCTTTAAAAATTATTTATGCTGCTAGTTTCTTTTCTGGTGTCGGTGTTTGTTATCTTATAACATATAGAACATGTATTTAAATTTCATGAAGTACATGACTTAGACTTTCTAAACTCAGTTAACTATTTTTACAATCCTAGTCGGGTAGCTGTCTAGAGACATCAACAAAATCTAACCAGCTTTATTACACTAAAAGAGACTCAACTCGACTCTAGCATCTTTCATGATAGTTTTATTTTTATACAAAGCTCCATAAATTCGATTGCGATAAACATATGAAATCATTCTAATAATAGGTTTGAGTTGATTCTATAATAATCAACTTCATCAACCAGCATAAATAGAGCAATAAATCAATGTCAACTCCTATGGACTTTATTGATCCTCTAATGAGACTTTTGTCGAAGTCAACTTGTATATTCTTTGTTAGTCGAATTTTCGGACTAGGTTCAAAGATGTGTGTCAGGTCGACTCATCGACTCCCATGTGCATTATTGTTTTCCATATCGACCAGAACCACACATCAACCATACCTAAAAGTCGGCTTCATGGACTAGGTAAAAAATAAAACAATTTCATCTATCCAATTAACAGAATTCCAGAAACTAAATTTCAACATCCCAGGTCTACTAGAAATACCAGTCGACCAACAATAAAATACAAGGAGCTGAGAACATTAATTAAATTTTCTTGAACCTATATGTACTTTGTATTCTTCATCGAAACCGCTACAACGGGAGCTAAGCATACATTATACCCTAAAAAAAATTCATGAATATACAAACAAAGTTTGAAACAGTCAAATCGCTTAAAAAGATTGAGCAGGCAGTCCTACAGCTTTTTCCTAACGCTTGGTTTGTCAAGCGTTCCATAGGAAGTTTAAATGGTTGACTATTACATTGAGCGGGTCGATTCTTGTTGGTTGTGCATTAATTTTATGAAATAAAACATATTCTTTGCGGTATAGCTGACTGATTACTCCAATGAAATGAATTATTTTCGGAAGTCGAAGTTTGAGTCTGAAAAAAAATTCGGGTCGAAGTCGACTTTTTCAATACTCGACCACAGCTTCCTAGTCCAGGTCGACAAAAAAGAATTTAAAGTCGACCAACACATTTTGAAAGTTGTACGCAATCAACCAACCATCAATCAACCAATTAAAACCAAATTATTCGGCCTCTACATGTGGGAAGAAACAATCCAGGTACATGGTGATCAGTTTCTACACTATGCTCTGAAACCCACATAAATACGAGTTTGCTGAGTACATCCTCATTTGCATTTTCTATTTCATCTTCGCGTATGTTAAGAATGGGAGCCATGCCATTTTTCAATATCTCAACCTCCGCAGGCGGCAACTGGCCTGATCGAGTAGAACAGCCATAGTGACATCGGCCATGCACCGGACCTCGGCAGCAGTGATCCTCTTTAGCGGGTTGAAAACCAACATTCTCGCTTAGAAACTGAGACAGAAAAGGAGACAAGAAGGGATAAAGAGATAGGTAGGGAAGAATACAGAGACAAAGAAAGAGAGAGGGAGAGATAGTTAAGGAGTGAGTGTGAGAGAGAAAAGTATAGAGGGAGGTATATAGAGAAAAAAATGGTGAAGAAATAGAGGCAAATAGAGGAGGGAGAGGGAATGATCCAAGAGTATATAGCGGGTCACCCATCTCTTCTACTTACTCAATGGTTCTCTATCTTTTTCATATTTTTCTATAGTTTTTTGGGTCCAAAAATTTCACGATTATTTTAAGGCTCTAGATGATTTCTTTCAGTGATTCAACTGGCTACGGGTTGTGATGGCATGCCTTTCTCCCAACCAAAAGTTTTAATCCCTTTATAGGTTTTTCCAATGAGATGTTATACAACCCAAACAAACATGGTATGAAAAAGTTGTTCCCCTAGGAATATGATGTACCAACTAACCCCATCAAGGTCCATAAAACTTTTTGTGCTTAATCTTCTATGTTTAGGGATTTTGACCTCTTGGGTTATTTATTTACATTAGAAATTCAGCCTTATAGTCTCTTGTAATAGCTCTTACATATGTGTGTAGCCACCATCTCTTTCCCTTTATAGATAAATACCTCCATTTTAACCCATTTGTGTTCTACTATATATTTGTATGTGTGTTTAATTTTCTTTCCCACCCTTCATTTCATTCTTTTTACAATGTGGGTCACTGGTATCAAAACAATATTCTCTTTGTTATTTTTTAGTGCATGTCCTCAGAAGGTCAAGGTATAGAGAGTTCACTCTTAAGCTAGTTTCACCTAGAAACAATTGATCTCACAAACCCATGTGGCATGACATAGAAGAATAAAAGAAAGATGATGGAGTGTGATATGCTATCTTTTTTTTGGTTGATTAAGCACTTACACGATGGAGGAATGATATGATGGAAAATTTCACCCAAATCCTTGGACAATTTCAAACCATGACCAAGGCTCCTTCAACAAGCACCAAGTTTAGAGGTGTGACACCCCTAAAGGTACAAGTTAACTTTGATATCCAATTATTCGAAGGCCAAATAGATGTAGATTATTTGGAGAAATGGTTAAATCTATTGAAAGGCTATTACTCTATCCAAATATTTTTGAGAATGAGAATATGAACTTTACATTTCTAAAATCCCTTCCCCATCTCAAATATTGGTGGCAAGGTTATTAGGAGAGAGAGAGTGGAGATGAGTCTACGATATTCAATGAAGGATCCATTTGTGCCACTTTTTTTGATATCGCCAAGGAGCAACTCTACTTTGTAGGGAATT
Organism: Pinus albicaulis; assembly: GCA_034641835.2. Taxonomy (NCBI): domain Eukaryota; kingdom Viridiplantae; phylum Streptophyta; class Pinopsida; order Pinales; family Pinaceae; genus Pinus; species Pinus albicaulis. The sequence goes on along the minus strand of CM076575.1, from coordinate 1,660,856,632 downwards.
ATAATGACCAATATATGAGATGGACAAGTTTGTGATAGGAGAGAGACGAGATGGTGTTAGAGTACACCAATATTTTTTGTACCTTCTGCTCAAAGTTGGGTATCAAAGACTCCAAGTAGCACTAGATTTTGATGTATTGTAGTGACGTACATAGGAACATTGAAATGGAGATGGATTTTGTAGAAATTTCCTCAGTGGGAGTTACTTATCTATATGTTGTCAGGATTGAGAAAAAATTTAAGCAGTGGAATAAGCAGGAATTGATTTCTACGATTCCAGTGTAAAGGAAACCTAGGAGAGGTGTCCCTAACTTAGATAATAAAGGACAATTCAAGGATTTCCAACCTCATTAAAACAAACCCATGTCATAAGCAAAGAAAGGGAATGGGAAGTTAAATAAGGACACTAGAAATTTGTGCGAGTTCCACAAAATCCCTAGCACAAAACTGAGGAATGCTACTTGAAACAATCATTATTAGCTAAGAGTAAAGAAAATGAAGAAAAATTTGGCTTAGAATCTATTTTAGAACATAGTAAAGGAAAGAAAATCATCGAACCCATTGCTACCATCATAACCATAAATATGTAATCAAAAGAGTTAGAGGAGGCTAAGGAGGGGGAGTTATTCGTCCATTTTGAGATGTGGTTGGAGGAGACTCCACTAAATTTCATTGTTGATAGTGGAAGTGAGAAGAACTTGATATTAGCTAAAGTCATCAAGAGATTGGAATTATTGAAAGTGCCACACCCCAAACTATACACCATTGGTTGGTTGAGCAATGGGAGAAACATCCATGTTAAAAATAATGCCACTTATCCTACAACATCAAGACCTTCAAAGATGAGGTACTATGTGATTATTCCCCACTCAAAGTTTTTTATGTTCTTTTAGGACAACCTTATACATGGAAATCTCATGTTGTTTATGAGTCTTGTCCGCATAGTCTCATTGTGACTTTAACAGTTCATCACCATTGGGTGATAGAGCTAGTTTATATTACCACCATTTCACAAATCTCAACAAAACAATGTTTAAAGGTAGTCTCTAAAACTACAAATTTTTTCATATCCATGATTCATTCATAAGGTTAAAGGAAGGCCTGCGCTACCAAACACAACCTTAACACAAGGGATCTATATAGAATAGAAGCACGTGGACAAGATTTGAGAGGCATACAATGACATGTTGTCTTCACCTATGGGAATGGCTCCTCAATGTTAGGTTAAACACTCAATTGACTTGATGGTTGGTGCTCCTTTATATATATATATATATATATATGATCTCTTTCGGAGAATGAGTAAATATATCTTCATATTCATGAGAACATCCAAAAGGGCCACATTTGATAAGGTTCCTCGCCTTGTGGGAGCTTAAATGTGTTGGTGTAGAAGAAGTATGAGACATCGAGACTCTATAGTGATTATAGATCCATAAATAATATTACTATTAGGAATAGATACTTGATTTCCTACATTAACAATCTTGTTGATGAACTCAAGTGTTCCAATTTATCTAGTAGGATTAATTTGAAGTCAGGCTACCACCAGGATCCTATTGAACAAACCAATGTATGGAATACAACCATCAAATATAAAGAAGGCATTTTTGAATGTTGGTCATGTTCATTGTCTTGAATAATGCTATACTAACTTTAGGAGGGAAATGGAAGACATCCTACAACTGTTCACAAAATATTTTTTATTTGTATATTTGGATTACATTCTCATCTTTAGTAGAACCTAGGAAAAAATTTTGTAGCACATTTAGTAGGTCCTAAGAAACTTGTGACAATATAGGTTATATGCCAATATAAAGAAATAATCATTTGGTATGCGATGAATTCAATATTTAGGATGCATCATGGATGAACATGGGATGCATGTGGACCTAGACAAGATCCAATGCATTCAGGATTGGCCAACCTTGATGACTCTAATGGATTTTTTCAACTTATTAGGCCTTACTAACTTCTACCTAAGGTTCCTATTTCGTTTCTCTCATATCGCTTGTCCCTTAAGTAAATTGGGCAAGGGTGGAGTTAAAGAAATTTTTTCCTAGTAGGAACCATCATACAAATAATTCAAGGGTCTAAAACACTACCTCTTCTTTGCACTAGTCCTCACCATGATATATCTATAAGAACCATTTTATATTGAGGCATATGCCTCTAACTATTCTATTGGTGGAGTACCCACTCTACAAGGACATCCAATGGAATATTATAGTGAAACACGAGTGTGCCAGGCTAAGGGAAGCGCATTGCAGTCAGGTGATAGGGCACTTCAGTGTGGAGATGATAGTACTAGAAATTTAGAGGTTTTTTTATGGGCCAAGATTTCACAAGATGTCTACAAATATATCAAATCATTTGCTTCCTATGCAATTTATAAAATATCCATCAGGAAGCATGGGTTGTACACTTCTATTCCTACTCTAAACAAGCCTTGGGATTTATTTCCCATGGATTTCATGTTGATTTTACCCTACACCAGGACTGGTAATGATTGTGTGTTTGTAACTATTGGTTGGTTCTCTAAGATGGCCACCCTTGCACTGCGAAATAAATGTATCACATCTAAATCCACTGCTAAACACTTCTTTGAGCATGCTTGTGTTTGTTTTAGGCTACCTTGGACCATTATTTTAGAGAGAGATAGTATGTTCCCTATTACCTTTTCTCCATTATATGGTCTCTAATTGATACCAAGTTGACCAAATCAATTTCCCTTCACCTCTAAGAGGATGGAAAAATAGGAGTGGTTAGCAAGATGATTGTGGATATCTTGCACATGAAAAACTCCAAGCATTCAAGTAATGTGATGAAATCCTTCCATATTTCTAGCATAGCTATAACATATCCTTCCACAACTCTATGATCCAAAGTCCTTTTATATGTGCTTTAGGTTTCAACCATGGATCGTAATTAATGTAGTGCTTTCCATTGCATATTCATCGGTAGGTCCCTACCATGATCAAGCTAAGGTATATAGAGTATCTAAATTTGTGCAACATATCCAATACCTCCAACAATAGGTTCATGATATATTATAGAAAGCAATTTCCTATTACAAGAAATGACATGACCAACATGGGATCCAAACAAGTTTTAGGTTATTAATAAGGTGTAGTTGCATTTATAAAAAGAGCACCGAACTAACCATTACAGGAAGCTCATAGTATTTTGATATGGGCCTTAGACAATCACAAAGGTTTGGGCTCAAAATAATTTTGAATTGATAATTTCCCCTTTCCTTGGTCGACACCTAGTATTTTATATGGAGTTGCTTCAACCATATTCTCCACCTCTATTTGATATCTGGGAGGTAGCCAAGCAATTGAACCCTATATAAATCAATCCTAATTCCTTTGAATATTAAGTGTCTTTTTTGGTTTATAGATAGTATTTAATTAATCTATCAAAGACCTAATGTCCCACAACCCATATATTACATACAATCTATATCCAATGATTTCTAAAATTAGACTCTAGTGCATTGACATATTTCCCTAGATAGAACCCATCTCAACGAGAGAAAATTAGCTTTTTGTAGCCACTTTAGTGTTATCAACCAACACTTTCATGGATTTATTATCAATATTGAACATAATGTAATGAAACACCTTCTCTAGCAATGAATCCTTCGAGACTAAAATTTCCCTTCAACTAATGTATGAGCCCATGAATTTTTTGTTTGGTGGTATCCCATGCCAATGGTGCCATATTGATTACTTTTACATCAGACATCAGACATCACACCTTCAATTCTTTAAAATATAACTATACACAATGAATTGAACCCAAGATCCAAGGATATAAAATAAAGCATTTTATTTACCAACTAAAACACCCATATTTCCTCAATAATATCATGAAGAAACTAGAGCATAATCTCACATGAAACATGTTTAATTACTTACAAATTTCTATAAATAGATGGCATATTCAACCGATTAGATATTTCTAGAGCTAATACTTCTTACCATTATTTGTCATGATAGTTGAAGTGCAGAGATTGAAGCACCCCTTCAACATTGTTTCTACCAAGTTTGTTCTTAGTTGTTTGGTAGCTCCAAATTACAATATAGCTCTTAAAAATGTGATTTCCAGCAATGAAATTCTTCACTTTAGATCCCAATTCACTTACAATCCTTACAATTTCATGGCCATAGAAATTGTGTATATCACGAGCCAATATATTCTTTATATAAATCAAGGACTCCTTACTAAATTTGTTGACACAAGTCATGCAGTTACAAAATGTATATGTGTTTATATTATGAGGTTTCTAATAACAACCTTGATTCCATTTAGTGTAGATAGTAGCTACCTCAAATTTTTAGTTCTAATAGTAACGTGATCATTGGCTTCTCCCCTAACCTTAACTTCTCATTATGCACTCCAACTCCTTGCATTCCCCCTTTTCCTCCATTTTTATGCTTTCAAATCCCATGACACAATTCACCAACTTATTTAGAGTCTATTTCGTATTTTGATATTTTATTTAACAATTTTCAATACGGTTAGAGTTATTGTGAGCTAAAAAAGATAAGGAGGCTTGTAACACTATGTCAAACCAAATCTAGTAACATCTATGCTGCACCAGCAACAAAGAAATATTTTTTCAAGGATATATTGGAAGTTAAATTACTTTGATCCATTTCTCTCTCCCAATATATACCATTCTAGACCGACATGTTCTTTCTTCTTTGCTCAGAAATGATTCATCCTATGGTTATTCTAATTTCAATGTCTCTCTTCATAATTTTACAAGGATACCAATAAAATCCACATATGCTTCAACAGTAACAACAACTCAATTTACAATAAATATGGTGTCCATTTCTCCTCTCTTTAAGCTCCTCAACAACCACTACAACAATGATTCTCCCTCCTACACAACCTTCTTGGATTTTGATTGCACATTTTCACAATCATGGATGAAATCATAACATCCAAAAACTATGGATGGAGCTCTTACACTTGTGATAGATTTCTTTATGGATAATCACAGATCTAAACTATTTCTCCTTTTAAGAGCTTCTCAATTCCTACAGATACAACAAAGATTCAACGCTTTAATTATTCTAACCATATCTTAGACAAGCTTAGGTGTATCCCTTATTTATGGTGCAACCCTATTAACAAAGGAAACCAACAGTTAAAGCCACATCCTTAATCAATTATATGGGGCTAATCTCCTCGTATATGGGGCTAATATCCTCATATATGGGGCTAATCTCGTAGTCATCTGTCCATTTAGTGTCATCATAAGAATGCAAGTCAAAATTTCCTCACACCAAACAGTTCTTAATGACAGTAAGGGAAGAAGATAAAGTAATAAACACCACCACATAGGCCAAAAGAAAACAAAAAATCACTTCATAGTAAACAACACAAAGTAACGCTTTAGAAATTACACATTGTAACACAAAGTAATTCATAGTAAACACTAGAAATGAAATTTTAGAATGAGCATGCAAGAAAATATACGTTGGATTATATTTCATGAAAAAAAGATGCATTTACAAAATAATCGGATATTTGAGGTCCATTCACCAACAGTGAAAACCAGGATTTTATAGAGGTTTACAAACTCCATTTTTACTTAATGAAAACTAATTTTTGCACCCACCAATGTTTTCTCCACTAATTTAGCTCCAGACGCTTGAACAAATTAGAGGCTACTTAATTCAAACGCTACTAAACTCAAAAATATATGTCATGACATAACTAAAAAAATACATTGATGCATTAAAAGTAAGAAAAGACAAGGAGTGTAAGAATTAATAGTAATAAGGTTGCTTAATCCATTTTTTGGGGGCTCGAGGAATTCTTAGGGTTCGAGGACTATTAGGGTTTGGAAAACACTGAAACTTGACAGGGTGGATCAGGAGGTAGGTGTATTAGATCAGAGCTACCTCTGAGAGATTGTATGGCAGCCTCTTTAGGGGGGTGAGAGATCCCCTCCTACCGAGATTTAAGAGTAGAAGTGGAGAGAAGCAAACATGCAGGTCCCCAAGGGCGGTCTACCCCTAATGTAGGCCCAATACTAGGAGCATAATGGCAAGCTAAAACACTAGGAAAATGTCTGCCACAAGCACTGAAAAAACCCAGATTTGTTATCCCTGCAAATAAACTGTATGTATATCAGAGTTATATGAAATAACATGCATTAATATGGAAATTCATAGGCATCTGGCCAACAGAGAAATATCTACTGAAATGGATACAGGTAAAATGGAAACCCAAGGGTCATATAGACTTGAAATTTGGCCCGAGAGGGTTCTTTACAGTCATATTTACCAATATTCTAGAAAAAAAAGGATATTTGAAGGAGTTTCTTACTTCTATTACAATGCAGGGTTATTTTTGCGATAGTGGGAAGAATGCTACAACCCTAATCAAGAACATTTTCTAGCCACACTAGTCTAGGTTTGGCTATTTTCATTCCCGATGGACTTCCAGGACCCTGAAAGTTTTGAGGGCATCGGTAACTCTCTTGGAACTTTTGTCAAAATTTCTGAAACAACTCGTCGAGGTCGGTATACCTCTTTTGCTCGCATATGTGTATATATGAATATATCTTAGCCACTACCAGAATCAATAGAACTGGAATATGAGGGGAAAGTTTGCCACCAACTTCTTGATTATGAACATATTCCATTCCGTTGTCATAGATGCCATGAATATGGTCATTTTTATAAAACTTGTCCTTTGAACAATCCTGTACAGATGCAAGGGAAGCAATTAGAAGAAAATGAAAGGTCACCTGAAAAAGACGACACATTTAAAACTGTTACAAGTGAAAACAAGGATAATAAGTTGTATGCAATCTAAATCAATAACTCAAAACATAAAAGCACGCAAAATAGATATGAAATATTGCAGGAACTCGGGGAAAACTAGAATGAGGGAGAAAAAAGTAATGAATAAGGGCAAGGAATGGTAACTCATAAAAACCAGAAAGTTAAAAGGAAGGCACCATAGGAATAAAATGAAGAAGAAGACTATGGGAAACCAGTGGAATAGTCACCAATGGAGACAGAGAGGAACAGGGAGAGTTTAAGTACAAAGGAATTAGTCTTATAACGACTCCTGCAAGAATGTAGGAATTTTGATGATTGTTTCATCTCGGATGACCAGAAGAACTTGTATAAGGAAACATTTTAACAATATTTGACATCTCAGTCTCAGAAATAGATAGTCTCCTTGGAAAATACCCCCTCTCAGGACCACATCACCCAAGTTAAAGGAGGAAAAAAGAAGGGTTGGAATAACCAACAAGAATCGATTCAAATGGTGGGGGAAATGTTAGTTATCTTAGGAAAGGTAATAATTTTAACAACGATATTCTAAAAAATCCACAAAGTTCATAAATGAAAGTTATCTCCTAGAATATAAGAGGCTTAAATATCAAAGGAAAATAGAGGTATCTAAAACACAGATTAAGAATAGAGAAGCCACAAGTGATGCTGAGATAGGAAAATAAGGTTTCAAGTAAAAAATTAGAACACATCCTCAATGTATCCAAACCACATTATGAAGTAATGGCGATAGATTCATGAGGCTACGCTGGAAGAATAACTATTCTATGGAGTCCCTTGGAGATTATGGCAGAAAATTGGATTCGGTTTCTGCGGATACTAACAAGCCTATTTAGGAAAATTAGAACGAAGGAAAAAATCCTAATTTCCTCTGTCTATGGGCCTCATATTCCTGGAGAAAAAGATGCATTCCTTAATAGTATAAGAACACTAAGTAATATGCATACTGAGAAGCACTAGTTGCTGGGAGGGGATTTTAATATGATTGTGAGTTTGACAAAAAAAAATGGAGGTTTAAGGAGAGAGGAGCCGTAAATGGAATTTTTTTGAGATTCGATCACATATTTAAGGCTAGTGGATATCCCCATAGTGAACGTTAATTACACTTGGAATAATAGAAGAGGGGATGCTCACTAGGTGGCCTCAAGATTGTACAGATTCCTAGCCTCAGAAACTCTTGTGAGCATTGATGTTTTTTATGAAGTTGCTATCCTCCCCACCTTGGGGTCAGATCATTGGCCGATAAGTATGGAAATTGACATGAAGGAATGTAATAAAAAACACCCATTTTGATTTTAGGCCTTTTGGCTACGAGACCCAAATTCCTTGAAAAATCTAAAGGGTGGTGGGAAGAAAGTCAATTCCAAGGCTAGAACAGGATGCACTCTTTTCAAATCTGGCTAAAAAATTTAAAACAGGAGATCAAAAAATGGAACAACACTGAGTTTGAAAACATTCAACAGGGCAAGGAAATGTTGCAGGGAGAAATGAAGCAGATTCAACAACAAATGATTTTATATGGAAGGACAGAGAATCTGGTCATAGAATAAGGAAACCTTCTAAGTAAACTTGAAGAGCATAGGAAACAAAAGGAAGTCTTATGGAAGAAAAAATCTCGTATTGAATGGCTAAAAGAAGGGGTTAAAAATACAAAATTCTTCCATAAGGCTATGACTCAGAGAAGACAACATAACCAGATCTTTTTCGTAAAGGACCCAAAAGGAAATAGATTAGTCCAACATAATGAGATGGAAAACCCATTAGTCAATCATTTCAGTCATATTCTAACAGAACCTGACCATAATAGATCAGAATATATTGAGCGCATCACTGAAAATATACCCCCAATAGTTAGTAGGGAACAAAACTTGGCCCTTCTCAGAGAAATCAAAATAGAGGAGGTTGACGAGGTTGTTAAAAGTCTTGCAAAAACTAAAGCCCCTAGCCCATATGGTTTTACAACGGAATTCTATCAGGATCCTTGTTCATTTATGGGTAAAGACATATGGGAATTAGTAGAGGAGTCTCATCGTTCACGACAGGTCTATCCAACCCTTAATTCTACCCTCATTTATTTAATCCCAAAGCAGAAAAACTTTGATGCTCCAGCAGGGTTTAGGCCTATTGCATTATGTAATGTAATATAAAATATTTTATCTACTATTATGGTAAACCGGCTGAAAACTATCCTCCTGGCCCTAATTTCAACTGAGCGTGCAGGCTTTGTGAAAGGCAGACAAATCTTGGATTGCATAGTTATGGCGTAGGAAGAAATACATTCTCTTCGCACCCTTAAAGCAATAGGTATGTTGATTAAACTCAATTTATCTAAAGCATATGATCATCTTAGCTAGAATTATCTCGAATCTATTCTCTAGGTTTTTTGATTTTATATTAGATGGATTCATTGGATAATGTCTTTTATCTCTTCCCCTAACTATTCCATCCTTCTCAATGTCATTCCTTCCAATTGTTTCAATCCTACCCGGGGGCTATGACAAGGAGACCCTCTCTCCCAATTTCTCTTTATTTTTGCAGCTGAAGGCCTTGGTCATCATATTAAAAAAAAGATTAATGGTGGTCAGCTAAAGGCCCTGAACCTTTGAGGGGCAGGTCTAACCCTCTCCCACCAGCAGTTTCTTGATGACATTATGCCTTTTTTCAAGTTACTCTAAAAGAATGTAAGGCTACCTTATCTATTCTCAAAGACTTCATGGAATCCTATGGAACTCTCATCAACAATGAAAAGTCAAATTTTTATTTTTTTAATACTAATATGATGTCCCAATGTTTTCTTTCTCGAACCATGGGATTCAACATAAGATCCTTACCCATTAAGTAACTAGGAATTCCCTTAAGTCTTAATTCCATTCAGGTTTCGGGATGGAAATATCTCCTTAAATATATACAGGACCGACTCCAAAATTGGGCTTTTAGGGTCCTTAATGCTCCCAGTCAAATTGCCCTGTTGATATCAGTCTTACAATCCATTCCTATTTATCAGTTGTCAGGACTGGCTATGCCTAAAACCAGCTGTAATAATATGGTCAAGATATTCAAAAAACTTCTTTGGAAGGGTTCTCAACAAGCCTGTAAGTGGGCTATTCTTTCATGGGATAAGCTTACCAAAATTATGAGAAAAAGCAAATGGGGATTAAGGGATCCATGTGCGATGAATCAGGTGATGGGAACCAAACTTTGGTGGACATGGATACAAGGGAGTCGGGATCTATGGAAAATAATTTCGGAAAGGAAATATGATATGCCTCACACTACAATAGGAAAATTAAAGGTGAAAAAAACTTTGAAAGGATCCAAAATTTGGAATTTTGAAACCTCAGACAGAGATCTCATTCAGAGGAGGCAATATTGTCCTTTTTTGGGAGGATTCCTGGCAACAATGAGAAAAACGATTCAGCTAATTAGACCCAAGATAGATATTTCTATTCACCAATCAGACGAATACAAAGTCTGTAGAAATTTTTTGGAGTGGGGATACTTCGATTCAATGGAGGCAATGGAAATTAAAGTTTCACTAGGAGAATGCTCCAAAAACTTGACATTGGGAGAATTATGAAAAAGAAATCAAAATAAAAAAAATTATTGCAGCAACTAGAGAAGATATATTGAGATGGGGATATTGTAATAAGGGAGTGTTCACTATACAAGATTGCTATTACATAAAATCAAGTAATTTACATAATATAATAGTTCCTCTCTGGCACAAAATCTGGTCGGCAAATCATTGGCCGAAAATTGAACATTTTATATGGCTTGTTAGTCACAATAAAATTCTTACCTGGGATCAATTGTAGAAGAAATGGATTCATGGTCTGTCATTATGCACATTGTGTAAGAATCATGAAGAAACTATCAAGCACTTGTTGAATACATGTGGTCTAGCCGAGACTCTCTGGCTGAACCTTTCCACCCTCTTTCAACAAACATTCAGGGATAATATGAGCATCAAAAATACCATTGAAACTTGGAGAAAAGTAGGATACATTAGCGTAGTCCTTAACAGAGCATGGAGGCTATATATGGGGTTTCTTCTATGGGCCATATGCAAATAAAGAAACCACAGAATCTTCAGAGATGATTATAGGAAGAAAGAAGAAATCTGGTAATTGATCCTTGATAATATCTGAGAGACCATCCTAGATAAGAAATGGAATGAAAACAAGTGGAAAACAAATGGGAATGAGGCTATAATTTTAGCTATGCTCAACCTAAAATCTCAAATTTTAGCCTTGTCATTGTGGAAACAAAAACCACCGGGGAGAAACCCACAGGATAAATTTCAGATTCCTCGACAAGGGTTTTTGAAGCTTAACTATGATGGGGCCTTTGAAGTCAACTCGAGTCAGCCAGGAGCAAGTGGAATATTTCGAGATTCAGAGGGTCTTGTTGGTATAATATATTCGATGGACCTAGAGTTCACTACGAACAATGAAGCCAAATTTATGGCAGTTAAACAAGGTTTACTAATAGCAGTGAAAGAATAATACCACAAAATCATAATGGAAGGGAACTCTACTATGATGACAGGGGTTCTGGAGAAGATGCAGCAGGGGATATGATGGGAGAAATTTAGCAAAATTTGTATAAAAGCACACCTAATCCATGAAATTAGTACGATCCTCTCTGACATATGCTACCTCATTCCGTCGCATGTTCGAAGAGCAGGGAATGAAGCGATTGACTACTTGGAAAACTGTGGGTGAACTCATGTTGGACGAAATTTGGACATTAACTTGGAAGAAATGGCTTGAGAAGGAGAACTATAGTCTCTATAGATAATTGTGGATAGAGATAATGAGAATTCTCAGGATCCCTGATTAGGGTGCCATGAGGGAGATGGGAGGCATGAGGTGTCACGCGACGGCGTTTACCATACAGCCACTTGAGGACAGATGACGACATGCACTCTGAGGGGAGGTACTATCGCACACACAATATAATGACAAGCGAGGAAGATGGTGGAGGCAAGCTAACCATGTCAGAGTTGTATGGGAAACAATGCCGACTTCTAAAGGGGGTTATGAAGGCCGGTGAGGGGAAAGGTGGTATTGTTTTCCAGCATATTTCGAAGGAAGGAGAAGTAGATAGAGTTGTCATGTGGGAGAAGGTCAGAGTTTTGCGATTGTACCCCCTCACCTGGTATGTGGTTCATCTCTTCACTATGTATGTTGCTTTGAATGAGGGCAGTTCCGTGGTTTTCAGCCTAGAAATATATCATGTCTATTACAACTCATGTATCTTCGAGGATATGTCTCATCACTCATCTAGGTTCTATAATTCGAATTAAAATGTTAATTGTATGGTTTCTGATTAGGATGATGGCTAGATAAACATTGTGGGTTTTCATGTTCTGTCAGCGTGTCTGTTTTTCGAATCTAGAAGATACAAACTCTATTCAAATATTGCATGTTTAGTTTTCTGCATGGCTTCGTCATAGGTGGACTCTGGTTGTTTTGCTTTAGAGACCCTCTACACCATGCATTATGCTTTCGAGCCCCTCCACACCATGCAGTTTGCCTTCAAGCCTCTCTGCACCATGAATTCTGCTTTCACGCCCCTATGCACCATGCATTCCATCCCTCAGCCTATATGCAATGCCAGTAGTTCGTCTTCCAAAGCATATTAATTTTATTGCATGGCTTTGAATGACCATCCTACCAACTGTGCTTGATGCAATTTTCTATCTGGAACTTATCTCACTCAGTCATTTTGTAATGTGGGCAGTTTCCTGCTGGGGATGTGGGTTGTCAATCCTATCTTCAGGGGTGAAATTTTTGTCTTAACCAGGTTTAGGCCAGCTATTAGAGGGTTCATTTCTGATTTTAAGGGTTTCATTTCTGTTATAACGGGCCTCTAGTTTACTGTGTTAAAGTTCTATATCTACCTTGTCAAAGTTCTGGTTCTTTGGCGGTTTCACTATTCATGGGTATCTTACCTCTGGGTGTTAAGGAATTTCAATATTTATATTGGAAGTCTCTGGCCTCGGAAGGTTAAAATGCATAAGGAGAAGGGTATATGTCTTGACATGCATTCTCGGTCCTGCCAAAATAACATTTTTAATCTTGCCACCCTTCTATATATTTTTCTGATGAGAAGGAGGAATGTTGACATATATTTCTCTGCTACTTACGAGTATTTCACTCCGTGCAAGTCTTTTTCACACTTGTTTCTATAAAACAATTTTTGACATTATGCTGCAATATACATGTATCTCTAATTTCTACATAGGTGTTACTCTACCACTGGTCACGGACCTGTAATAGCACTGTCAACTAATTCAGTAATTTGTACTACTGTATGCAAGTATGGTTAAAGGATAGACAAAAAATAAGGATGCCAAAGAAAAAGGGAAACATAAACAAAGAAAGCCTACAGTGGGCCTTAGCAAGAGAGGGAGGAAGTTAGGAAAAGAGGTAATGGAAAACCTCTTTGATGCCTATTCGACTGGTATTCCGCCACAAGTCTGAACACTTATCTCTGGATGGGAGCTAGACTGCAATACCAAGGAGAAAGGTGAAATTCAGGAGGAGGCAATGGAATTTTTAAAGGACCCTAGTAACACAGGAAGCATACTACCCCTATTCCACTAGTCTATCCATATATACTAGAAGCTTAAATGTGTTCTGGCCAAGAAAATTATGAGCATCCAGGAAATTGGAGGAGACCCAAAAGCTACCTCCATTTTAAATGAGATAAGCAAAGAGATCCAAGAAATCCACCTTGCACAACATCATGGTAATGTTCGTCTAGGCCGCATATATCGACAACTGAAAACCATGCACTAGGTGGAAATGCCCAGTTCTAGTGTAAAGGACTCAAGACCAATTGAGTCATCGAATGATTGATATTTTATTTTCTCTGGTTTTTTCCCATGTGTACTATCGATACCATTTAATTTTTAAAGTTATTGTATGTAAGAGATAGTAAACTGCACATAGCTGATAGTAGAAGGTTTAAAAATTTTTAATATTGGTTGGCCTACAACTCTTTAAGGTGGCCAGTAGACCTGGTTTCTTGCTAGCAGGTTGACGCCATCAATTTTTTTTATATGTAACCTGCTATTCTTTTTTATTAATAGAAAATAGAAAGGATTTGATAAACTTACAAAAAAATAGATAGGACAATCATTTGATAAAAAACATCAGTGCACATATACAAAAAATAATTTCTAGAACCTTTAGACAATGCACACTACAAAATTCATGTGTAGTACACCCTAGAATTTACAAATTACCAACTCCATGTAGATATTTCATTGGTCTTGATTGAATGATGTATCACAGGGATGGTAAGCATGTGTGCAACCAAAAATTCCATTTACCTCACATTTCTTCTTTTTAAAACCAAAATCTGCAATTTTGATTTGTCATGTAATACAAGCTATGGCATGCATAGAGTATTTAGTTTTTGGTGGTTGGGATTAATTTGCAACACTCCCCCTTAATCACAATAATTTTCAATGCCGCAAAACAATTTCTTCTTTGTTAATAAACTCTCTAATGAAATGATACTTAGTATAAATGTGATTAGTTATGATCTGAAAAGTTGAATTCTTGGATAATGTAATTTTATAATTATTATCACTGTAAATTTTTGTTGTTCATTTTTTTTTTCATGCCATAAATCTTTCATCATTCTTCTCATCCAAATGGCTTGGCATCCTTCCCCTGTTGCTGCAACGTATTCAACTTCAAATGTCGACAATGTCATTATTTATTGCTTCGTAGAATCCCATGAAATGGCTCAAGAACCCATATGGAAAACATAGCCTAATGTTCTCTTTCTGTCATCAAAAATTCTTTCCCAGTCACTATCAATGTAACCATCCAACCTAAAATCATTTGTCACTATGTACAAAATACCATATCCTTTAGTTCCATTAACATACCATAAAATTATTTTGGATTCTTGACAATGTGTTTCCTTCGGTGTATCCATGAATATTGATACCAAACTTATTTCATACATTAAACCATGCATAGTTGTTGTCAAATACATCAAACTTCCAACCATACTTTTGTATAGTGTCATATTGACATCGTTGGTATAATCTTCTTTGATCAATTTCAAACTCATGACTCTTGAAGTTTGCGTAGACTTGTTATGCATTTCAAACCTCTTCAAGATGTTTGAAACATACTTTGTTTGAGAAATAAAGATGCCATTGTCCATTTTATTCACTTCTATGCCTAGAAAATACTTTAACAATCATTAATCTATATTTTCAAACTTGTTTTCCATGACTTCTTTGTAACCAACAATGAGGAGATCATCACTCCCTATGAAAATTAAATCGCCTACATATAAAACTACAATTAAGAGCTTACCATTAGTTTCTTTAATGTAGAATTTAGGCTCGCATTGACAGATGCTAAATCCATTGTCCAAAAATTAAGTGTCTCTCTTTCTTTACCATGTGCGTGGTCCTTGCTTCAGCCCATAAAGAGCTTTCTTTAGTCTATACACCCTGCCTTCTTTCCCTTGAACTTCATAGCGAGGTGGCTATGCCACATGCACTTCCTCTTTCAACACTTCATTAAAAAAAAAAAAATTACATTGATTTGATATATTTTCCATTTATGTTGCATGAAAATCACAAATATTGTCTACACTGTATTCATTCTTGTGAGTGCCGCAAATGTCTTCGCATAATATATTTAATGCTTCTACTTGTATACCTTGTTAACTATCATTTATTTATGCCTTCTAATCATTCCTTCAACAATGCTTTTGGTCTTATAGAGCTAATTCATACCCATGACTCATTTTCCTTATGGAAGATCCACTAACTCCCCATGTGTAATTTTTTTCTATTGCCTTTATTTCTTCATCCGTTATTGCTGCCCATTTTTATTCTTTTATTGCATATTCAATATGAATTGGATCATATACATGGAAAAATAAAGAAAATATATAATTTAAACCTCTACTTTTTTCACATTCATTTTGGCCATAGTTCTCACTCAAAATTCTAAATGTTTTCCTTCTCATGCTTTCCAAAGATGAACTTCATAATTCAGTTGTTGTTGAAATCAATGCTCCAGATTTATGAAGGAAATAAATAAAATATATATTTAAATAAAAACACAGAGATACAGTGATACATAACTTCAATTAATAAATAACAATTGTTGAAGATTGCTTACATGCAGAAAAGAAACAAAATAACTCAAGTGATGGTACCTTATATATGAGAAGGGATATGATGGAAACATGCCTTCCAAACTGTGTTACAATGAGGCTCAAAGGAATTTTTATAAACAAGAAACAATGGAGAACCCTACGAGTCCAAAAACGTAACCCTAGGGAATGAAGCACCAAAATTTTGTGGGCTTCGTTAGGGTTAGTTGTAACAACAAATTTCTGGGGTCATAAATTTGGATACGATCTTTGTTGACCTAGTGAGAGAATATGAAAGCCACCCTTGGATTGAGCTACACTCAGTTGACTCAACCTATGAAGCCACCAAGGTTGTGGAATCTAGCCCATCTATACCCCTGAAGATTAGCTCATCCCTCTCAGCCAAAGAAGAAGAGAAGTTGTACTAGCTCCTAAGGGAAAACTTAGATTCTTTTGCTTGGGACTACAAGAATATGAAAGAGGAGCATACCTCAATGTGCACACATCATATCTATATTAAAGAGGGATAAAAACCTGTGCGCTAGCACCAAAGGAGGATGAACCCATCTTTAAAGGAGATGGTGAAGGATGAACTACAAAAGTTACTGGATGTAGGGTTCATCTACCCAACATGATATAGTGAGTGGGTGTATCCTCTTGTTCTAGTCCCAAAGAAGATTGGGAAGTGGCTACTTTTTGTTGACTACCGGTAATTAAACAAAGCAACTAAGAAAGACCATTTCCATTTTCCATTCATTAAACAAGTCCTGGATGGTCTTTCACGAAAGAAGTTTTTCTCTTTCCTGGATGGATTTAGTGGGTATAACTAGATTCATATTAGCCCTAAGGACCAAGAAAATTCCACATTCACACGTCCTTGGGGCACCTTTTCCTATAGAGTCCTTCCTTTTGGCCTCTGTAATTCCCTTGCAACTTTTCAAAGAGCAGTCCTGAGTGTTTTTTCCGAACTTGTCCATGATTCTATGGATATCTACATGGATGATTTCACACCTTATGGGTATTACTTCTAGGAGGCTCTCTCCAATATGGGAAAGTTGTTAAGTAATGCATTGAAATGCATCTATCTCTGAGCGCTGAGAAATGTAAATTCTTAAAAAAAGGAATGGATCGTCTTGGGCCACTCTATATCACAAGCAGGAATATAGGTAGATCCAAACAAAACCACCATCATAAAAAGGGTGCCTATTCCTCAAAAGTAGAGAGATGTCAGAAATTTCTCAGGTTTGGCCGGCTACTATAGAAAGCTCATCAATGATATCAACAAAGTGGCTTCCCCATTATTTAGATTGTTGGCCAAGGATTCTGAATTTTTTTGGTTTAATATTTTTCAGGAAGCTTTTGATCTCATCAAGGAAAAATAACCATAGCCCCTATACTTCGAGGTCCCAATTGGGCTCTGCTCTTCCACATCCATATAGTTCCATCGGGTAAAGTTGTGGGGGCATATTTTAGACAATTGGAAGATAAACTACCCTATGCCATCTATTTTTTTACGTTCCTATACTAATAGGCATCATAATTTTTAATTTCCTATGTTTAGTCTTGTAATATTGTACATACATTTTCTTTTTGCAATTTTTTTCCCATATTAAAAAATGAAAAGAGGGTATGTCCTAAGATAATAATCAAAGGACCAAAAGAAAGAAATATCAAAAAATATATAAAATATGAACCCCACCCAAAAGAAGAAAAAATAAATTCTGAAAGTGTTGCACATTCAAATTCCACTACTTTTAGTTTACTTTACTTTTGCAAATAAAATTGTGTGCAACTTGTCCAAAATGCCACAATTCATGATGATCATATAGTCTAATCTTGGTCATCCATGCCTTTAAATTTCATGTTATGAGAGTTAGTGAATAAATATCTAACCAAACCATTTTATCTTGGCAGATCAATACTTAGGTAGAGAATAAAAATGCGCTCATAAGTTTAATCTGAGCCATTTGAAGATATAAGGTTAGAAATAATATAGTTTTCTTATCAAAAGAAAATAAAAAGGGTCAGCAAGCTCAAATGCACCTAATGAAGGAAAGAAAAAATGTTAGCATAAATAAAAGGGTGGGTAGAATGCGTTTCAAAGTTATATAACCATCATTATGCTTATCCCTTAAATAAAGGAATGCACTCCTTTAATCTTTTTCACCTTTTTCCCCTTTGAAAATTCCCTTTCCCTTGTTGGTCATGCTAAAAATTGTTTCACTAATGGTAGCACTACTCAATAATATTTCAATCTCCTTCAAAGAAAAATATTTGTTGACTCACTCCCATCTATTTTTGAGCATAATAGCACCTATCAAAATGCTCTTTTTCATCATGATTTGTTGCAGTCGAAATCAGTCATCAAGACAAGGTCTTAAAAATATCATTAGGTCATTAAGGTTTTGTTTTTTTAAGGTCGTTACTCCATCCAAATAAAGTCAACAAGAATATGAGAGTGACTCAAATAAATTTTATCTTCCTTTACAGAAGATCATTACTTTGTAACTATTTTATTATTCAATTTGTAAATATTTCAATGATTTTTATATCAAAATGCTATTTTGATATAAAATCAAACACGTAAATTATTTTTTATTTCTCAAAATGTAATTTATGTTTTTGAATGTAATAAGTTTTTCCCTAGCTGCCAATTCAATCATTCTTTCCAAATTGAAAGCAAAGAAATCCAAGCTTCATTAGCCAAATCAACCTGCAAAGCAAAATGTCAGAAGGTTAAAGAGTATCTGTGCTAAAGTTTGAGAAGAAAAGTAAACATAAGGAAAGTGGGTAATTCAAATTATAAATTTATTCCAATTGCTTATAAAGCCAGGAAAAACCTCAAACAAAAGCCTATTTGTTTCATTCATCCTTTAGCAATCCTCAAAAAAGGAGAAATTTTGCATTTTCAGTGAGAAAACAAGAAAATTTCCAGGGTCACTATGCATTTAAGACGGTCATTACGCATTTGAGGGAGATTTTGTGCGTTTTCTTGAATTTCTTAGATGATTTCACCCGGGCACTGCATGTTTGGAAGTGGTCATTGCGCGCTTACCGTGGTCATTGCGTCTTTGCTCAGGAAGACAAAAAAAAATCTTACAACCTCCTACTTCATCAGCAAATGCTAGATCTATGCATCGGTTGTCTTCAAAGCTCCATTAATTAGTGAGTAAACCATAACATCATCTCATTGATATATTTTGTGCCTTATAATAATTTGAAGCATTTCCTAAGGAAGAAACCCTAGTTCTCATTTCAAACCTGATCTCTAAACTGTTATATATTTCCTTTCCCATTCCCATATATATTTTCCCATATCCCCATTACCTAAAGGAAATACCATTCTTAATATCCCTGAATCCTAGGGTTTTCACTAACCTAGGTTCCCTTCACATTCATATTCCCTCCATTTTTCAAAACACTTCATTTCACTTCACATTCCCTCCATTTCATTTCATCACCCTAGGGTTTCTACTTAAAATATGACTAAAGGGGAGAACAGAGGTACTAGTGATGAACAAAGACGGAAGAAAAAGCCATATAAAAAGGGAGGGAAAGTCATTAGGCTTGAAAAATTAACCACTAGAGAGCTTGTGGCATCTCCCATCACTATGTCATGTTTCAAGCATGTGGGTTGTTTTGAATTTTATGAGAAAGTGCAGAAGATCCAGTAAAATCCTATGTTGAAAAGATTGTTCATTTCAAATATTCATGATAGACAGGTTGCTCTTGTAGGGGTTAATTTTAATATGTCCAAAAACATAATTTCAGCTTCTACAGGGTTTCCAAATGTAGGAGAAAATTGGTTTAAACAAGGAAACCTTGATCATTTCTACTATGATCCATATCTTAAACCAAGATACAAGGATGATAAAAATACAGTTTTTCCTTTCTCTCATCTCCTTGACAGATATGTCCCCATGATGAGAATCATTATGAAATACTTCACCTATGAGGGGAGATTTTATACAATCTATTATTATCATATATGGCTCCTCATTCCCTTCACTAGAGTCATAATGCTTCACATACCCTATTATCTCTCCCGCAACATTGACAAAATGGCATATATTGCCCAAAAGAGAGATTACGGTCCATTAGGGGAATTTTGAGGTCTAAAATGGGCCTCCTAAGAAAAATGTACAACAAAAATAAAATTTATAACAACCAATAGGATTCAATATGATGATGTCAACCATGGGGGATTATTTACCATTTTTTAAATAAAAGGGTAAAAATATTAAAAAATAATAAAATAATAAAACTACTTTTTGAACTCGTATTTTCAACTTATCTCCCACAATTTTTACTCAAATTTCGAGTGGGAGTACTCGTTGGATGCAAAATTTAATTCCTCATCCAAAGAGTACCCATGTTTCATACTTTCAATGAACCCTGCTACATGAAAAATGGGAAATACATAAAAAAACGTGATTACAATCACATTTTTTATGTATTTCTCATTTTTCGTGTAGTAGGACCCATCGAAAGTATGCAACATGGGTATTCCTTGGATGAGGAATTAGATTTTGCATCCAACGAGTACTCCCGCTTAAAATTTGAGTAAAAAATTTTGGAGATAAGTTGAAAATATGAGTTGAAAAAGTAGTTTTTTCATTTTTCCCTCTAAAATTTGATGATGTCATCAAATCTTATTTGATTTTTTCCACTATTACTTTATAATTTCCTTAGGAGGCCCATTTTAGACCTCAAAATTCTCCTAATGATGAAATGCAGAGTCTTTTCCACAACTTCCTCATCAAATTGACAGTCATGCACCAAATTCATCAAATGAACATTACATGCGACACTTTCATTTCAAATGAGATTTTTACCACCCCACCTAGTCATCATGGCTAGAATGCCCCTTCATCATCTCATCCTCCTACATCTATCCCTCCATCTCAGCCTGTTGTTCATACATCATTACCAAGTCAGCTTCATTAACCTCATTTACCTCATATTTAGCCTTATTTTTCACCTTTTTATAACCCTACATCACCATCACATCATGATTGAGAATCATCAAGAAGTGAGGAAGATATTGAGGAAACATGGGCTACTTTGGCTAAGGTTCAGCCATTTCCGAAAACTTACCAAAGAGGCTATAGATATGTGCTTTATTCACTTCAAGTGAAAGGGGCCATGCCTTCTTCATCAACACATCAAGTAAATAAAGGTAAGGAAAAGGTAATAGAGCCAAACATTGATGATGAGGAGGGAAAGCATGAAACAGAGAAATATTTTTAGTTGACTGACTTAAGTGAAGGACATGAAGAAAAAATCACCAATGTAGCAACCAAAGGCAACGAGGCAAAGATTAGTGAACTTGAAACTAATATTGAGAAGTCCAAGTATGTGATTGACTTCCTTGAGCAAGAAAATTAGCAGCTGAAGACCAAGGAGGCCATCAATGAGGTGAAGTGTATCAAAGCACAAAGAGAGGCAGAAAAAGCTAAAGCCTTTCTTGAGGAAACATTGGAAAATTTTGGTGAACCTGATGATGAGGAGGCTCATCCACCAATATAGAGACCAAGGACTAGAGGGCTGAAAAGAGCTCTAGCCCTAGAGAAACAAAGGGAAGCTGACCTAGCATCCAAGCTCACACCAAATGAACAGCTTGCCCTAGAAATCAACAAAGAAAGGGAACCATGGCTTGATAGAGCCAATCTACATTTGGAGAAGTTTCTAGAGAAGGTGAAAAGGATAATGACTTGTGGAGTACAAGGGTCAAACTTCATGCATGGAAAGAGATAATTGCAATGGCCAAGCTCAAAAGGGCCATTGATAAAATTCAATGTTTGACCAAGCAAGGAGAGAAAGAGAAGTTAGAGATACTTTCTGAGGTGTCAATCCATGCCTCAAGCACTTTATGAGCAAGTACCCTCACCATTTGACAAAATTTTGGCACACTTTTCACTTTTGTTCATTTCTGTGATTTTGAGTATTTTTGCACACATAAAATTTTCCAAAGGCGTAGCGACCTAGACACTATGCTATTTTTTGGGGCCTCCAAATGAAAAATAAACACCACTATGATGTTCATAATGATGAGGGCATGAACCCTAGCAAGTTTCAGTGTTTTTGGAGGAGAACTGGTCCATCAAAAGTGCCAAAAACCATCAAATTTTCATGTTTCTGCCTCCAAATTTTCATGGTCACTGCGCGTTTACCAGTCTTCGGAGAACATGTTTTTGACAGGGAAAATGAGCACCATTTTAAAATCTGCAAGAAATTTTTGAAAATAGACTCAAAGCACTTTTCAATTAGTTATCATGGAGCTCATTTGGACACCGGGAAGGCACTTAAAACTAGCCTTGAACAGAGGTCATTTTTTCTGCCTCAACGCCGCGCGTTTGACAAGGAAATTGCATTTTACACAGTCTTCAACAATTTTTTGAGTTTCACTCTAGTTTTAATTTTTGCCTTGGGAAATGAGAAATCACTTATATATATGGTCAAGATGAATGTAAACATCATGTTTTTACTTTTATCTATGTTAAATACATTAGGTAAGTCAATCAGTTGAAGTGTAGTGAATCAGTTCATTAGAGATAGGAATGAGTCACTTTTCTCATCCTACACTCTAGCTATCAATTCAAATTTTTGTGTAATATCTCCCTCACCTCATCGATTCGATCCCTATGAATGAGTGGAGGTGGTTATGAGGCCTATTTATCCGATATCTTCAGATGAACCAAGGTTTGGTCAAGTGTGGACTTCTGAACATTTTTTTAGCTGACTGATCTTCTTGCCAATGGGTTATTGTACCAATTTCCAGTCGACAAACTGAACCAGTAATAAAGAAAATTATTTACAGGATTCATTGGATGATCCATATTAGTGAAGTATACATTTAATTTTTCATGTTCTTTCTTTAATTATTCCATATACTTAAATGTGTTCTCAATTTAAATCTTATAACATGAGTTGTACTACTGAATTTTTTTAAATTTACACTCTTCTTTTAACTATTATTCATTTCTTGTTTTCTTCTGGTATTCGGTTTAGAGAATTCTTAGTTTCCCTCTGATCCCCATTGAAATTCTAATTCACCATTCATCCTTGAGATCTGATATTTCTCACCTATCATGCCCTGTAACACTTTCCTTATTATTTCATTCAGTTCTGTTTCAAAGCACATTGACTCCATCGCCCAATGGAAAGTTGATAAGAACCTATTCATATAAATCATTAATTCCACCAACCAACCAAAATAAATCAAAAAACCAACCCAACCAAGCATAAATAGCTAGCCTAAAATAAATTAAACAAAAAAAGTTAAATCATATAGAGAGAACCCTCTATGAATTTAGGAAGGCTAGATCGTAAGTTCCAAAAGCGGATAGTAGTTACCTCTGATATTTATTTTAAACACTCAGAATAACCTTTGGAAATTTCGGAGTGATAACATATTGGAAACCATACTGGGGATAAACCAGTCCCTAGTTTAAACAGATCTTAAAAGAAACAATTCTTCTCATTTTTTTCATTAAGAATTGAAAAGGTTTCTTGAATTTTTCATTGAAAGTTAAAATTATGGCTTCTAAAAGAACATATTATACCAGGGCTCATTCTGATCCATAGCCTGCTACAATTGTTGATGGTCCTGACAGAATTTTAAGAAAACCTAAAAAATTAGAGAATCAAGGAAGTAGTAGTCAGTTAATCAAAGAAAATTCACTTCCTAAGGTGTTATCAATCATAAAGGATATTCAATTTGATTTATCATTTGAGTGCTCTTTATTTCGTACTAAATCTAAAAACGCAGTTCATGATACTGTAATAGAACCCAATTTTATTCAATTTATTGAATCAAAGAAGGATACTATACATCTTGATTTAGATCAACAGGTTCTAGATACTTTTTACAAACTTGATGCTTTAACTTCAACTCTGATAAAAGACATAGACGAAGTAATTTTTCAACAGTCAGTTGAATTAGTTGCCATAACTGTGGCTACCCCTAAGTGCTCTATAGTATCTTCATAAATGGTAAATATAGCTCCATTTAGTACCACCTCATCTATAGTATCAATCGTAGTTCATTCCACAAAACCATTCATACCCAAACTTCCTCTCCAACCTAAAGTTTCGAGTCCATATTCAAGTTCGATTCCATATTCAAACACCACTAATTTACCTCCGATTCAAGCTAAAATCTTAATCATGGCAGCCATATTTTCTCCTTTTGTCTTACAGGCCCCTTTACATGTCATGCCAGAAGATTACCAGAGTAAAATTTTTTAGTTTAATGGTACTGGTCAAAATACTACTCAAGAACATGTAGATAAAATGACAGACGTTTTTGAGTTACATGAAATTGATGAGGCAGATGTACAAAGTATATTATTTGCACAAACACTAGTAAGAGATGTTAAAAAATGGTTTAAAGCTTTACCTTCTAGTCATATTGTTGATTTAGCTGCTTTCAACCGATTGTGTATTAGTAGATGGGAAAGAATGAAAAACCCTCTCTAGATATTATCTGAATATGAGAACATTAGAAGAGATCCTAATGAATCTGTTCAGGATTACAGTATTAGGTTTAACAATATTTACAATGAAATTCCAATGAATATCAAACCTCCACCATACTTAGCCCTAATTAAATTTCTAGATGGTTTTGACATGTATATGTCCTATCAATTAAGAGAAAGAAACCTTGAAACTTTAGAACAAATGCAGAGTAATGCAGTTAGTGTAGAGGCTAACTTAGTAGCTAAAAGAGCAAGGATGAGGAATGAGAGGAGAGTGATAATTAAGGAAGAAGAATCCACTTCAGATAATACGATAGATATTTTATCTAAAAATGTAGAAATAATAATGGATAAATTAGAGAACATGGAAATAAAACCTCAGTGGGAAAATCAACAAGGTCCCCAAATTAGAAACCACAACTTTAGGAAAAATCCTAACACTGGTAAATCAAGAGAAGTTGTACCTGATCAACAGATTAGACCACATTTCCAAGAAAATTATGTTGAATGTTCACAACAACATGAAGAAGACCAGGACACCCAGATAAACTTGATGGGAATAAACAATGAAGATTCCATTTTTCTTAACCAGGAAGAACAAGAGCTGTACATGTTACAACAGTTACAATTAGAATTTTGTGAGTCCTTTCACTACAAAAAAGACTATGAATCTACTATCTACGAAGTTCATAAACAATATAGCCTTAGAAGAAAAAATAAAACAGAGGTTCCTATTAAGGAATCAGTCCAAACCCAAACTAAGAAAAAAATAGAAGCTCCTGTGACCAAAGTTCTACAAATTATCCCTAGAGAAACTCATAAAACTTCCTCCCCAAATATTGTAGATATCACATCAACTGCTACTCAAACCATCTCAGACAAGGAAGTTGAAAACAAAATATTTGACACACAAACTG
The DNA here is from genome assembly GCA_034641835.2 of Pinus albicaulis. Classification (NCBI taxonomy): domain Eukaryota; kingdom Viridiplantae; phylum Streptophyta; class Pinopsida; order Pinales; family Pinaceae; genus Pinus; species Pinus albicaulis. The sequence continues at coordinate 1,660,831,265 of CM076575.1, read as the reverse complement.
AATTACGAAGTGCTGATAAAGAAGACAAAACTACACAAACCACAATTGGTAAAAATGAAATGATTCAATCAGACAAAACTTGAATTCCATTCAATATCAAAAGTGAGATAGTAAAATTGAAAATACTAGTTCCTTTAATAGAGCTGGTGAAAAATGACTCATACAAGGCACAAATTACTGAAGCATCAATCATGGCTGAAGGAGAAGATGTTTTCAACCTCAATGATGATCAACCTGAGTTATTATTTGGCCCTGAAGTAGATGGAAAACATTAAAAAGGTGGTTTACCTCCATTCTATATTTGCCTAAAAATTCATGATAAAATATTACACAATGCTATGTTAGATTCATGAGCATCTCATAACTTAATGCCTAAAGCAGTCATGGAAAAATTAAACTTATACATCATTGAACCCTATAAGGACCTTTTATCCATTGATTCTAGTCAAGTTAAATTCCTTGGCTTGATTAAAGATCTATGTGTAACTCCAGTCCAGTGCCTAGAAAAAGTACTTTTATGGACATAGTAGTTGTTGATATCCCTCCCAAATATGGTATGTTATTATCTCTCTCACGTGGAGAAAAATTACAGGGATCTCTATAATTAGACATGTCACATGCTACCATTTGTGTGTTTGGTCAGCAAAGGAAGCTATACAGAGAAAATTTGCTAAAATGCTTGTTAATTAGTTCAGAAATACCAAAAAATTTCCCCATCTATTCCATGCATTCTGATCTGGACTCATTTATCTTATGTAATTCAAACAATGAAAAAGATAAAATCACATCTCTGGAAGAAGAACACAAAGAAGTTGATTATGAAAATATAACACATGAATATTTGTGGAAGTTAGATTTTGATGGCTCTGTGAATAGATTAGGATCAGGAGCTGGAGTATGGATCTAAAATTTAGAGAATGATCATTCAAAAGGACATGCTTTCAGATTAAATTTCCAATGCACTAATAACATGGAATAGTATGAAGCATTAGTGGTAGGGCTTCAAAACATAAGAAAAATTGGAGCTAAGAGAGTTTCCATTACGGGAGACTCAGAACTAATCATAAAACAAGTCAAGGGAGAGTACATTGTTAAGAACCCTATACTTATTCGTTACAGAGAAACCATCCTGGACTTAATAAGATGTTTTCTTGAAACTAACTTTGTTGTCATTTCAAGAAAGTAGAATATGCAAGCCCATAGCTTGGCTACTTTTGCTAGCACATCCAGGTTACCTTTTTAGCCAAATCATTAGTACACAGCTGAGGTAAGACATAGGCCAACCATACCTGGTACTTTGAAGTATTGGAAAATATTTTCACAAGACTCACAAATTTATGATTTTATGAATTGTGAAGGAGAATTTCAAAACTGTAATATACACTCTGACTGTACATTATATTATACCATGAATAATGAACTAGATGTAAATGATGTAAATAAGATAGAACCAACTAAATTCACTAAAGTAGAAATAGAACAATTAGAAACAATAGGAATTGAGGAATGAATCAATGATGAATCAAAAGTTTTAAACCTCAAAGATGTTGCTAGAAAACCTAAAATAGATCCTCCAATGATGTAGCTAGAAAACCTAAAATGGAGCTGCTAAGGTCAGATATAGAGGAATGCAACATTGGAAAAAAGGAAAGTCCCAAAATTATAAAGTTATCTAAGAAATTACCTCTAGCTAAAAACTTGAAGTACATTAGCTTGTTTAAAAAGTTCCAAGACATCTTTTCCTGGAGTTATGAATACGTCAATTCTTCTGATACCAACATTATCCAGCATAAGATACCAATTAAATAAAATCGAAAGCCCTTTAAACAAAATCTAAGGAGAATTAACCTTGTTCTTACGTCAGTAATAGAAAAAGAAGTTAAAAGGATGTACGATGCTCAAATCATAGAACCCATTATATATTTTGATTGGGTCTCTAATTTAGTCCCTACTAGGAAGAAAATAAAAGAAAAGAGACTCTGTGTTGATTTCTGAAACTTGAACAAAGTATTACTGAAGGATAACTATCCCCTCCCTAAAATGGACCACATTCTCCAGAGGGTAGTAGGGTCATCCAAAATTTCATTACTTGATGGATTTTCTGGATACAGCAAAATCCTAGTCCAACCTAAAGATTAGGCTAAGACTGTATTCACCACTACCTAGGGAACTTTCATGTACTTAAAAATTTCCATTGGACTAATGAATGCTGGAGCAACATTCCAAAGAGCCATGGACATTTCCTTTGCAAATGAAATACATGACTTTTTAGTCATTTACCTGGATGATATCATAGTGTTTTCCAATTCAGATAATGAACATCTATATCACCTAAGAAGAGTATTCATAAAATGCAGAAAGTTTGGGATATCCTTAAATCCTAAAAAGTCACTTTTTGGATTAGAAGAAGGAAAAATCCTAGGACATATTATTTCAAAAGAGGGAATTATAATTTATCCAGGTTGAATAGAAGAAACCTTGAATACCAGTCATCCTAGAAACATTAAAGAGTTACAAGAATTTTTAGGAAAAATAAATTTTCTTAGAATATTCATCTCTAACTTAGTAGAACTAATTATAAATTTGAATAACATGTTGAAAAATGATTCAATACTTAAGTGGACAGTAGAGGCTAAGCAATCATTTGAAGGAGTTAAAGAATCCCTTACTAAAACAATTGTTCTCATAAGTCCTAATTTTAATAGAGATTTCATAATTTTTTCATTTGCTTCATAACACACCATTGGAACATTATTGCTCCAAAAGAACGATGAGGGTTACGAACAACCCATTCCTTTCTTCAGTAAATCCTTTAGAGATGCAACACTAAACTATAATATCATAAAAAAATAAACACTTACTTACTGAAAGCCATAAAATATTTCAGAGTGTACATTCTATACTCTCACATAATAGCATATGTTCCAAACTCAGTTGTAATGGACATTCTAGCTTAGAATGGGCTTGATGGAAAGAGAGGCAAATGGATTGCCACAATACTAGAATATAACATTGAAATCAAGCCTACAAAATTAATCAAAGGCTAAGGTTTATCCAAACTCATGGTTGAATCGAACTGTGAGGCCTTAGACATAAATTTCATTGCTGCCTTAGATGATCAGGAAGAGATGGTGAGTCCAAAAATCAGTGAACCTTTTATAGATCCACCCTGGTCTGCAGACACTATATTTGTTTTACTCAAGTTGCAAGCTCCTCTTGGTTTATATAGAACTAAAAGTAGATTCTTAAAAATGAATGAAATGAAATATTGTATATTAGATAATGTTTTATTTTGGAAAGATCATGGTGGCATCATGTTGATTTTTTTAGTGAAAGATGAAGCTGACAAAGTCATGCAGAAATTTCATGCATGAGATTGTGGAGGAAACCTATATTGGTAAAAAACCGCTGATAAAATTTTGAGGGCAGGTTTTTACTAGCCTAGTATTTTTGTAGATGTTAGAAATTATGTGACCTACTATCACAAATTCCAAATATTTGAAGAGAAGAATAAACTCTTACCATTACCCCTCAAACCCATCTCAGTAGAAATGCCATTTCAACAATGGGGTTTAGACTTCATTGGTGAAATTCACCCACCCTCCTCTGCCCAACATAAATTGATTTTGACAACCACTGACTACTTTACCAAATGGATAGAAGCCGTCCCTTCTAGACAAGCCATAGAATCCATCATTATTTCGTTTCTTGAGAACAACATCCTTTCTATATTTGGATGCCCACAAAACCGCATTACTGATAATGTTGCTTCCTTCAAATCCAAGAAAATGATATATTTTTGTAATGGATGCCATATCACCCTAGGACATTCCACTGATTATTAGCCTCAAGGTAATGGACTAGCAAAATATTCAAACAAAATCCTAGTCAACGTCATCAAAAAGTTACTAGAGGATAACAAGAAAACCTGGAATAAAAGGTTAGTTAATGCCTTATGGGCAGAGAGACTAACTACAAAGAAATCTATCGGTACCTCTCCCTATTAATTAGTATATGGGATGGATGTTGTTTTTCCATCCTTATTAGGAGTGTTAGTGATGAAAATGATTCAAGAGCTACAAGTATAACCACATGATATCCAAAGGAGGATAAATCAAACAATTCATTTGCAGCAAATCAGGGAAGAAGTTTATATCAAATCCCAAGTAATTCAAGACAAAATCAACAAGGTATTTGATAAGAAAACTAAAAAATATGATTTCTTCATAGGTGATCAAGTACTCAAATGGGATTCTAGAAGGGAAGAAAAAGGAAAACATGGGAAATTTGACTTTCTCTGAAACGACCCATACATTATTTATGGTTATAGAGGCGAAACTGCATTTTTCTTGAAATAATTAGAAGGAACAGATCTACCACGTGGACTAGTCAATGGTTGAATGCTGAAGCACTAATTTTCACCAGAATAACTAGTAGTTCATTTGATTCTATTTTAATAATTTTAAATACCATAGAAAATTTTAGATTGGATTGGATGTTTACCTTGAAAAATTGAAGCCTGAAGAGAAGGCCCTAAGATTTAAAAGATATAACATCATATGTTTGAATAAAGGGGATCATAAAAAGAGTTTCCAAGCAAAGAAAAGCCAAAGTTCCAAGGCCATTGATCTAAAAGTTCTTGACATCTCACAAGGTGATGCCATCCCCAATTGGAGCCACTATTAGGGTCCTTTACTAATAGGCATCATAATTTTGAATTGGGTATGTTTAGTCTTGTAATATTGTACATACCTTTGCTTTTCTGAAAAATTTTCCCATATTCAAAAATTAAAATCATGTATGTCTTAAAAGAATAATCAAAGGACCAAAGGAAGAAAGATAAAAAAAGATATAAAATATGAACCCCACAAAAATGAACCAAGAATAAATTCTGAAAGTGTTCCACATTCAAATTCCACTACTCTTAGTTTACTTAAATTTTTCAAATAAAATTGTGTGCAGCTTTGATCCAGGTGGATACCGGTGGCTACCCACCTATTCCATTTGGATGTGCACCATCAATTCTTGCAGCTTTTCACATTCAACACAACTTACTATTTCTAGCAGGTTTTCTGGTCATGCACTCCTGGAGCTATTTGGGGCCTTAATGATCTAGGCGGATATTGATGGCCAACCACCTATTCCATTTGAACCCCCACCATCAGTTCTTTTAGTTTTTAAGTTGCAGCACAACTTACTATTTTTAGCAGTTTTTCGTGTCCTCAAATTCCAGAGCCATTTTGAGTCCCTAAACGGGAGCAAAATGGGGCTATGGATCAATTCTTCCCACATCGAAAGTTGTACTCCTCGGATAGATATTTATAATGAGGTATGATATGTGTGAAACGGAGATCATATGTCGAAGTTACATCCCCAAGAAGTTGAAACACCAATTTACCCAAACGGGGCCCATAGTTTTGGTGCTTCATCTCCTAGGGTTAGGTTTTTGGACGTTTAGAATTCTCCATTATTTCTCAATAACAAATAGAACCTCGAGCCTAATTGCAACACAGTTCAGAGGTCTGTAGCCGCCACATCTCTTGTCAGAGATACGCTACTAGAACCCTAGCTATTTTTATTTCCGTTATGTCTGTAAGCATATTTCATTCATTTGATTTAAATAAAATGAAGTATTGTTTCCATTGCATCTCTGTGTTTATGCCTATTTCTGTATTTTATTATGTTCTTGCATAAATATAGATCAGTGTTATCAGAGTGGTCTACTCTTTCTCTGTTTTTCTTTGCATGTCCCCAACGCGGTCAGGGTATAAGGAGTTAGGGCTCGATCTGGTTGAACGCTTAGAATATCAGCCTAGCAAACCCCTACGACATCCCATGGCAGAAGAAATGAAAGACAAGGGAGCAGGAGATCCTATCAAAATATTTCATGAGGAGACCCTTGAGAAAAGAAGGAATGCGATGATGGATAAATTTTCTTAGATCCTTCAATGACTACCCACCTACGGTGCATCTACATCCGACAACCACTCTAGAGGCACCACTCCCTTCAAGGTACAGGTAAACTTTGACATTCCTATAATTGAAGGCTTGATAGATGCAGTCGTCATAGATAGATAGTTAGATTTTCTAGAAGGGTATTTGTCGGCCCATGATTTCTCTGACCAAGAAAAGATTATTTTTTCACTCCTCAAAGCTGCTCCTCATGTCAAATATTGGTGGGAGACCTACTATGAGCAAGAGGATGAAGGGGAAACCTCTTTGTTCTCGGCCACACCCACTTGGAATTCATTTAGAGACAGCATCAAGGAACAATATTACCTCATGGAGAGCTATGAGGAAAAATATATCCAATGGACCACACTGCAGCAGCAAAGGGATCAAGATGTGCATGAATTGACGAATTTGTTCCATACCCTGTGAAAAAAGTTGGATATTAAATATTTAGAGAGACATTTGGTGATAAAGTACCGCGGCTATCTGCGCAAACACATTTAGGAGGAAATGGTGTTCCTTGACATTACATCGCTTGGCATGGAATATCGCTATGCCACCAAGAGCGAGAAGAAATTTAAGCAGAAGAAGCGAGACATTGGATCTGTGAATCCGAAGCCAGGGAAAGGTGCTCCCGAATCGTAGAATAAGGGGAAAGGCTAAAGTGCAATGACTAAGAAAAACACCATAAATCCAAATAAGGACATGGGGAAGTGGTGTGAATTTCATAACAGCCCCACTCATAGCAGAAACAAGTGTCGGTCCAAACAGTCATTGGTGGTGAAACTAAAGGCACTCAGCTTAGATGCCTTTTCTGATCCTGAGTCAGAACAAGACAGCAACAATGAAAAAGGGAAGAAAATCATTGATGCGGATCCCAGTGCCATTGTTGCCACCACCAAGATCTAGAGGGAGGATTCCCAGGATCCAGAGGAGCGGAGCACCTCTTCCATTTCTAGATGTGGGTGAAGGGTTCTCCACTGCAATTCCTTGTCGATAGAAAAATAAAAAAGAACCTCATTTCAGCAGAGGTCATGCAGCGGCTTGGCATACCGACCATAGTACACCCGCAGCCATATACCATCGGGTGGCTTCATCCAGGGAGAGATATCCACATCCGCCAACAGTGCCGCCTTCTATATAGCATCAAGCCATTCACGGATGAGGTATTATGTGATGTTGCTCCTCTTGATGTAGCTAATGTAGTATTGGTCCAACCATACTTGTGGAGGTGACATGTTATGTATGAGTCTATGCCTCGTGTTATTATTATTACTTTTGGAAATAACTTTTATAGGATACCAGAGGTAGTACCACCTCCTGTCATCTCTTTGATTGCTGCAAAACAACGTAGTAAGATTATTTCTAAACCGGGAAATTTATTTTTCCTTATAGCTCGCTCACAGAGAAAGAAGAATATTATGGCTACAACCTTGAAACAAGGCTCCCTTGCACAATAGTAGTAGATGGAAAAAGTCATGGAGGAATACGAGGACATTTTCTCCTCACTCACAAAGGTTCCTCTACACTGTCACGACAAGAACTTCATTGATCTGACCCCCGACGCATTGCCGCCTGATGTTGCAATACCTCCTGCAACTACACATACAAAAGCCACACATGTACTATTTGAGGTTGATAAAGAAACCAAAATTACTAAACGCATCCAACATGTCTGCCCATAGGTCCATGATATATTCGACAAATCTAATACCCAGTTCAACAGAATTTGCCTCATCTCATGGAGGATCTCAACTCAATGGGGACCATTGCTTCCTAAAGAGGGAGGAATGATTCAGGTGGATATCAGTGGCCAGCCACCTATTCCATTTGGACCTCCACCATCAATTCTTGCATCTTTTCATATTCAACACAACTTACTACTTTTAGCATGTTTTCGGGTCCTGCACTCCCAGAGTTGTTTTGGGGCCTTAAGGTGGATACTAGTGACCACCCACCTATTCCATTTGAACCCCCACCATCATTTCTTTCATTTTTTAAGTTGCAGCACAACTTACTATTTTTACCATTTTTTCGGGTCCTCAACTTCCAAAGCCATTTCGAGGCCCTTAACGTCGTTTTTTGGGAAAATCGGGAGCAACCTTGATATATAGATTGATGTTTCTCAAATAAGAAGTTGTACTCCTCTGATAGATATTTCTAACGATGTATGATATGCGTCAAATGGAGATCGTATGCCGAAGTTACGTCCCCAAGAAGTTGAAACACCAATTTACCCAAACGGGGCCCATCGTTTTGGTGCTTCATCTCCTAGGGTTAGGTTTTTGGATGTTTAGAGTTATCCATTGTTTTTCAATAATAAATAGGCCCTTAAGCCTCATTGTAACACAATTAATAGGTCTGTAGCCACCACATCTCTTGTCAGAGATACGTTACCAACACCCTAGCTATTTTTATTTCCATTATGTCTGTAAGCATATTTCAGTCATTTGATTTAAATAAAATGAAGTATTGTTTCCACTGCATCTCTTTTCTTATGCCTATTTCTGTATTTTATTGCATTCCTGCATATATCTAGATCAAGCTTATCCAAAATGCCGCAATTCATGATGATCATATAGTCTAATCTTGGTCATTTATGCCTTTAAATTTCATGTTATGATAGTTAGTGAATAAATATCTGAACAAACCATTTAATCTTGGCAGATCAACAGTTAGGTAGAGAATAAAAATGAGCTCATAAGTTTAATCTGAGCCATTGGAAGATATAAGCGTAGAAATAAGTTAGTTCTCTTATCAAAAGAAAATAAAAATGGTCAGCAAGCTCAAATGCACCTAATGAAGGAAAGGAAAAATGTTAGCATAAATAAAAGGGTAGGTGGAATACTTTTCAAAGTTATATAACCATAATTATGCTTATCCCTTAAAAAGAGAAGTTCACTTATTTAATCTTTGTCCCCTTTTTCCCCTTTGAAAATTCCCTTTCCCTTGTTGGTCATGCTAAAAATTGTTTCATTGATGGTAACACTACTTAATAATACTTCACTCTCCTTGAAATAACCATATTTTCTCACTCACTCCCATATCTCTTTGAGCATAATAAAACCTATCAAACTTCTCTTTTTCATCATGATTTCTCTCAGTCAAAATTAGTCATCAAGACTAGGTCTTAAAAATATCATTAGGTCATTAGGGTTTTGTTTTTTGAAGGTCATTACTACATCCAAATAAATTCAACAAGCATATGAGAGTGACTCAAATAAATTTTATCTTCCTTTAGAGAAGATCGTTACTTTGTAACTATTTTATTATTCAAGTTGTAAATATTTCAATAATTTTTATATCAAAATGCTATTTTGATATAAATCAAATATGTAAATTGTTTTTTATCTTTCAAAAATGTAATTTAAATTTTTAAATGTAATAAGTTTTTCCCTAGCTGCCAATTCAATCATTATTTCCATACTGAAAGCAAAGAAATCCAAACTCCATTAGCCAAATCAACCTGCAAAGAAAAAATTCAAAACATTAAAGAGTATCAGTGCTAAAGTTTGAGAAGAAAAGTAAACATAAGGAAAGTGGGTAATTCAAATTATAAATTTAATTCAATTGATTATAAAGCTCAGAAAAACCTCAAATAAAATCCTATTTGTTTCATTCATCCTTAAACAATCCTCAATAAAGGAGACATTTCACATTTTCAGTGAGAAAACAAGCAAATTTCTAGGGTCGTTGCGCATTTGAGATGGTCACTACGTGTTTGAGGGAGATGCTATGCATTTGAGGTAAGTCGCTACGCATTTTCTTAGGGAAACAGAAAAACATCTTACAACCTCCTACTTCATCAACAAATTCCATATCTCTACATGGGTTGTCTTCAAAGCTCCATTAATTAGTGAGTAAACCACAACATCATCTCATTGATATATTTTTGTGCCTTATAATCATTCAAAGGGTCTTCTAAGGAAGAAACCCTGGTTCTCATTTCAAACCTAATCTCTAAATTGTTATGTATTTCCTTTCCCATTCCCATATATATTTTTCCATATTCCCATTCCATAAAGGTAATATCATTATTAATATCCCTGAATCTTAGAGTTTTCACTAACCTAGGTTCCCTTCACATTCCCATTCCCTCCATTTTTCAAAACACTTCATTTCACTTTACATTCCCTCCATTTCATTTCATCACCCTAAGGTTTCTACTTCAAATATGACTGAAGAGGAGAATAGAGGTACTAGTTAGGAACAAATACCGAAGAAAAAGCCATATAAAAATGAAGGGAAAGTCATTAGGCTTGAACCAGTAATCACTTGAGAGCTTATGGCATCTCCCCTCACTGTGTCATTTTTCAAGCATGTGGGATATTTTGAATTTTGTGAGAAAGTGTAGAAGATCCAATATTATCCTATGTTGAAAATATTGTTCATTTCCAATATTCATGATAGACAGGTCACCCTTGCCGGGGTTAATTTCATTATGTCCACTAATATCATTGTAGCTGCTACAGGGATTCCAAATGTAGGAGAAAAATGGTTTAAAGAAGGAAACCTAAATCATTGCTACTATGAGCCATATCTTAAACCAAGATACAAGGATGACAGATATGTCCCCATGATGAGAATCATTATGAAATACTTCACCTGTGAGGGGAGGTTTTCTAGACTATATTATTATCATATCTAGCTCCTCATGCACTTTAGTAGAGTCATAATGCTTCACATACCCTATTATCTCTCCTGCAGCATTCAAAAAATTGCATATATTTCCTAAAAGAGAGATTTATGTCATCAAATGCAGATTATTTTCCACCACTCCCTCATAAAAGTGATAGTCATGCATCATCTTGATCAAATGAACATTCCATGGGACACCTTGATATCAAATGAGATTTTTACCACCCCACGTAGTCATCATGGCTAGAATTCCCCTTCATCATCTCATCCTCCTACATCTATCCCTCCATCTCAACATGTTGTTCATAAATCATTACCAAGTCAGCTTTATTCACCTCATTCACCTCATATTCATCCTTCTTCTTCACCTTTCTATAACCCTACATCACCATCACATCATGATTTAGAATCATCAAGCAGTGAGGAAGATATTGAGGCAACATGGGATACTTTGGCTGAGGTTGAGACATTTCCCAAAAATAAAGAAAGAGGCTATATTCATGTGTTTCCTTCACTTGGAGTGAAAGGGGCCATGCCTTCCTCATCAACACAACAGGTAAATAAAGGTAAGGAAAGGGTAATAGAGTTGAACATTGATGATGAGGCGGGAAAACATGAAATGAAGCAAGAGTTTGAGTTTATTGACTTAAGTGGAGGAGATGAAGACAAAATCACCAATGCAACAATCAAAGGAAAAGAGGCAATGATTAGTGAACCTGAAACTAATATTTAGAGGGCCAAGTATGTGATTGACTTCCTTGAGGAAGAAAATCAACAGCTGAAGACCAAGTAGGCCATCAATGAGGTGAAGTGTATCAAAGCACAAATATCTAGGCAGAAAAGTCTAAAGTCTTTCTTGAGGAAACATTAGAAAGGTTTGGTGAAATTGATGATGAGGAGGATCAGCCTCCAAGATAGAGACCAAGGACTAGAGGGCTAAAGAGAGCTCTAGCCCTAGATAAACAAAGGGAAGCTAACCTAGTAGCCCAACTCACACCAAATGAACGTATTTCCCTAGAAATATACATTTGGAGAGGTTTCTAGAGAAGGCCAACAAGGACAGTGACTTGCTGAGGAAAAGGGTAAAGATTCATGCACAGAAAGAGAGAATTGCATTGGCCAAGCTCAAAAGAGCCAATGCTAAAATTGAAGATCTGACCAAGCAAGGAGAGAAAGGGAAGTTAGACATACTTGCTGACATGTAACTCCGTGCCTCAATCACTTGATGACCAAGTACCCTCACCATTTTGACAAAATTTTGGCACACTTTGCACTTTTGTTCATTTATGTGTTTTTGAGTATTTTTGCACACAAAAAATTTTCCAAAGGCACATCGACCTCGGCGCTACGATGTTTTTGGGTGCCTCCAAATAAAAATTGACCACCACAAACATGCTCATTTTTATGAGTACATCAACCCTAGAAAATTTCATAGTTTTTGGAGGAGAACTGGTCCATCAAAAGTGCCAAAAACCATCAAATTTTCATGTTTCTGCCTCCAAATCTGCCTGGTCACTACGCGTTTGCTAGTCTTTCGAGAACAGGTTTTTGAAAGGATAAATGAGAATTTTTTTGAAAAATGGAGGTATTTTTGGAACATAGACTCACGAGCTTTCCAGTGAGCTATCATGGAGCTGATTTGGACATTGGGAAGGCACTCAAAACCAACATTAAACATAGGTAATTTTTTCTGCCTCGACGTTGTGCATTTGACAGGGAAATTTAATTTTACATAGTCTTCAACAATATTTTGAGTTTCACTCTAGTTAGACTTTTTACCTTGGGAAATGATAAATTACTTAGTTAAATGGTCAAGATAAATGTAAATATCATGTTTTTTACTTTTATGTAGAGTAAATACATTAGGTAAGTCAATCAGTTGAAGTGTAATGAATCAGTTCAATAGAGATAGGAATGAGTTACTTTTCTCATCCTCCACTCTAGCTATAATTTCACCTTTTTGTGTAATATCTCCCTCACCTCATGGATTCGACCCCTATGGATGAGTGGAGGTGGTTTTGAGGCCTATTTAGCTCGGATCTTCAGATGAATCAAGGGTCATTCAAGTGTGGACTTATGAACATTTTGTTAGCTGACTGATCTTCTCGACATAGGGTTATTGTACCAATTTCTAGTTGACAGACTGAACCAGTAATAAAGAAAATTATTTATAGGATTCATGTGATGAGGCATCTCAGTGAAGTATAAATTCAATAATTCATGTTCTTTCTTTAAGTATTCCATAAACTTAAATTTGTTCTCAATTTGAATCTTATAACATGAATTTTACTGTAGAATTTGTTTAAATCTACACTCTGCTTTTAATTATTATTCATTTCTATGTTTTCTTTTGATATACGGTTTAGTGAATTCTTAGTTTCCCTCTGATCTCGATTGAACTCTTCACCTTTCTTCATTATCTGGTTTAAGGAATTCTTAATTGCTCCTTTATCCCGAATGAAATTTTACTTCACCATTTTTCCTTGAGATATGATATTTATCACCTATCATGTCCTATAACACTTTCCTTATAATTTCATTCAGTTTTGTTTCAAAGCACAGTGACTTCATAGCCTAATAGAAAGTTGATAAGCATCTATTCATCTAAATCATTAATTCCACCAACCAACCAAGATCAATAAAAATCCCAACCCAACCAAGCATACATAACTAGCCTAAAATCAATTAAACAAAAAAATTTAAATCATATATAGAGAGCCCTCTTTGAATTTAGGAAGGCTAGATCCTAAGTTCCAAAAGAGGATAGTAGTTACCTCTGATATTTATTTTAAACACTCAGAACAACCTTTGGAAATTTAAGAGAAATTACATATTAGCAACCATACTAGGGATAAACCAGTCCCTAGTTTAAACAGATCTTAAAAGAAATAATTCTTCTCATTTTTTTCATTAAGATTTGAAAAATTTGTTCGAATTTATCATAGAAAGTTAAAATTATGGCTTCTAAAAGAACATATTATACCAGGGCTCATCCTGATCCACAACTTACTACAATTGTTGATGATCCTGACAAAATTTTAAGAAAACCTAAAAAAGTAGAGAATCAATGAAGTAGTAGTTAGTTAATAAAATAAAATTCACTTCCTAAGGAGTTATCAAGAATAGAGGATATTCAATTTGATTTATCATTTTAGTATTCTTTGTTTCGTACTAAATTTGAAAACTCAGTTCATGATACTGTAATAGACCCCAATTTTATTCAATTTATTGAATCAAAGAAGGATACTATACAACTTGATTTAGATCAACATGTTCTAGATACTTTTCAAAAATTTGATGCTTTAACTTCAACTCTCATAAAAGACATAAACGAAGCCTATTTCTAATAGTCAGTTGAACTAGATTCCTTAACTGCTGCTACCCCTAATCACTCTATAGTATCTTCATAAACAGTAAATACATCTCCATTCAGTACCACCTCACCTATATTATCCATCACAGTTCATTCCACAAAACCATTCATACCCAAAATTCCTCTCCAAGCTAAAGTTTCGATTCCATATTCAAGTGCGATTCCATCTTCAAGCACCACTAATTTACCTCCTAGATAAGCTAAAATATTAGCCATGGCAGCTATATTTTCTTCCTTGATCTTACAGGCCCCTTTACATGCCATGCCACAAGATTACCAGAGAAATTTTTCAGTTTGATGGTGCTGGTCAGTATACTACTCAACAACATGTAGATAAAATGACAGAGTTTTTTTGAGTTACATGAAATTGATGAGTCAGAAGTACAAATGAGATTATTTGCACAAACAATAGTAGGAGATGTTAAAAAATGGTTTGAAGCTTTACCTGCTGGTCATATTTTTGATTTAGCTGCTTTCCACCGATTGTTTATCAGTGGATGGGAAAAAAAAGAAAAACCCCCTCCAAATATTATCTGAATATGAGAACATTAGAAGAGATCCTAATGAATCTATTCATGATTATTGTATTAGGTTTACCAACATTTACAATGAAATTCTAGCGAATGTCAAACCTCCACCAAACTTAGCCCTAATTAAATTTCCAGATGGTTTTGACATGGATATTTCCTATCAATTAAGAGAAGGAAACCTTGAAACTTTAGAACAAATGTAGATTAATGCAGTTAGTGTAGAAGCTAACTTAATAGCTAAAAGAGGAAGGATGAGGAATGAGAGGAGAGTGAAAATTAAGGAAGAACCATCCACTTCAAATAATAAAATAGATATTTTATCTAAAAATGTAGAAAGAATAATTGATAGATTAGAGAACATGGAAAGAAAAACTCAGTGGGAAAATCAACAAGGTCCCCATATTAGAAACCCCAACTTTAGGAAAAATCCTAACATTGGTAAATCAAGAGAAGTTGTACCTGATCAATAGATTAGATCACCTTTCCAAGAAAATTATGCTAAAAGTTCACAACCGCATGAAGAATACCAAGACACCCTATTACTCAGGTAAATCTCCTCTGCAGACAGAGGCAATCCCACTAGCCCTAGGGTGGGTCTAGAAACAAGGAATCATGCTAGAGTGTAGGTTCCTAGATGCTTAAATGGAAAAGGATACGATAAGATGGCCTACCTGTGGTCCAACGCTATCGTCGATGCCTGCAGTAATGATGAGAGTCATTCACTCCTAATCAAATACAAGTCATGATCCTTCCACCTATCGTGCTCGGACACCTGCACAGAGATCAGAAAACGAAAACCACGTACCATATACTAATTCCATTCAACATCTACTAATCAGTCAGAGAAGACTATCATATTGCATTTAACACAAATGAAACACAAGACGGGAACCAGACAATAGTCACTTATATTAAGGTAGAAAGAAGAGATACAACCATGCTCTGACGCTGCAGTCTCCTCCAGCGGGGCTCGAGCGAAGCACGTCTCAAAGCTCGTTAGGAATTTGGATGAGATAAGGGACCTCTCGATGGAATTACTTATTGATCTAGCTTCTCAGTTATTCGACTATGGCTTAGTTCTCTAATCTCAGCATTCGAGCTACATAATATTCTTGTTGAGCTAGATTTCATGATGGGAGAAAGCTCATTTATATAGGGGTAGAGGGAGAGGTTAGGATCCCTATTATCATTGAAGGGAGACCTATCTTATAGGAGTGCCCCATATGAGTAGGAAACTACTTCTTAAAGAGAGAGATTCGTGCTTTAGCCAGTTAAGCACTTCCTGTGACTCACCCTAGAGGTGGTTGAAGGAAACTTCCCCCTCTAGTTTGTTAAAAAACATTCCCAAAAAAGCTGGTGTGGCTACAACACAGGGACAGAGTGCCAGTTGTTGGGGCCTCTAGTGTACTTTCTCCACATTGGCACGAGGTTTGAACTGGTTACCCGTGCCAATTTCAAAACATGGATTTTTATGGGCATTTTGAGCAAGTCTTCTGCAGGAGAAATGATGTTCTTGTATAGAAGGATGTAGGGAAGGTGCTTGCAGAGGATGACACTGCTCATGGGTCATGGAAAAGATCCTCCAATATGCGAGGTGAGGGATTGCAGGGTCAGTGACAAATTTCTTTGTAACAGATGCCCCCTAAAGCATGAGGTCCGAGGGAGAGGGAGGGGTGATATGCTTTATGAGAATGTGTTTGACCCAAAAATCATTGTCAGAAAACCCGCTAGTACAAATAAAACTGATACATCTGATATATGACATGTGTTATGGGCACAACCATCCATAATAGAGTACATAAATAATGAGATCCAAGGTATGGACACATCCATCTAGCAGTACAGATCAAAAAATAGACTCGGGTATGGTCACAGCCATCCAATCAAAATAGTCATATATAATAAGTCATATTAATCCACAAATAACCCGCAGCCTGGATTTTATCAGACAAAACCTAGGGTCTTGCGCGCCATCTTGACCCAAACAAAGTACAAGTTCAAGCATGCGAATATGTGAGTTGAAGTCGAACATACAAGAACATTGCCTGATTACCGGCCAATGATGAAAGTTGTTAACAGACATAAGAGAAACCACCAATAATGATAATGGTCCTCAAGGTACTTAAGGTACAATCCATGGAATGTGAACAGTGATATGATGTCGAATACCCACAGAGTTAGTCGATCGAAGGAGAAAGATGTAGACCTTACATCGAATGCGAAGAACCTACCATTCAAGCATGCAAGCTCCAAGGTACCTGAAGGGAGTCTCTAGATCAACTTCTTGGATAAAGAGCTGGAGTCAACAGCAAGTGACCTTGATCGAAAGTGGGCCATAATGTTTTCCACGTCATCAACATGAGACAGAGGAATATGATGTTTGTGAATCAAGACCAACAAAGAATCAGAGGGAGGGTGAAAACTATAGAGGCAAACTTCTCTTGAACATATCAGCGGCACGACACTGGACTTGGCAGTATTTGACATCAAGGGATCTGAGATCATGATGACGTGGCAAAGAGTAGATGAGAAATCAAAAGAGATTACCTAAACCCATGGAGGCAAATAAATAATGAGATAAGATATCCCCAACCTGACATGAATGTAGACAAGTTCCATGTTCAAGAGTGACATACTGCCAAAATGACTACAATCTAGTTCCATTTTCCCCCACCATTTCTGGAGAGTACCCAAATTATTTTTGAAAACAAGCTTGAAGGGGATAGCATGTGCTTGCGATGTAAGTTTGTCATTCAGAAAAATCCAACCTAGTACATTTTACGAGCCCTAAGAATGAGGAACTGGACTAACGTCATTGTGACGGAGTCTGATGTCAACAGAGTTTAACGAGTATGAAAAATGGATAACTCGGTGTCTTTTCATGTTTAGAGAGTTTGAAAAGAAAACATAAAAGAAAACTCCAGAAATCCCTTTTCGTAAGTAGTCCCACAGATCCGAAAAGGTAGAAAACTGTGTCTGAGAGAACCTCTTAGTCGCGATAAGCTAAGGTATTCGTTTTTCATAAATAAACTATCCTAGCCTAAAAAAAGGGTAAATGTATACTGGGTAGATATTGTTTCGCAACCAATTTAATGAGTTCAAAATGAAAAGAAACTCGGAAATCATTTCAGTTCCAGAGAGTCAGAAAAGAGCTTAAAGATGACTCCTCCTGGAGGAACGAGTGGTATTAAGGGTAGCTACTGGTTCCGGTAATGGTGGAACTTCTCAGAAAAAATAAAGGTCAAGAGGCTGGCTAACAAGACCACTCATCCCAATGGTTCCTCAGGAATGGGTAAAACAATCAAGTGAAGGTGTATGATCGGCCGAGTAGATGGTGACGAATGAATGAGAAAACCAAGGCTCATCTAGCAAAACAGGCTGATAAAATGGCAATCACGAGAGGTAAAATAGGAATGGTTTCATTTTTACACAAGCTTGAAATCAGGAAACTCTGCTTGAAGTTGGTCTCATTTTAACACAAGCTTGAAATAAAGATAAACTATGCTTGAAACCAGTTTCATTTTTACACAAGCTTGAAACGGAAACAAAATATGCTTGAAAAAGTAAGCATGCCCCCAGCATGGTGACTCAATTCGAGGTACATGCCACCCAAGCTTCATTCCATATGAAAGGTAGATGGATTGAAGGTTCAAATTATGAGTTCAGAGAAAGAATCGACTGGGATTTTACGAGATTTGGCAAAGACTCGCATTGAACAAGAACGTGTTTCATTATTTTAATGAGGTTGACACATTAAAAGAACTATCCTCATGACACCTTGTTTCATTTTTTAAGGAGCTTGACACAAGAAAATGAGCTATACTCCGACAACCTTGTCTCATTTTTTAGGGAGCTTGGCACAAGAAAAGGAACTGTGCTCCGATGACCTTGTTTCATTTTTTAGGGAGCTTGGCACAAGAAAAATAACTATGCTCTGACAACCTTTCATCATGATGAATAAGAAGTCATGGCTTCCAAGAGGTTTGCCTCTGGTTGGAGAATAATATCTTGAAAATCAAGACCCAATGCCCCCTGCACATGATGTACAATGGCACTATCACTGATTGTGGGCATGGGATAGGTAGCCACATAATTAACCTGCAGCGAGGAATATACAAAGGATGGATAAAGACCTAGAACAGATGATGGTGGAATAGATGTCATGTCGGGACCAAATAATGAAAACTGATCAATGGTCACGATCCATCCTTTGTGTGGAAAATGGATCACATGAAAGAGGGAGGAGACAACTGCCCCCATGACATAAGTATGATCGCACCCCAAGAGCAAATTAAAGTCTAAGGGGCCTGGAACAACCATCATGTCTATATGGATGGTTTTCCGTCCCAAAGTAATAGGCAACTTCGGAAGGATCCCTAATGGTTGACTGGTTCCTCTGTTAAAAGCCAACAGATTCTGGGTAACAGGCATAAGCGGTGGAGAACCAAAATCTTGCGAAGTAGTGGAAGACATAATACTAATAGACGCGCCTTCATCTATAATGGTGCTGGGTATGACCAAATCAAATTTCTGTACCGTGATCTCAAAAGGCACATAATAAGGAAGGCAATATCCTACAAATCGACCCCAATCGAAGGAAGCGACCAAAATACTTGGGGGGGATACCATCGAACTGAGACAGTTTTCCCTTGGTGTTACTAGAGTAAGAGGAGCACTCTCCTAGACTTCCATCACAGGAGTAGGAGGAGCAACTTCTTGCACTATAGGGATGGAAGAATCTTTCGCCAAATCTGAGGAATCTGAAGAAACAAGAAGAACATGAGGGGGATGAGATCGATTCTCAACGGAAAAGACCTGATGAACCATTGATGGGGTTGGATCGACCGATTCCACGACCAATGGTTGGTGGCGAACGAATTCTTGAATTTGAATTTCTGGGGGAGTGGGATTGACCAAGGATGACTCTTGACCAACCTTTGAATAAACTAGTGGAGGACTCGAAGAATGTTTCTGGTAACCAGTCAGAAGGCAGGGTGCAGAAACAATGGGGTTGTCCAGCACTCTCTTGGCTTCATCCATGTACGGAAAAAGGTGAATGGGATGATGCCCTTCACACAAATTACAAGGATTGGTAATATTTCCCTGTTTCTTATGAGTCTTACCAAGTTTAGTCGAAGATGTGTCTTTATATCTTCTAGAAGCCAATGTCAACGGCGAATGGCCATCAGATCATGCATCAAGTACCTTGGCAATACCAAGGTAGTCTCGAAGCAAATGGTTACCTTTGTAGAGCATCCAAGGGAATTTTACTTTCCATGGAAGCATGGATGGTTCTGCAAGGGAAAGCTCTTTAGGCGCAATAGCTGTCGTATTAGCCTCTCACTTATCTGAATTCTTCTTCTTTTTCTTCTTCTTCTTCTTCTTAGCCACCTGGCTACTGGAGTCCAAAATTTCACCAGGCGAAGCAGAAGAGGAGGAAAAAGAAATAGGCAAAGAAGGGGAGAGGTCCACCTTAGAAGCAACATGATGTTGTTCTGGTGGAGGAGATGGCTATATGGTGGACGGAACACTCGGGACCACCGAGGTTGAAAATAACCATACAAGCAATCCAACAGTTAAACCAGGCGGGGACAACATTGCCATATAAGGAGCACCAACATTCCCAAAAGTAGGAAAAGGACCAGGATTCCCTTTGGAAGGGATTCTTGGGTTAGCGAACTCCGGAAACGTTGCCATCAGAAGCAACTTCAAAACAACACCCTAAGGAAACTAACTTTAACAAGGAATATTTCGTGGTCAGTTAATTTGTAATACATTGAAAGAAAACTCTACTGTTTCATATTTTAAGAGTCGAGAAACAGGAAAATGTGACTCTATCACTTTCAGGTTGGAAACGAGCATGAAAGGATAAGTGCTCGATGATATTTTCAAATTTATGGAGTCAATAAAGATCGAAAATGACTGCTCAGGTAGTCTAGGTAAAAGGGTGTACCAGGTTCCCCTGAATTGCCATATACACCTTGGTTATAAAACGAAAGAAGAATCAACCAAGGACTTGATGTACGTGCAGGTAGTCTCCCCGAATGTTGTGTTCAGTGTATCATAGTTACAAGGTGGCAGAATCAGCTTCCTATGGATAAAAGGATTGCAACCTATAGGGGTCTCCCTTTATATACTCGACAGTACGGGGAGCGCAATTCTGTACTAGAACTATCTGAAGCCAGATGGTGAGCCACAACTGCTAGGTTTTAAGACGTCGGAACACGTCTCTAACTTAGACCACTAAATTTTTCCTTAAGTTTCAATGTTGCCTTAGGTTAATTGAATAAATTTTAATTTGATCTTGTATTTATGTTTCAATTCCAAGGTCCTACCGAATGTTGGATCTCACAAATTCTTGAATGCAAGCTACATGCCATAGAATACCATGTCGTTCAATGAAGATCTATCTACGAGAAGGTTAGGAATTTCAAGAAATACAAAATAATGAGAACTCAAAGAAGTATTCACTACATAACCTGATGCAAGCTAATGAAAAACGAGAAATCTCTCCTAGAATGCCAAATTCTAGTTATGCGAAAGATTTTCCAATTTCATGATGAAACAAGAATGTAAACAAAATATGTTTTTGATTTTTTCAATGTAATAGAGCAAGTGCACTAAATAACATGAAAAACAAATCCTTACACTAGTTCAAGAATGCAAATGCAAGAGTCAAAGCAAAATGAGTTCAATCAACTCACAAGAAAAAAAAAACATAGACTCAAACCAATGTCACAATCTCTCAAATCGAAGAAAGATTTCAAAACAGATCCGTACAAGAAATGTGAGCTATGATTGGAGCAAGAGGAAGAAAAACTGAATGAAAGAGACAAGACTCACTCAAGGCTCATTTCACCAAAATCAACCACTCAAAAAGGATTCAGGGAGCTGAACGCAATCAAGAAAATGATGAAGGTGATCACGAAACAAGAGACCCAAACTCCTATGGGAGGCTCAGAAAATCAAAGCACTAGAAATCTCTAAAGCGATGATGCTAAAGGGAATGGACAAAAAACCGAAGGATGAAGGCTAATAACAGTCACAAACAAACCCAAAGAATTCAAATCAAGCCATGAAAACACCTAGAGATATCAGGATGGACCAAAAACTCCAAAACAGGGCAAACCCTAGCACCTACAGGAATTGGCGCAATTGTCTGGCTGTAATCCGTGCCAGACAGGGGATGGCGCGGGTGATGAACTGGCAACTTGTGCTAGTGGGCATGACTGTCAGGCTGGAAACCGCGCCAATCAAGCCAACCTTGAAAAGATGAAAATTTTGGAAAACCAAAGGTCGGATCTAATCCTCTGGGGCTAAACAGGGGTCTAAGACTCAGTAAAACAACCAGAAAAGGCAAGCTAAGCAATCAAAGACCAAGAAGAATATCTAATAAATGAAAGAAAAACTCACACTGATCCTCAGTGGAGTCGCCAAATTGTTACTCAAGTAAATCCCCTCTGTGGATAGAGGCGATCCCACTAGCCCTAGGCTGGGTCTAGAAACAAGGAATCATGCTAGAGTGTAGGTTCCTAGATGCTTAAATATAAAAGGATACGATAACATGGCCTACCTGTGGTCCAACTCTATCGTCGATTCCTGCAGTGATGATGAGAGTCGTTCGCTCCTGATCAAAGACAAGTCACGATCCTTCTGCCTATCATGCTCGGGCACCTGCACAGAGATCATAAAACTACAACCACATACCATATACTAATTCCATTCAACATCTATTAATCAGTCAGAGAAGACTAGCATATTACATTTAACACAAATGAAACACAAGATGAAAACCAGACAATAGTCACTTATATTAAGGTATGTTGTGGAGGTAAATCCCCTCTGCAGATAGAGGGATCCCTACTAGCCCAGACCGGGTCTAGCAACAATCGTTCATGCTATAGTATAGGTTCCTAATTGCAAATAAATCGACCAACGATGAAGGCTTACCTGGAATCCAATGCTGTTGCTTGTAGAAAAGGTGGTGCTCCCGTTCCTTAGCCCTGGCAGATCATGACCCCCACGATCTCCGTGATGGACACCTGCACATACGAGAAACAAAACAAACGTAAGTGTAAAATCCAGTAGATGCAACTATATGTCAGTCAAAAAGGACATAACTCAACATTATAAACAACAACAAGAGTGGAACCATAACCAATAGTCGTTTATTATTAATCAATCAAAGAAAGAATACAACCATAGTTCTGAAGTTGAATTCTCCTTCGGAGGGTCGCTAGCAGAACACGTCTCGAAAAGCCTGTCAAGGATGGGACAAACCTCTCTCTTCAGATCTTGACAATAGTCTCCTTGCTTGAGTTTGGCCTTAGGGGAATAATCAAGGCTCTTGCAGCATAAAGCTCTTGGGAATTTAGGGAACTTGAAGACTAGCTTGCAATGGAGATCAGCAAGCTTTTATAGATGGAGGAAGGGGAGTTGGGATCCCTATAATCATGGGATTGGCCCTATCATCAAGGAAGCTTCCATGAGAGGTGGCAAACCACTTCCTCTCTATGGATATCCGTATCCAAACCTCCCAACTCAAGATAGATAACAGTCCAGGAATTTGTTAGGACGAAACTTCCACCATTTATTTTTAAAAAACACTGCTTAAATTGGCTGGCGCAAGTGCGACTCTGGGACAGAGCACCAATTGGCGTGCCCTCTTTGAAGGATTTCCCCCATTGGTGCGGGTACTAAACTGGCTGCCCGCGCCAATGAAAAAAGAGGTGTTTTTAGGGTTTTTTGCGAAGAGATGTCTTCAGGGCAATGAAAGCTCATGCTCAGAGGGATGTCATGAAAGTATTTTCAAGTCTTGTCTTTGCTCATAGGTCACAGAATGAGCCCTCCAATGTGAGGGATGGGGAATGGCAGGGACGGTGACAAATTTCTGTGTAACAGATGCCCCCTAAAGTATGAGGCCCGAACGAGAGAGAGGGGTGAAATGCTTTACGAGAACGTGTCCAACTGAAAACTCCGCCGTCGGAAAACCCGCGTGAAGAAGTACAACTGATGTCTCAAATACATGATATATGTGGTATGGGCACAACCATCCATAACAGAGTATACAATAAACCCGATCCAAGGCATGGATGCAGCCATCCAATGAGGATCGATAAATAGACTCAGGTATGGTCGCAGCCATCCAATAAATGAGTCATGTAAATAATCATGATAATCCACAAACTCGCAGCCTGGATTACAACAGACACAATCTAGGGTCTAGCACTCCATCTCAATCCGAACATAGTACAAGTCCAAGCATGCGAAGAAATGAGCTGAAGTCGAACATGAAAGAACATCGTCTGATTACCAGCCAATGATGAAAGCTGTTAACAGACATGAGAGGTACCACCAATTGACAATGGCCCTCAAGGTACTACAGGTACAATCTACGGTATGTGAATCAATGAGCTGGCGTCGAACACCCGTAGAATCACTCGATCGGAGGCCAATGATGAAAACCTCACGTCGAATGTGAAGAACCTGCCATTGAGGCATGCAGGCTCCAAGGTACCAAAAGGGAGTCTCTAGATCAACTTCTTGGATAATGAGCTGAAGTCGACAGGAAGTGACCTTGATCGAAGGTGGGCCATAGTGTTTCCAACATCATCGACGTGAGATAGAGGAACATAGTGTTTTTGTGAATCACGATCAGATGAGAATTAGAGGAAGGTTGGTACTTGCAGAGGTCAACTTCTCTTGAACATATGAATGGCACGACAGTGGACCTGGCAGTATTTGAAATGAAAATATCAGAGGTCATAGTGATGAGGCAAAGAGCAGATGATAGGCCAAAAGGGATTACCCAAACCCACAGAGGAAAGTGAAAAACGAGATGAGATGTCCCCAACCCGACACGAATGCAGACAAGTGCCATGTTCAAGAGCGATATACTGCCGACATGAAAATGATGCTGGTTCCATTTTTTCCCTGCCATTTCTGGCAAGTACCCCAATTATTTTTGGTAACAAGCTTGAAGGGGATACCATATTCTTGTAATATAAGTCCGTCCTTCAGACGGATCCATCCTAGTACGTTTAACGAGCCCTAGGAAGGAGCGACTCGGATAGCGTCATTATGACTGAGTCCAATGTCATCAGGGTTTAATGAGTTTGACAAAGGAAGAACTCGGCATATTTTCATGTTTAGAGAGTTTGAAAAGACAGCTGAAAAGTAAACTCCAATGGTCCCTTTTCGTGAATAGTTCCTTAGATCCGAAAAGGTAGAAAACTATGTCTGAGAAAACCTCCTAGTCACGATAGGCTAGGGTATTCCTTTTTCGTAAATAATCTATCCCAGCCTGAAAAAGGGGTAAACGTATACTGGGTAGATGTCGTTTCACAGCCACTTTAACGAGATCGAAATGAGAAGGGCCTTGGCAATATTTTCATGTTTAAAGAGTCAGAAAAGAGTTGAAAGATGACTCCAAAATGACTTTTTCGTGTTTTTACTGAGTCCGAAAAAGTATAAAATACAACTCGTTCCCCAGTTGAGTCGCCAATTTGTTGTGGAGGTAAATCCCCTCTGCAGACAGAGGCGATCCCTACTAGCCTAGACTGGGTCTAGCAACAATCGTTCATGATATAGTGCAGGTTCCTAATTGCAAATAAATTGACCAACGATGAAGGCTTACCTGGAATCCAACACTGTTGCTTGTAGAAGAGGTGGCGCTCTCGTTCCTTAGCCCTGGTAGATCACGATCCCCATGATCTCCGTGATGGACACCTGCACATGCGAGAAACAAAACAAACGCAAGCGTAAAATCCAGTAGATGCAACTATATGTCAGTTAGAAAGGACATAACTCAACATTATAAACAACAACAAGAGTGGAACCATAACCAATAGTCGTTTATTATTAATCAATCAATGGAAGAATACAACCATAGTTCTGACGTTGAATTCTCCTTCGGAGGGTCGCTAGCAGAACACGTCTCGAAAATTTTGTCAAGGATGGGACAAACCTCTCTCTTCGGATCTTGAAAATAGTCTCCTTGCTTGAGTTTGGCCTTAGGGGAATAATCAAGGCTCTTGCAGCATAAGGCTCCTGGGAATTTAGGGAACTTGAAGACTAGCTTGCAATGGAGATG
The DNA here is from genome assembly GCA_034641835.2 of Pinus albicaulis. Taxonomy (NCBI): domain Eukaryota; kingdom Viridiplantae; phylum Streptophyta; class Pinopsida; order Pinales; family Pinaceae; genus Pinus; species Pinus albicaulis. Next base: position 1,660,805,680 of record CM076575.1, on the reverse strand, counting down.
AGCAAGCTTTTATAGATGGAGGAAGGGGAATCGGGATCCCTATAATCATGGGATTGGCCCTATCATCAAGGAAGCTTCCATGAGAGGTGGCAAAACACTTCCTCTCTATGGAGATCCATAGCCAAACCTCCCAACTCCAGATAGATATCATTCCAGGAATTTGTTAGGATGAAACTTCTGCCATTTATTTTTGAAAAACACTGTTTAAATTGGCTGGCGCGAGTGCGACTCTGGGACAGAGCGCCAATTGGCGTGCCCTCTTTGAAGGATTTCCCCCATTGGCGCGGGTACTGAACTAGCTGCCTGCGCCAATGTAGAAAGAGGTGTTTTTAGGGTTTTTTGCGAAGAGATGTCTTCAGGGAAATGAAACCTCATGCTCAGAGGGATGTCATGAAAGTATTTTCAAGTCTTTTCTCTGCTCACAGGTCATGGAATGAACCCTCCAATGTGTGGGATGGGGAATGGCAGGGACGGTGACAAATTGCTGTGTAACAAGGTAGAAAGAAGGGATACAACCATGCTTTGACGTTGCAGTCTCCTCCAGCGGGGCTCGGGCGAATCATGTCTCAAAGCTCATCAAGAATTTTGACTGGATAAGGGACCTCTCGATGGAATTCATTCTTGATCTACCTTCTCAGTTATTCAACTATGGTTTAGTTCTCCAAGCTTAGCATTCCAGGTACATAATCTTCTTGTTCAACTAGCTTCCATGATGGGAGAAACCTCATTTATATAGGGTGAGAGGGAGAAGTTAGGATCCCTATTATCATGGAAGGGAGACCTATCTTTTAGGAGTGCCCCATATGAGTAGGAAACTACTACCTAAAGAGAGATATCCATGGTTTATCCAGTTAAGCACTTCCTGTGACTCACCCTAGAGGTGGTTGAAGGAAACTTTTGCCTCTAGTTTGTTAAAAAAACGTTCCCAAAAAGGCTTGCGTAGGTACAACACAGGGACAAAGCACCAGTTGGCGCAACCTCTAGTGTACTTTCTCCACATTGGCACGAGGGGTGAACTGGCTACCCACGCCAATGCCAAAACATGGATTTTGATGGGATTTTTGAGAAAGTATTCTGCAGGAGAAATGATGTTCTTATATAGAAGGATGTAGGGAAAGTGCTTGCAGAGGATGACACTACTCATAGGTCACAAGAAATATCCTCCAATATGCGAGGTGAGGGATTGTAGGGTCAATGAAAAATTGTTGTGTAACACACCCAGATAAACTTGATGGGAATAAACAATGAAGATGCCATTTTTCTTACCTAGGAAAAACAAGAGTTGTACATGTTATAGCAATTACAATGAGAATATGGTGAGTCCTTTGACTACAAACAAGGCTATGAATCTTCTATATACGAAGTTCATAAACATTATAGCCTTAGAAGCAAAAAGAACACATAGATTGTTATTAATAAATCATTCCAAACCCAAACTAAGAAAATAATAGAAGCTCCTGTGACCAAAGTTCTACAAATTCTCCCTAGAGAAACTCATAAAAATTCCACCCTAAATATTGTACACATCACATCAACTACTACTCAAACCATCCCAGACAAGGAAGTTGAAAACAAAATAGTTGACACACAAACTGAATTACCAAGTGTTGATAAAGAAGAAAAAACTACACAAACCACAATCGGTAAAAATGAAATGATTAAATAAGAAAAAACTCAAATGCCATTCAATATCAAAAGTGAGATAGAAAAACTGAAAATACCAGTTCCTTTAACAGAGTTGGTGAAAAATGACTCTTACAAGGCACAAATTACTGAAACATTAAGCATAGCTGAAGCTGAATATGTTTTCAACATCAATGATGATATTTATTATTTGGCCTTGAAGTAAATGGAAAACATTAGCAAGGTGGTGTGCCTCCATTCTATATTAGCCTAAACATTCATGATAAAATCTTACGCAATGCTATGTTAGATTTAGGATCATCTCATAACTTATTGCCTAAAGAAGTCATGGAAGAATTAAAATTAGACATCACCAGACCCTATAAGGACCCTTTATCCTTTAATTCTAGTCAAGTTAAATGCCTTGGCCTGATTAAAGATCTACGTGTAACTCTAGTCCAGTGCCCAATAAAGAGTACTGCTATGGACATAGTAGTTGTTGATATCCCTCCCAAATATTGTATGTTATTATCTCTCTCATGGGGACCAAAATTATAGGTATCTCTACATTTAGACATGTCATATGCTACCATTTATGTGTTTGGTCAGGAAAGGAAGCTATATAGAGAAACTTGATAAAATACATGGTAAGTAGTTCATAAAGATCACAAAATTTCCCCATATATTCCATGCATTCTGATTTGAACTCATTTATCTTATGTAATTCAGACAATGACAAAGATAAAATCACAACTCTAGAAGAATAACACAAAGAAGTTGATTCTGAGAATATAACCAATGAATATTTGTGACATTTACATTTTGATGACTCTGTGAATAGATTAGAAGTAGGAGCTGGAGTATGGATCTACAATTTAGAGAATGATCATTAAGAAGGATATGCTTTCAGATTAAATTTCCAATGCACTAATAACATGGTAGAGTATGAAGCATTAGTGCTAGGCCTTCAAATCGTAAGAAAACTTGGAGGTAAGAGAGTTTCCATCATGGGAACTCAGAACCCATCATAAAACAAGTCAAGGGAGAGTAAATTGTTAATAACTCTAGACTTAGTCATTATAGAGAAACCATCCTCGACTTCATTAGATGTTTTCTTGAAACTAACTTTGTTGTCATTTCAAGAAAGCAGAATATGCAAGCCCATAGCTTGGAAAAATTTTCTATCACATGCAAGTTACCTTTTCAGCCAAATCATCACTACACAGCTAAGGTAATACATAGGCCAACCATACGTGATAATTTGAAGTATTGGCAAATCTTTTCACAAGACTCACAAATTTATGATTTTCTAAATTGTGAAGGAGAATTTCAGAACTAGAATATAGACATTGACTATACATTAGATTATACCATGAATAATGAACTAGATGTAAATTATGTAAATAAGATAGAACCAACAAAATTCACTAAAGTATAAATAGAATAATTAGAAACAGTAGAAATTGAGGAATTAATCAATGATGAATCAGACGTTTTAAACCTCAAGGACAACATTTTTCCTAAGGGATTAGCCCTGCTAGAAGATATTTTTGACTCCAATGATGTAGAAGAAAACCTAAAATGGAGCCTCTAAGGTCAGATATAGAGGAATGCAACACTGGAACAAAGAAAAATCCAAAACTTATCAAGTTATCTAAGAAATTACCTCCAGCTGAAAAGTTGAAGTACATTAGCTTGTTTAAAGTGTTCCAAGACATCTTTTCCTGGATTTATGAAGACCTCAAGTCTTATGATACCAACAGTATCCAGCATAAGGTATCAATTAAAGAAAATCAGAAGCCCTTTAAACAAAATTCCTTTAACCTTATTCTTATGCCATTAACGGAAAAAGAAGTTAAAATGGTGTACAATGCTCAAATCATAGCACCCATCAGATATTCTGATTGGGTCTCTAATTTAGTCCCCACTAGGAAGAAACATGAGAAATCAGACTTTTTGTTGATTTTAGAAACTTGAACAAAGTATCACTGAAGGATAACTGTACCCTCCCTAAAGTGGACCAAATTCTCCAGAGGGTAGCAGGCTCATCCATAATTTCATTACTTGATGGATTTTATGGATACAGCTAAATCCTAGTCCAACCTAAAGATCAAGCTAAGACTGCATTGACCACTCCTTGGGGAACTTTCATGTACTTGAAAATTCCCTTTGGACTGATGAATGCTTGAGCAACATTCCAAAGAGCCATGGACATTGCATTTTCAAAGTAAATCCATGAATTTTTAGTCATTTACCTAGATGATATCACAATGTTTTCCAAATCAGATAATGAACATCTGGATCATCTACGAAGAGTATTCGTAAAATGCAGAAAGTTTGGGATATCCTTAAATCATAAAAAGTCACTTTTTGGATTAGAAGAAGGAAAAATCCCGGGACACATTATTTCAAAAGAGGGAATTAGAATTGATCCAGCTAGAATATAAGCAATCTTGAATATTATTCATCTTAGAAACATTAAAGAGTTATAAGCATATTTAGGCAAAATAAATTTTCTTAGAAGATCCATCTCTAACTTAGAAGAACTACTTAGAAATTTGAATAACATGTTGAAAAAGGATTCAATACTTAAGTGGTTAGTAGAGGCTAAGCAGTCTTTTGAAGCAGTCAAAGAAGATCTTACTAAAACACATGTCCTCATAATTCCTAATTTTAAGAGAGATTTCATAATTTTTTCATTTTCTTCAGAACACACCATTATAGCAGTCTTGTGGCAAAAGAAATATGAGGATTATGAACAACCCATTGCTTTCTTGAGTAAATCCTTGAGAGATGCGACAGTATAGTATAATATCATGGAAAAACAAGTTCTTGCTTTAGTGAAATCCATGAATGATTTCAGAGTGTACATTATATACTCTCACATAATAGCATATTTTCAAAACTCAGTTGTAAAGGAAATTCTAACTCAGAATGTGTCTGATGGAAAGAGAGGCAAATTGATTGCCACAATACTAGAATATAACATTCAAATCTAGCCTACAAAATTAATTAAAGGAAAAGGTTTAGCCAAACTCATGGCTAAATCGAACTATGAGGCCTTAGACTAAATTTAATTTCTACCCTAGATGATCAGGAAGAGATGGCGACTCCATAATTTAGTGAACCTTTTATAGATTCACCTTGGTATGTAGACATTATATTTGTTTTACTCAACTTACAAGCTCCTCCTAGTTTATCTAGAACTAAAAATAGATTCCTAAAAATGAAAGCAATGAAATATGTTATATTAGATAATTTTTTATTTTGGAAAGATCATGGCAGCATCACGTTGAATTTTTTATTGAAATATGAATCTGAAAAAGTCATGCGAGAATTTCATGCAGAAGATTTTAGAGGACACCTATATTGGAAAAAAACTGCTGATAAAATTTTGAGGGTGGGTTTTTATTGGCCCACTCTTTTTGCAGATGATAGAAAGTATGTGACCTCCTGTCACAAATGACAAATATTTGAAGGGAAGAAGAAACCCTTACCACTACCCCTCAAAACCATCCCAGTAGAAATGCCATTTCAACAATGGGGTTTAGACTTGTTTGAATTTTTCATTGAAATTTAAAATTCTGGCTTCTAAAAGAACATAATATACCAAGGCTCATCCTGATCCATAACCTACTACAATTGTTGATGATGTTGAATTTTTTTTAAGAAAACCTAAAATAGTAGAGAATCAAGGAAGTAGTTGTCAGTTAATCAAAGCAAATTCACTTCCTAAGGAGTTATAAAGCATAGAAGATATTCAATTTGATTTATCATTTGAGTGTTCTTTGTTTCGTAATAAATCTGAAAACTCAGTTCATGATACTTTAATAGAGACCAATTTTATTCAATTTATTGAATCAAAGAAGGATACTATATAGCTTGATTTAGATCAACAGGTTCTAGATACTTTTGACAAACTTGATGCTTTAACTTCAACTCTAGTAAATTGCATAGACGAAGCCTTTTTTCAACAGTTAGTTGAATTAGCTGCCCTAACTGCTGCTACCCCTAAGCACTCTAGAGTATCTTAAGAAATGGTAAATACATCTCCAGTCAGTACCAACTCATCTATAGTATTCACCACAGTTCATTCCACTAAACCATTCATAACCAAACTTCCTCTCCAACCTAAAGTTTCAAGTCCATATTCAATTTTTATTCCATCTTTAAGCACCACTAAATTACCTCCCAATCAAGCTAAAATCTTAGCCATGGTAGCCAGATTTGCTCCTTTGGCCTTACAGGCCCCTTTAGATGCCATGCCACAAGATTAACAGAGTAAAATTTTTTAGTTTGATGGTACTGGTCAATATAATCCTCAAAAACATGTAGATAAAATGACAATTTTTTTTGAGTTACATGAAATTAATGAGGCAGATGTACAAATGATATTATTTGCACAAACACTAGAAGGAGATGTTAAAAAATGGTTTATCGCTTTACCTGCTGTTCATATTGCTGATTTAGCTGCTTTCAACCGATTGTTTATCAGTAGATGGGAAAGAAAGAAAAACCCTCTCATAATGGCCGAAGTGTCCTTAGACACGCAATTTTATTAATCAGAAAAAAAACAATTACATTGGAATTATGCAAGAGTTTACACCCGAACAACAAAAACACTCTTACAATGAGCTATTTATAAGCTCAATGTCCTAACTTCCACTAATTATGGATCACTTATTAAATAACAAGTGTCCACTTACATTAAATGACCTCATATCTATTCTACTAGCTTTATTCCTAACTTAGAGCCTAGGAAATGACTCTTTTCTAGAGTCCTATTTTTAATAACAAATTTCTATTTCTAAGTATCTCAAGAATTTATTAAATATTCTAGAATAATAATTATTAATTTAATATCTTAAATTAATAATTATTTTATTCAAACTTTATATCCTATGATAATATTTATTTTTGGATCATCTAACATTCCCCCCTATGATCCAAAGATACATTACAATAGATACCAAGTTCATCCCTGAACTTAGTAAATTTTATTCTGCCAAGAGGTTTCGTGAAAATGTCAAAGGTCTGATCTTCTGAAGGGCAATACACTGGCTTGATGACGTCCTTTTCAATGAGAGATCTTATATGATGATACTTGGTGTCCACACGCTTTGTCTTTGAATGGAAAACTGGATTCTTGGCAAGCTTTATTGCTGATTGATTGTCGATGAATAACGAAGTAGCTTATGCTGGAGGAATTTCCAAGTCCTGTAAAACTCAACGTAACCAAAAAATCTCACATGTTGCTTCCCATGCTGAAATGTACTTTGCTTCTGCTGAAGAAGTGGCCACTGTAGTTTTCTTCTTGCAACTCCAGGAAACTATAGCTGACCCCATGTTCATTAAGTAACCTGAGGTTGATGCCCTGTCATCAATACTGCCAGCAAAGTCAGAATCTGAAAATCCACCAAGTACAAAATTTTTAGTCTTTTTGTAAAGAAGACCAAAATCTTTTGTTCCTTGGATATATCAAAGAACTCTTTTGGTTGCATTCCAGTGGCTATCTAGTGGTTCCTGCATAAAACATGAAAGAATACTGACTGCATAAGATAGATCAGGACGAGTGGTTGTCAAATAAATCAAGCTGCCAATCAACTGTCTGTAAGTAGTGTTGTCCACCTTTCCCCCCCCCCCTTCAAATTTTGAAAGTTTTAAGTTTTGTTCCATAGGGGTAAGGACATGCTTACAATCATGCATTCCAAATCGCTGAAGAATTTCTGCTGCATATTTACTCTGGGAAATGAAGATCTGATGTGGACGTTGGAATACTTCAACTCCAAGATAGTAGTGAAGTAGTCCCAAATCTGTCATCTTAAAACCTGCATGTAACTCCTTTTTCACCTGTTCAATGTGATCATCATTATTGCCTGTGATGATCAAATCATCGACATACATAATGAGAATGACCAGATATTTGCCCTGTTGGCGCACATACAAAGTATCATCAGATTCACTACAATGAAAACAAACTTTGTGAAGGTATTCATCCATTTTGGCATACCAAGCGCGAGGAGCTTGTTTTAATCCATATAAAGCCTTGATTAATTTGCAGACTTTATGTTCTTGCCCTTCAACTTCAAACCCTGGTGGTTGTGTCATATATACATCTTCTTGTAAGTACCCGTTGAGAAAAGCACTTTTGACATCCATTTGATGAACTTTCCACCCTTTTTGAGCGGCCAATGCAAGTGTTAATCTGATGGTGTCCCATTTAGCTGTAGGTGAAAAATTTTCTTCAAATCAATGCCTTCTTGCTACGCAAAACCTCTAGCGACAAGTCTTGCTTTATACTTGTCAAGTTCTCCATTTTGGTTGTACTTAACTCTGTAAACCCATTTGCATCCTATGGGTTTAACATTTGGAGGACAATAAACTAGTTTCCAAGTGTGGTTATCAATTACTGCTCGATATTCATCAATCATGGCTTGTTTCCATTCTTTATGTTTGACTGATTCTTTGTATGTGGAAGGTTCAGTAAAATCATGTGCTAGCAAGGTGAAAGTTGCTTCACTTCTGTGTTTCTGTCTTGTTCCTGTTTTATTTTGTTCATCAGGCTTTACATATTTCAATAGTTGAACTGCCCATTTTGGAAGTTGTTGCTCACTTGTTTGAGATTCTGAGAAGTCCCCATCATTGTAAAGGGGATTAATGTAAACTGATGTTCGTCGTTCAGGTGGTGAATCTGGAGAATCACTGTCAGAAGAACTGCTGCTGCTTGGAGACGTTGATGAACTGCTAGAAGACCCAGATGATTTTGTTGAAGTAGATGGACTTGATGACTCATCTTCAGAGGAAGGAAAATCAATTTCATACCAATTTGGTGAAGTTGGTTGACTTTGCATATTTCCTTTCCTTTTGCTGCCCTTAGTTTCTAACTTGTGAAGAAGATTTTCGATTTATTTAGCATTCTTATTCTCTATTTCATTAAAAATGACATCCCTACTCACAATAAATTTTCCATTTGTCAAAAGACGATACCCTTTATTTTCATTTGAATAGCCAATCATTGTGCATTTCAAACTTCTTGAATCAAGCTTAGTTCGCTTTTCTTTGGGAACTAAGGCATAACAGATGGATCCAAAAACTCGAAGATGTTTAACTTTAGGTTTGAAACCAAACCAAGCTTCATAAGGGGTGATTCCTTCTAACGAAGCAGTTGGAGATCTGTTTCTTAGATAGACAGCTGTATGGATTGCTTCTGCCCAATATGTTGGACTTAACCCTTTGAAATTTAACATGGATCTCGCCATGCCTAACAATGTGCGATTCATCCTTTCTACGACTCCATTTTGCTGTGGAGTGTAAACATTTGTAAGATGCCTTCTGATGCCATTTTCACTGCAATAAGTTTTGAATTCATTTGAATTGAATTCTCCCCCATTATTTTTCCTGAGAGTACCTATCTTTTCTTTGGCTTCATTTTCAACAAGTTGTCGAAAAATTTTAAATTTCTCAAATGCTTCTGACTTGTTTTTCAAAAAATAAACCCAAGTCATTCTACTGAAATCATCAATAAATAGCAAGAAATATTTGCAACCACCTAATGAAGTTTGTAGTGGACCACACACATCACTGTGAACTAGTTGCAACATCCTGTTTGCGCGCCATGAACTTGTTGGAAAACTTTCTCGACTCTGTTTTCCATAAATGCAGGCTTCACATTTTGCATTTTCCTTGTTGAAAGTTGGAATTCCTTTAACCATCCCTTGTTTCTGCAATTGAGAAAGACTATCAAAATTCAAATGTCCATATCTTACATGCCATAATCTTATAGGTGAAATTCTTGTAGTAACTGCCCCTGCAAAATCAGAATGCCTTGGAATAACTGTCCCTTTCATCCTTAACAGTTTTCCATCTTCATATCCTGTCATCACTGTTTGGAAGTTCTGTTTGACTGAATTAATATTAACTAAGCCATCTTCCATAATTATTTGATGTCCAGCTTGTCGAATCATGACCAAAGACAACAATTTTTTCTTAAAGGTGGGAACATACCACACATTGGAAATCAATTTTTCTCCAATGTCAGGGAGAAAAACTTTGACTGCACCTTTTCCATAAGGCGTATGTTTTGTATCATCTGCTAGAAATATGGAGTTAAGATGGCACTCTTGAAAATTCCAAAAGAAATCTCGTCTACAGGTCATGTGCTGAGTTGCTCCTGAATCCAAAATCCAAGCATCTTCATAATCACTCTTAATTTAGGAGGAAATTTGGATTGTTGGTGAAGAAGTGAAGACATATTCTAAGTCATTATCATCTTGATCTTGACCATTTGCAAATTTTGCTGAAGGTTGTTGAAACTTACAAATTTTATTGATAGATGTGTGACAATCTACAGCATAATGACCAACTCTGTTACATTGCCTGCAAACAATTTGACTCAAATCAGTGCCTCTTCCTTGAGACTGTCCTCTACCTAGAGACTGTCCTCGACCTCTACTTTTTACTTTGTTTTGAGATTGTCCTCTCCCTGGATTCTGTCCTGTGCCTTGCTGATATCCTCTGTTTTGATTGTTGCCTCTGCCTTGAGAATTTTTTCTTCCTGAATCGGAGCCTCTGTTGGAGTTGTTTCCTCTGTGTTGACTGTGACCATGACCTTGCGCTGCTTGATTTTGATTAAAATTACCTTTTCCTTTGTTTTTTAAATTGTTAGCTGAGGAGTTGCTAGTACTGGCCTCTGTGAGAAAAACATCTTCACCAACTTTCTTTTTCTTCCCAAAATTTTTATCATGTTGAGTCAACATTTCGCAGAGCTCCTCAAACTTTAGCTTTTCTAACTTTCTAGTTGTAGAGTTTCCAAAAAAAGTGTGTAGGAAGAATGAAGTCCAGAAATTAAAATAGCGACCATAAAACTATCATCTACTGCTTGAAAACCAACATTAACAATTTCTTGCTTAATATTCTTAATTCTGGAGATGTATTCAAGAATATATCCTTCTTCAGTCAATTTTTGATGCAACAATTTTAATTGTAGGTCAAATCTTTTTTATTCAAGCTGAGTATCAAACAATTCTTTAAAATTTCTCAAAGCAGACCATGCATTTTAACATTTTCGATATGGACATACATTTCATCATTGATAGAAGATTTAATGACAGCTAATTCTTTGGCATTTTTAACTTCCAATTTTGCTAGTGTAGCTGCATCTATAGGTTTATTTGGCTTAACATCTCCATCGCATATATCATGCGACAATTCATTATAAATGAGAGTGCTTTCGATGAGGCGTTGCCATGTTTTGTAAGATTTTGAGCCTTCAAGTTTGTCGGAATCAGAAAATAAATTAATCAACTTAGACATTGTAGTGTTTAAACTTCACACCACGAATCAAGCTGCAAAGAATATCAAGATGGGAAACACAACATGCAACACATGACGCAAAAAAAAATGAACTATTGAGGCTTGGCCTTGACCCTCGGATAGTCGTTGAAACAGGAGAAAAATGACTGAGCTTTGCACTTGGCTCTAGTCTTTTTCTCAAATATTTGCAAGGTAACTTTCAAAATTTGAATATTACAATGATGGTCTTGCACAATCTGGTAAAAAAAAAATTACCCCCCCTCAAAGTAAAATTACTTTGAGTTAAAATATCACTCCAGAAAAAAATTACAAAAAATCACCTTATTACTCCAACAAATTACAAAATCCTTATTACTCCAAGAAATTTTCAATAACATTACATAAAAAAAATCTACTTATTTCAACAAATATAAAGTGCTATGTGCTATGATCCCATTCACTTTTCAATATAGTTTAGACCCATTTTTGGTATTGCAAGTTTTAGAAAACTTATTCCTCAGCTCTCCTTATTTAACAATGATACTCTGTAGAATTTCTAATTTTCCCAAATTCTTTTTGAAAGATGTTTGCAGCTCTGAGAAAAGTGGAATGAATTTTTATTACAGCCTTTGTAATCACACCATAACTCATCATTGCAAGCATTATATACTAGTTGATTACAAAAATATCGGGGCACAATATCTCGATATTGCAAGCAGTATATACTAGTATAATAACACTTTATATCGAATTTAAAAGGTAGAACGACATCTGGTCACCATTAAATTAACGCAGGCCCAATTATCAAATTTAAAAGGTAGAACAGCATAAAGGCAGGTTTTGATTGATTATTTGACAAGCGTTATAATACTTGGGCACCATATCAAAATTTAAAAGGCAGAACGACATCTGCTTCACACGTTAAATTATGAAGAATGGAATAAATATTTACAACTTTCGAATCCTGCATGGTGGCATCAGCAGGTTTGGATCCGGTTTACAATACGACTGCTCAACTGCAAGCATATTGCTGCTCTCTAGAATTTGCCCACGAAATTTTCCCACAGCTTTCTGGAATTTGCCCATGGAATTTGGCGTTCTTTTCTCACTCCACGCAACACGTAGGTCCAAGAGTTTATGACTGTCACAGGACTAGTTGTAGATGTAAATCAAGCAATCGATTATCACAATTAATTATTCACATAAATCGATTCTCACAATTATTATTCCTGAGAGAGTTATAGTCTGGAATGTGGAGTAACATGTTGGATATTGTGGTTCACGTTGGTCATTTGCTGTTGTAGAAGCACTGTCAGACCTATTTTACATTCACGTTCAAGATAACACCAGTTTCTGTCTTTCTGACACTTGCAAACTCGTTAAACAGATCAAATTTGTTAAACAACGTTAAACGTTGTGATAAGAATGCAAGAAAAACACTTGCAAATGCATTAAAGAAATAAAATTCGTTAAAATGCTACGGCTCCTTTAGTGCATGTGCTATGTTAACAATGCTCTCCCTTTTTTTTATTTTATTGCAACAAAACTCTTACAAATAGTCACCTCAAAAATTTGAAATATTAAAAACAAAACTTCGACTTGTTTCAAATATCAATAGATGGGCATACCACGAATTGTCCAGCGTGTAACATAATTCAGATTTGAAAAATTTGGAAATAAAACAAAATTAAATTTCTTTTTCTAAAAAAAAATTAATTGATTGCATACCAAAAATTTGCTGGTCAATTTCAATGGAGTTGAGTTTTCCAAGAACTTGTAGAGCTAGAATCCTCCTCCTCATATCATTGCAACATTACCATAGCTCAGTACCACAATAATGGCTGAAGTGTGCTCAGACATGTAATTTTATTAATCAGAAAAAAAAAAACAATTACATTGGAATTATTAAAGAGTTTACACCCGAACAACAAAAACACTCTTTCAATGAGATATTTATAAGCTCAATGTCCTAACTTCCACTAATTATGGATCACTTATTAAACAAAAAGTGTCCACTTATATTAAATGACCTCCTATCTATTCTACTAACTTTATTCCTAACTTAGAGCCTAGGAAACGACTCTTTTCTAGAGTCCTATTTTTAATAACAAATTTCTATTTCTAAGTATCTCAAAAATTGATTAAATATTCTAGAATAATAATTATTAATTTAATATCTTAAATTAATAATTATTTTATTCAAACTTTATATCCTATGATAATATTTATTTTTGGATCATCTAACATCTCAAGGTATTATTTGAATATGATAACATTAGAAGAGCTCCTAATGAATTTGTTCACGATTATAGTATTAGGTTTAAGAACATTTACAATGAAATTCCAGCAAATATCAAACCTCCACCAGACTTAGCCCTAATTAAATTTCCAAATGGTTTTGACATGGACATGTCCTATCAATTAAGAGAAAGAAACCCTGAAACTTTAGAACAGATGCAGAGTAATGCAGTTAGTGTACAAGCTAACTTACTAGATAAAAGAGCAAGGATGAGGAATGAGAGGAGAGTGATATAACCATCCACTTCAAATAATAATATAAACAGTTTAACCTAACACTGGTAAATCAAGAGAAGTTTTACCTGATCAATAGATTAGACCACATTTCCAAGAAAATTATGCTGAAATTTCACAACAGCAGGAAGAAGACTAGGACACCCAGATAAACTTGATAAAAATAAACAATGAAAATGTCATTTTTCTTACCTAGGATGAACTAGAGTTGTACATGTTGCAGCAATTACAATTAGAATCTGGTGAGTCCTTTGACAACAAACAAGGTTATGAATCTGTGATCTACGAAGTTCATAAATAGTATAGCCTTAGAAGAAAAAAGAACACAAAGGTTCCTATTAAGGAATCAGTCCAAACAGAAACTAAGAAAACAATAGAAGATCATGTGACCAAAGTTCTACAAATTATCCCTAAAGAAACTCATAAACCCAAAATATTGTAGACATCACATCAACTGCTACTCAAACCATCCTAGACAAGGAAGTTGAAAACAAAATAGTTGACACACAAATTGAATTACTAAGTGCTGATAAAGAAGACAAAACTACACAAACCAAAATTGGTAAAAATTAAATGATTAAATAAAAAAAAAACTCAAATGACATTCAATATCAAAAGTGAGATACCAAAATTGGAAATTCCAGTTTCTTTAACAAACCTGGTGAAAAATGACTCATACAAGGCATAAATTACTGAAACATTAAGCATAGCTGAAGGTGAAGATGCTTTCAACCTCAATGATGATCAACCTAAGTTATTATTTGGCCCTGAAGTAGATGGAAAAAATAAAAAAGGTGGCATCCCTCCATTTTATATTAGCCTAAACATTCATGATACAATCTTACACAATTTTATGTTAGATTCAGGAGCATCTCCTAGCTTAATGACTAAAGAAGTCATGGAAAAATTAAACTTAGAAATCACCAGACCCTATAAGGACCTTTTCTGCTTTGATTCTAGTCAAGTTAAATGCCTTGGCCCGAATAAAGATCTATGTGTAACTCTAGTCCAGTACCCAGCAAAGAATATTTTTATGGACATAGTAGTTGTTGATATACCTCTCAAATATGGTATGTTATTATCTCGCTCATGGGGAGAAAATTTACAGGGATCTCTACAATTAGACATGTCATATGCTACCATTTTTGTGTTTGGTGAGTAAAGGAAGCTATACAGAGAAACTTTTCTGAAATACATGGTAAGTAGTTCAGAATGACTACAAAATTTTCCCATCTATTCCATGCATTCTAATCTGGACTCATTTATCTTATGAAATTCAGACAATGACAAAGATAAAATCATAGTTCTAGAAGAAGAAAACAAAAAAGTTTTTTTTGAAAATATAGCACATGAATCTTTGTGGCATTTAGTTTTTGATGGCTCTGTGAATAGATTAGGAGGATGAGATGGAGTATGGATCTACAATTTAGAGAATGATCATTCAGAAGGACATGCTTTCAGATTAAATTTCCAATTCACTAATAACATGGAAAAGTATGAAGCATTAGTGGTAGGCCTTCAAATCATATGAAAATTTGGAGGTAAGAGAGTTTCCATCATGGGAGACTTGGAACTCATCATAAAACAAGTCAAGGGATAGTACATTGTTGATAACTCTATACTTAGTCGTTACAGAGAAACCATCCTGATCTTAATAAGAAGTTTTCTTGAAACTAACTTTTCTGTCATTTTAAGAAAGCAGAATATGCAAGCCCATATCTTGGCCAGTTTTGCTAGCACATGCATGTTACCTTGTCAACCAAATCATTAGTACACAGCTGAGGTAAGATATAGGCCAACCATACCTATTAATTTGAAGTATTGGAAAATATTTTCACAAGACTCAAAAATTTATGATTTTATGAATTGTGAAGGAGAAGTTCAGAACTATAATATAGACACTGGCTATACATTAGGTTATACCATGAATAATGAACTAGATGTAAATTATGTAAATAAGATAGAACCAAATAAATTCACTGAAGTAGGAATAGAACAAATAGAAACAATAGAAATTATGAATTGTGAAGGAGAATTTTAGAACTATAATATAGACACTGACTGTACGTTAGATTATACCATGAATAATGAAGTAGGTGTAAATGATGTAAATAAGATATAACCAAATAAATTCACTAAAGTTGTAGAGCAAATAGAAACAAAAGAAATTGAGGAATGAATCAATGATGGATCAGAATTTTTAAACCTCAAAGAAAAACATTTTTCCTAAGGGATTATCCTTGCTAGAAGATCTTTTTGACTCCAATGATGTAGCTAGAAAACCTAAAATGGAGCCTCCAAGGTCAGATATAGAGGAATGCAACATAGGAATAAAGGAAAATCCCAAACTTATAAAGTTATCTAAGAAATTACCTCCAGCTGAAAACTTGAAGTACATTAGCTTGTTTAAAGACTTCCAAGACATATTTGCATGGAGTTATGAAGACCTCAATTCTTATGATACTAGCATTATCCAACATAAGATACAAATTAAAGAATATTAGAAGCCCTTTAAACAAAAGCTAAGGAGAATTAACCCTGTTCTTATGCCATTAATAGAAAAAGTAGTTAAAATGATGTATGATACTGAAATCATAGCACCCATTAGATATTCTGATTGGGTCTCTATTTTAGTCCCTAGTAGGAAGAAAACAGGAGAAATCAGACTCTGTGTTGATTTCTGAAACTTGAACAAAGTATCACTGAAGGATAACTATCCCCTCCCTAAAATGGACCACACTCTCTAGAGGGTAGTAGGCTCATCCAAAATTTCATTACTTGATGGATTTTCTGGATACAACCAAATCCTAGTCCAACCTGAAGATCAAGCTAAGACTACATTCACCACTCCCCGGGGAACTTTCATGTACTTGAAAATGCCCTTTGGACTGATGAATACTGGACAAACATTCCAAAGAGCCATGGACATTGAATTTGCAAAGGAAATACATGACTTTTTAGTCATTTACCAAGATTATATCACATTTTTTTCCAAATCAAATAAGGGACATCTAGATAATCTTAAGAAGAGTATTCATAAAATGCAGAAAGTTTGGGATATCCTTAAATCATAAAAAGTCACTTTTTGCATTATAAGAAGGAAAACTCCTGGGACACATTATTTCAAAATATAGAATTAGAACTGATCCAACTTGAATATAAGCAATCTTGAATGTCAGTCATCCTAGAAACATTAAAGAGTTACAAGCATTTTTAGGAAAAATATTTTTTCTTAGAAGATTCAACTCTAACTTAGCAGAAATACTTAGAAATTTGAATAACATGTTGAAAAAGGATTCAATACTTAAGTGGATAGTAGAGGCTAAGTAGTATTTTCAAGCGGTCAAAGAAGCCCTTACTAAAACACCTGTCCTCATAAGTTCTAATTTTAAGATAGATTTCATAATTTATTGATTTGCTTCATAACACACCATTGCAGTAGTCTTGCTGCAAAAGAACGATGAGGTTCTATGAAAAACCCATTTCTTTCTTCGGTAAATCCTTAAGAGATGAAACACTAAAGTATAATATCATGGAAAAACAAGCTATTGCTTCATTCAAAGCCATAAAATATTTTAGAGTGTACATTCTATACTCTCACATAATAGCATATGCTCCAAATTTAGTTGTAAAGGACATTCTAACTCAGAATGGGCCTGATGGAAAGAGAGGCAAATGTATTGCCACAATACTAGAATATAACATTGAAATCAAGCCTACAAAATTAATCAAAGGCCAATGTTTAGCCAAAATCATGGCTGAATCAAACTGTCAGGCCTTAGACATAAATTTCATTGCTGCCCTAGATGATCAAGAAGAGATGGTGATTCCACAAATCAGTGAACCTTTTATAGATTCACCTTAGTATGCAAACATTATATTTGTTTTACTCAACTTACAAGCTCCTCTTGGTTTATCTAGAAATAAAATTAGATTCTTAAAAGTGAAAGCAATGAAATATTGTATATTAGATAATGTTTTATTTTGGAAAGATCATGGTGGCATCAGTTTGAATTGTTTATTGAAATATGAAGCTGACAAAGTCATGCAGGAATTTCATGTAGGAGATTGTGGAGGACACCTATATTGGAAAACAACCGCTGATAAAATTTTGTGGGTAGGTTTTTACTGGCCCACTCTTTTAGAAGATGTTAGAAAGTATGTGATCTCTTGTCACAAATTCCAAATATTTGAAGGGAAGATGAAACTATTACCATTACCCCTCAAACCCATCTCAGTAGAAATGACATTTCAACAATGGGGTTTAGACTTCATTGGTGAAATTCACCCATCCTTCTCTGCCCAACATAAATAAATTTTGACAGCCGCTGACTACTTTACGAAATGGATAGAAGCCATCCCTTGTAGACAAGCCATAGAATCTATCATTATTTCATTTCTTGAGAACAACATCCTTTCTAGATTTGGATACCCACAAAACCTCATTACTGATAAGGCTGCTGCCTTAAAATCCAAGAAAATGATAGATTTTTGTATCAGATACCATATCACCCTAGGCCATTCCATTTCCTATTACCCTCAAGGTAATGACCTAGGAGAATCTTCAAACAAAATCCTAGTCAACGTCATCAAAAAGTTACTAGAGGATAGCAAGAAAAGCTGGAATAAAAGGTTGGTGAATGCCTTATGGGAAAACAAATTAACTACAAAGAAATGTATTGGTACCACTCCCTATCAATTAGTATATGGGATGGATGTTGTTTTTCCATATTGATTAGGAGTGCCAATGATGAAAATGATTTAAGAGCTACAAATAGAACCACATTATATCCAAAGGAGGATAAATCAAAAAATTCATTTGTAGCAAACCAGGGAAGAATTTTATATCAAATCCCAAGTAATTCAAGGAAAAATCAAGAAGATATTTGATAAGAAAACTAAAGAATATGATTTCTTCATAGGTGATCAATTATTCAAATGGGATTCCAGAAGGGAAGAAAAAGGAAAACATGGGAAATTTGACTTTCTCTGGAAGGGCCCATACATTATTTATGGTTACAGAGGCAACAATGCATTTTTCTTGAAAGAATTAGATGGAACAGATCTACCAGGTGAACCAGTCAGTGGTTGAATGTTGAAGTGCTACTTTTCACCAGAATAACTAGTATTTCATTTGATTCTATTTTAATCATTGTAAATAACGTAGTAAAGTTTAGGTTGCACTGGATGTTTATCTTGCAAAGTTGAAGCTCTAAGAGAAGGCCCTAAGATTTAAAATATATAACATCATATGTTTGAATAAAGGAGATCACAAAAAGCAGTTCCAAGCAAAGAAAAGCCAAAGTTCCAAGGCCAATGATCAGAAATTTCTTGACATCTCACAAGGAGATGCCATCGCAGAGTGGAGCCACTATTAGGGTCCTATACTAATAGACATCATAATTTTGAATTAGCCATGGTTAGTCTTGTAATATTGTACATAACTTTGCTTTTCTGCAATCGTTTTCCCATATTAAAAAATGAAAAGAGTGTATGTCCTAAAAGAATAATCAAAGGACCAAAAGAAAGAAAGATAAAAAAAATATATAAAATATGAACCCCACAAAGAAGAAGAAAAAATAAATTCTGAAACTGTTGCACATTCAAATGCCACTACTCTTAGTTTACATTAATTTTTCAAAGAAAATTGTGTGTAGCTTGTCCAAAATGCCACAATTCATGATGGTCATACAATCTAATCTTGGTCATTCATGCCTTTAAATTTCATGTTATGATAGTTAGTGAATAAATATCTCACCAAACAATTTTATTTTGGTAGATCAGTGGTTAGGTAGAGAATAAAAATGAGCTCAGAAGTTTAATTTGAACCATTGGAAGATATAAGGGTAGAAAAAAGTTAGTTTTCTTATCAAAAGAAAATAAAAAGGGTCAGAAAGCTCAAATGCACCTAATTAAGGAAAGGAAAAATGTTGGCATAAATAAAAGGGTAGGTATAATAGTTTTCAAAGTTATATAACCATCATTATGATTATCCCTTAAAAAGAGAAATTCACTTATTTAATCTTTGTCCCCTTTTTCCCCTTTGAAAATTCCCTTTCCCTTGCTGGTCATGCTAAAAATTGTTTCACTGATGGTAGCACTACTCAATAATAATTAAATATCCTTCAAAGAACCATATTTGTTGACTCACTCCCATGTCTCTTTGAGAAAAATAACACCTAGCAAAATGCTCTTTTTCATCATGATTTGTCTCAGTCAAAATCAGTCATCAAGAGCAGGTCTTAAAAATATAATTAGGTCATTACGGTTTTGTTTTTTCAAGGTCATTACTCCATCCAAATAAAGTTAGCAAGCATATGAGAGTGACTCATATAAATTTTTTCTTCTTTTGCAGGAGATCATTACTTTGTAACTATTTTATTATTCAAGTTGTAAATATTTCAATGCTTTTTATATCAAAATTCTATTTTTCTATAAAATCAAATACGTAAATTATTTTTATTTTTCAATATGTAATTTATGTTTTTAAAAGTAATAATTTTTTCCCTAGTTTCCAATTCAATCATTCTTTCCAAACTGAAAGCAAAGAAAGCCAAGCTCCATTAGCTAAATGAACCTGCAAAACGAAGAGTAAGAATGTCAAAGCGTATCAGGGATAAATTTTGAGAAGAAAAGTAAACATAAGGAAAGTGGGTAATTGAAATTATAAATTTAATTCACTTGATTATAAATCCATGCAAAACATAAAAGAAAAGCCTATTTTTTTCATTCATCCTTCAGCAATCCTAAACAAAGGAGAAATTTCGCATTTTCAGTGAGAAAAGAAGAAAATTCCAGGGTTGTTGTTCATTTGCGACAATCGTTGCGTGTTTGAGGGAGACGTTGCTCGTTTTATGGAAGTCATTGTGTGTTTGCCCAAATTTCTCATACTATTTCACCCGGACTCTGGGATTTTGGAAGTGGTCGTTGTGTGTTTTCTTAGGAAGACTAAAAAACATCTTACAACCTCCTACTTCATCAGCAAATTCCAGATCTCTATATGGGTAATCTTCAAAGCTCCATTAATTAGTGAGTAAACCATAGCATCATCTCATTAATATATTTGTGTCTTATAATCATTTGAAGTGTTTCCTGAGGAAGAAAACCTAGCTCTCATTTCAAACCTAATCTCTAAACTGTTATATATTCTCTTTCCCATTCCCATATATATATTTTCCATATCCCCATTCCCTAAAGTCAATACCACTCTTAATATTCCAGAATCCTAGGGTTTTCACTAACCTAGGTTCCCTTCACATTCCTATTACCTCCATTTTTCATAACACTTCATTTCAGTTCACATTCCCTCCATTTCATTTCATCAACCTACTTCAAATATGACTGAAGAGGAGAACATAGATACTAGTGAGGAATAAAGACTGAAGAAAAATCCATATAAAAAGGGAGGGAAATCATTAGGCTTGAACTAGTAACCACTAGAGATCTTATGGCATCTCCCACTGTGTAATGTTTCGAGCATGTGGGATGTTTTGAATTTTGTGAGAAAGTCTAGAAGATCGAGTATCATCTTATGTTGAGAATATTTTTCATTTCCAATCTTCATGATAGATAGGTTACTCTTGTCGAGGTTAATTTCACTATGTCCAATAATATCATTGTAGCTGCTACAAGGATTCCAAATGTAGGAGAAAAATGGTTTAAATAAGGAAACCTAGATCATTTCTACTATGAGCCATATATTAAACCAACATACAAGGATGACAAAAAGACAATTTTTCCTTTCTCTCATCTCCTTGACAAATATGTCCCCATGATGAGAATCATTATGAAACACTTCACCTGTGAGGGGAGGTTTTCTAGAATCTATTCTTATCATATCCGGCTCCTCATGCACTTCACTAGAGTCATAATTCTTCACATACCCTATTATCTCTCCCGAAACATTGCCAAAATGGAAAATATTGCCCAAAAGAGAGATTATGGTCATCAAATGCAGAGTCTTTTTCACCACTCCCTCATCAAAATGATAGTCATGCATCAACTTGATCAAATGAACATTCCATGGGACACCTTCATATCAAATGAGAATTTTACCACCCCACCTAGTCAACATGTCCAGAATGCCACTTCATCATCTCATCCTCCTACATTTGTCCCTCCATCTCAGCCTGTTCTTCATACATCATTACCAAGTCAACTTCATTCACCTCATTCACCTCATATTGAGCCTTCTTCTTCACCTTTCTATAACCCTAGATAACCATCACATCATGTTTCAGAATCATCATGATATTGAGGAAACATGGGCTACTTTGGCTGAGGTTGAGCCATTTCCTAAAACTTACCAAAGAGGTTATAGGCATATTTTTGCTTCACTTGGAGTGAAAGGGGCCATGCCTTATTCATCAACATAGCAGGTAAATAAAGGTAAGAAAAATTTAATAGAGCCAAACATTGATGATGAGGAGGGAAAACATGAAAAAAAGCAAGATTTTCATTTTATTGACTTAAGTGAAGGAGATGAAGACAAAATCAGCAACGCAACAATCAAGGAAAAGAGGAAAATATTAGTGAACTTGAAACCAATATTAAGAGGGCCAAGTATGTGATTGAATTCCTTCAACAAGAAAGTCAGCGGCTAAAGACCAAGCAGGCCATCAATGAGGTGAAGTGTATCAAAGCACAAAGACAGGAAGAAACGCCTAAAGCCTTACTTCAGGAAACATTAAAAATGTTTCGTGTACTTGATGATGAGGAGGATCAGCCTCCAAGATAGAGACCAAGGACTAGAGGGCTGAAAAGAGCTCTAGCCCTAGAGAAATAAAGGGAAGCTGGCCTAGTAGCCCAACTCACATCAAATGAACAGCTTTCCCTAGAAATAAACAAGGACATGGAACCATGGCTTGATAGAGCCAATGTACATTTGGAGAAGTTGCTAGAAAAGGCGAAAATGGACAATGACTTGTTGAGGACAAGGGTCAAACTTCATGCACAACAGGGGAGAATTGCATTGGCCAAGCTCAAAAGAGCCAATGCTAAAATTGAATATTTGACCAAGCAAGGAGAGAAAGAGAAGTTAGAAATACTTGATGAGGTTTCACTCCATGCCTCAATAACTTTATGAGAAATTACCCTCACCATTTTTACAAAATTTTGGCACACTTTGCACTTTTGTTCATTTATGTGCTTTTGAGCATTTTTGCACACTTAAAATTTTGCAAAGGCGAAGCGACCTGGACACTACACTATTTTTTGGGGAATCCAAATGAAAAATGACCACCACCGGCATGTTCATATTAATTAAGAGATCAACCCTAGCAAGTTTCAAAGTTTTTGGAGGAGAACTAGTCCATCAAAAGTGCCAAAAACCATCAATTTTCATGTTTATGCCTCCAAATCTGCCTGGTCACTGCGCGTTTATCAGTCTTGGGAGAATAGGTTTTTGACAGGATAAATGAGCACCATTTTGAAAATAGACTCAAATATATTTCCAATGAGCTATCATGGAGATGATTTGGACATCAGGAAGGCACTCAAACCCAACCTTGAATAGAGGTCATTTTTCTGCCTCGACGCTACGCGTTCGATAGGGAAATTGCATTTTACACAGCCTTCAGCAATTTTTTGAGTTTCACTCCAGTTTGACTTTTTACCTTGGGAAATGAGAAATTACTTATGTAAATGGTCAAGGTGAATGTAAATATCATGTTTTTACTTTTATCTAAGTTAAATACATTAGGTAAGTCAATAAGCTGAAGTGTAATGAATCAGTTCATTAGAGATTGGAATAAGTCACTTTTCTCATCCTACACTCTAGCTATTAGTTTAGCCTTTTGTGTAATATCTCCCTCACCTCATGGATTCGAACCCTATGGATGGGTGGAGGTGGTTTTGAGGCCTATTTAGGACAAAATTTCAGATGAATCAAGGGTCGGTCAAGTGTGGACATCTGAACATTTTGTTAGCTGACTGATCTTCTTACCAAAGGGTTATTGTACCAATTTCCAGTCGACAGACTGAACCAGTAACAAAGAAAATTATTTACAGGATTCATGTGATGAGCCATCTCAGGGAAGTATAAATTCAATTTTTCATGTTCTTTCTTTAAGTATTCCATAAACTTAAATATTCTCTCAATTTGAATGTTACAAGAGGAGTTTTACTTCCGAATTTGTTTAAATTTACACTCTGATTTTAACTTTTATTCATTTCTATGTTTTCCTCTGATATCCAGTTTAGAGAATTCTTAGTTTCCCTCTGATCCCGATTGACCTCTTCACCCTTCTTCATTATCTGGTTTAAGGAATTCTTAATCTCTCCTTGATCCCGATTGAAATTTCACTTCACCATTCAGCCTTGAGATATGATATTTCTCACCTATCATGCCCTGTAACACTTTCCTTATAATTTGATTCAGTTGTGTTTCAAAACACATTGACTCCATAGCCCAATTGAAAGTTGATAAGCACCTATTTATCTAAATCATTAATTCCACCAACCAACCAAAATGACTCAAAAAACCAACCCAACCAAGCATACATAACTAGCCTAAAATCAATTAAACAAACAAAGTTAAATAATATAGAGAGAACCATCTATGAATTTAGGAAGGCTAGATCCTAAGTTCCAAAAGAGGATAGTAGTTACCTCTAATATTTATTTTAAACACTCAGAACAAACTTTGGAAATTTTGGAGTGATAATATATTTCATCAGCAATAACATGTCTAAGGCTGAACTAAAATACATTGTCACCAAAAACGAGATCTTAGCTATTATCCATTCCTTAAATAAATTTAGGCATTATATTATTAGATATCAAACATTTGTGCACATTGACCATCCAGAAATCACATATTTAATGAAAAAACCTAATTTCAATGCTAGAATCATTAGGTGGTTGTTATCGTTGCAGTAGTTTGATTTGACCATTGTTGATAAGTCGGGAAAAGAAAATGTGGTTGCAGATTTCCTATCGAGACTAACTTTATTTGCATATGAGGAAGTGGTGGTTCATGATAAGATTCTAGATGAACACCTATTTTCTATCTCAGAACTCTCTCCTTCGTTTTTTGACACAGCCAACTACCTGGTTGCTAAGAGGGTTCCTCCAAACATTTCATCCAAAGAGAAGAGTAGAATGATAAGAAAGGGTGCCCCTTTCATGTGGATTGGTGTCAATATCTTCAAGTTGGGACCATATCAAATTCTCAGGAGATGTGCGAAGGATGAGGATGTATTTGATATCCTCTTATCATGTCATGATGGTCCCCATGGAGGTAATTTTATTGCTAAGAGTGTTTAGTCAATTTAGTGTCCTAAATTTTTAACATAAATTATCGACCAGGGCTAGTAAACTGATGAAGTGTAATGCACTATATGTGCCTAAGTGTCCTTTTTTTTTCTACTTCATTCTTTTAAGGTTTTGTTGATGTTTTGGGAGTTTTTATATTTTGATCCTTATTATTCTATTCTAAACTAAAAAGATGAGATTAAATCTATTTAAAAAGGAAGGAAAGGGAAATGTTGCCAAATGAATTAAAGCAAAGTTTTATTTACAAGTTTTTGGAGTCTATTAAATGATGAAACTAGAAATCCTAATCCATCGATATTGAAGATTCAATAAATGAAAACAACTAACTACTCAAACATTACAACTAAATCCAATTCATTTAATTGAGATTTATTGGAAGAGCTTTTGAAAAATATCAAGTGTAGTGTAATGAGGATCACCTATGACTTGAAATAAAATACTGAAACAACAAATAACTCAAACAGTACAACTAAATCCAATTCATTTAATTGAGATTTATTCGAAGAGCTTTTGAAAAAGATCAAGTGTAGTGTAATGAGGATCTCCTATGACATGAAATAAAATACTGAAACAACAAATAACTCAAACAGTACAACTAAATCCAATTCATTTAATTGAGATTTATTGGAAGAGCTTTTGAAAAAGATCAAGTGTAGTGTAATGAGGATCTCCTATGCTAGACAATTACTCTATCTATAAGTCACTAACCATTTTAATTTAAGATTCAAATGGTCTTTACTTGGTCGCACATAGTAACTATTTAACTATGAAAGACAAGAAATGAAACCTAAAAAATTACTGCATCTATGAGTCACTATCCATTCATCAACAAACTTTACTCAGTTGAATACAATAATTGAAAATTATGGAAGCAATAATTTGAGCAGAAAATACAGAGAAATGCTACATAGAAACTAAATAAACTTAACTATAAAACGCATAAAACCTCCTGGAATAGCAGGGGCCCTTTTCTACCAATTCGGTGTAATCCTTTAGCTCCTTAAAATTGTAATCAAAACAGCATCAAGGCTAATCTCCTTTTATTAAAATAGTGCTTGGAAAACAGAGTATCACTGTGATTTTGAATGAGTTATCAACCATCCTTTTTCAGTTCTACAGCTTTTAATTTATATGCAAATTCATAACTAATGTTTGAACAAAAATAGTTATAGGTGAAGTCTTCAAGTTAAAATTGAATTGAGACTCTTTTGAGACTCGTGATTTGCTGCAAAGCAAATCAGGGGTCCTAGTTCCTATAGAAAACAGTCTCTTTGACTCTTGCTTTGACCAATGGATTAGACACCTCCAGTTTTCGATTCAATCTTCGTGGATATGAAGGAATCATGTAGGGAATATTTGAGAACTACGCATGTGCGCATTTTCTTCAATTTACACCTGCATCATACCTAAACACAAAAAATATTTGTGGAATGCTTGAATGGCTACAAAATGCCTGTATTCTGTGGCTAAACTACTCAAAATTATAAAAAATGCA
Source organism: Pinus albicaulis (assembly GCA_034641835.2). Lineage (NCBI taxonomy): Eukaryota > Viridiplantae > Streptophyta > Pinopsida > Pinales > Pinaceae > Pinus > Pinus albicaulis. The sequence continues at coordinate 1,660,779,465 of CM076575.1, read as the reverse complement.
AAAATCACGAAAATACAACATATTTTCTCATTTGTATGTAACCTTTAAGAAATCTTAATCATTCTTGATTGATTTTTAGGTTTATGAAGTGATAAAGAAATGATGAAATGAAGTAAAGGTATACAACAGAGAAGACAATTTTAGGGCTCAAGATACCCCCACTACAAAACTCTTGCATTTCCTCATGCAATTCCATCAAAACTTTATTCAATGTGCTCTGAAACCTTTGCTAGAACATCCAGCCTTATCTTTCTGCTTATTTTGGTAGTCATTGTCACTCTAGGTTTTCTCATGAATAATTTGAACTTAAGATTTATGAGGCCCTGTTAAGTTTCTTATTTCTCCTCTTTAGCTTCCTGTTTTCTTTATGCAGTGTACCCAATTGCAGAGTAAGAGTATCATTCATAGCATTCTTCAATTTAATTTCTTCTCTCAAGATTTCATTCTCATTCTTGATATGTTTATTCAGTATCTCCAATTCATAATTATCTTTTCTCATAATTTCTATTGGAGGTTCTTATGGACTGAGGGATATTTCTTGATTTTCTGAGGCCTTTCTTTCCAGAGATTCCACATAATCATAAATTTTCTGTTGAGCTGGGTCTATATCAAGAGTTCCTCTGTTAAGGTCTTCTTCAAATTGATGTAAAGGATATCTGTCAACTGGTGTTTGAACCAAAGTTTCTTCATCTTCAACATTTATAATTCCTGTGTCCTTAACCAATGTCTTTTTCATTATTCCTTTGAGTCTGGAACTTCTCCTTAACTTTGGTGGATTTTTATCAGTATATTCACTTGTTATCTTTTCTTTTCTTTTGACCCTAATATGTTTCCTAATATTTGTAAAATTTTCAAAAATCAATTCTTCACTCTCTTCTTGTGATGATGTATCATGTTTATTTTCAATAGCTTTATCAGTTTTTCTTCTCTTGCTTCTTCTAATAGTCTCTTCTTTAGATAATGTTTCCTCTAGCTCTTGAAAATGATTTCTTAAAATAAAATCTTCCAAGTTATCTCCTATTTTTCTCAAATGGAACTCAATCAAAATTTTAACTAAACCATGGTGATGTAGAGTAGTTTCTAGAAATTGGACTCTTTTCTAAAAATTGGAAGCTATTCTTTTCAATCTATTAAGCAAGAAGAAAGGTAGATTTATTTCTCCATCATTTAAGAAATTCATTAACAGCCTGATATGGTAAACATACCTTGTACCAAATCTTCCTTCACATGTTATAAATTTTTGCAAAATTAACAACATGTTTCTCCATTTACTTTTTAAATCTGTGCTCAGAATTCCTTTTCTAAATATTGTAATGTCCATACCTGGATTGTTCAATATTTTTTTCCAAGATTCATTATGAAACTCCTTGTTTTTGAACTAGCATTCTCCTTGTCTTGGAAATTCCGTGGCTTCAGCTACAAATGACTCTGCGATGGTGAAATTAATATCTCAAATTTCGAATTATGATCCATCAAATGGTCTAGAAAATGATTTTCTAACTTCTTTATGGAACCCATTGAATTTTTCTACAAAATTCAACCGCCCAACTTGCTGTAATAGCACTTTAACTTGTGGGTATCCTTCTAAGTACTTGAATCCAATTGGTTTTGTTCTCAAAATTAACCCCATTTATTCTATGTACAGATTAGTTCCTTTCTTAAGATATAAGGTTTGATGCTCTGTTTCTGATCCTGTGTTTGAAGAAAGAGTAGTTTTTGAAGGATGTCTCACCCTTAAAATGACTCTCTGTTTTTGCAGATGAACTAACTGTAGAATGTAATGGTAGTGAGTGAATGAGGTGGTGAACGAATAAGGTGATGGGAAAATGATGAAAAATGTTGAGGGTTTGATATAGAATGAAATAGCTACGAAGAGATTTTATGATAATCTTCGGAATCATAACTAAATGATACGATCTTTTAAAGACGTTGCCTAATAGGTCACATCTAAGATTCTAACCGTTAGTCATTTAATTAATGGTGAACCGTTATGGAGCGTAGGGTAAGGGATATGGTCGAGGTGTTTTATGATGATGTAAGATCAATTCGAATGATAGATTTACTTAGGAGACATATGATTAATCATATTATATCTTTTTCATGTTTTAATATTTTTGCTATCAAAATAACTTTGCACAATTTACCTCAGACCTTATTGACTTTGCTACTTGTTGTCTTTGTCCTTCATTTGTGGAACATTGATATTTTAAGCTCCACAGTATCCTTTGACTATCATCCTTTGTTTATTGAAGTAGGCTACAGAGTCAGATTAGCTGCAGAATAGAATTGGCTACAGAACAGAAAGTTGCAGAATGTGCCTGTCAAAAGATTATAAAATATGGATATGGAATGGAATGAGATGGAACATGAGTGTGGAATGGAATGTAATGGAAGCATGAAATGGAATGAAATGTGAGTATGGGATGGAATGAAATATGAATGAAGTGAAGTATGGAGTGAAAAATGAACCTGCAGCTTGTGATTTTATGAATATTTAGTTGCAGAAAAAGAAAAATTGAAAGTATAGGGTGTCAGAAAAATTCTGATTTTCACCCTAAACTTTCTATATAAATATGCCAATCACTGATTGGTTTTCATATCTATACTTTATTTATTTATTTATTTATTTCTATTTATTTATTATTATTTTTTATTTTTATTTTATCTTATATATATATATATATATATATATATATATATATATATTAAACATTCAAGAAAAATAAAAACTAAGTCAGTGAAGAAAAATGATTTTTCTTCACTAACTTCATATCATTGTTATCTTGGAATTTTCTAACAAATTATTATTTTGAAAGTGGCTTATGATACAATTTCAATATGTGTCCATTTACAAGAAATGATACCTTCCCTTCATCTATTGTTCTGATCTTTATTGCTCCATTTTCAAATATTTTCTCAATTTCATATGGCCCAAGCCAATGCGTTTGAAATTTACCTTGAAAATCCTTGAACTTTGAATCAAACAAGAGTGCCCAATCACCTTCTTTAAATTTCTTTTCCTTGATATATTTATCATATCATCTAGCCCTTTGTTGTTGGACTGTGCTTGCTCTTTGGGCTGCATCTTGTCTGATTTCATCCAATTCAATAATTTTCTCCAGTCTGTGCTTCTATGCTTCTGTCAAATCAAGTCCTAGTTGGACTACCATCATAAAAGTTTGGATCTGAAACTCTATATGAAACAAGACTTTTTTCCATAAACAAGTTCAGAAGGAGTGTATCCTGTTGTGTTTCTCCATGTAGTTGTGTAGGTCCATAAGGCTTCAGGAAGCCTTTCTGCCCAATCTCGTCTATGTAAATGAATATTTTTTGTAAGAATCCATTCAATCACCTTATTGGTAGATTCCACTTGGCCATTTTATTGTGGATGGTAGGGGGTAGATTTCCCGTGCTTGATTTTGTACTTCTCTACCATTTTATCCACCAAATTTGATGTGAATTGAGCTCCTTGATCTGTGAAAATTTCTCTTGGGACACCAAAACGATAAAAATATCCTAAAAAATAAAATTAACTACAGATACTTCATTAGAAGAAAGTAATTCCTTGGCTTCTACCCAATTAGTAACATAATCAGTGCAAACTAAGATATGCTTCTTCTTTTTTTTATGGAGGATTAACAGGTCCTACTAAATTCAAAGCCCATTTCTCAAAAGGTTCAATATGTACCTGAGGTTGTAATGGAATTTCACTTCTAGGAGAAGGTTTCCCTACTCTTTGGCAACTTCCACATCTTTTGACATATTATTTTGCATCTTTAAATATGGATGGCTAATAATACCCTAGATGAAGGGTCTTATAAGTTTTCCTCTTGTCAGCAAAATTTCCACCACAAGGTTCGTCATGACATGCCTTCAGAATCTCAGGCATTTCATCTTCCCAAACACACCTTCTAATAATAAGGTTTGGACCTGTCCTGTATAATTCATCAGCATTCCATGAAAATTTTGCACTTTCATAAATTATTATTCTTTTGTTTCTTGCATTCATAATTGAAGGAAACTTTCTTGAAACCAAATAATTGGCAATGTATGCAAACCAGGAAGTTTGAGTATTTATTGCAAAAAGATATTCATCAGGAAATTTATCTTGAACTGTAGTATTGTCTTTAATGTTTTGGAGTCTAGATAGGAAATTAGCCACTGTATTTTGTTTTCCAGGCCTATCTAGAATGATGATGTTAAATTCTTGTAAAAGCAATAACCATCTTATGACTATGCCATTAGTGATTGATTTATTCATTAAATACTTAATTACAGAGTGATCTGTATGAACAAAAGTTTCATAGCCTGTTATATAATGTCTGAATTTATTTATAGCATGAAAAAAAGCTAAGAATTCTGTTTCAGTTATAGTATAATTCAACTCTGAAGGAGTCAAATTTTTACTTGTATAGTAGATGGCATAAGGGATCAAGTCTTTCTATCCCAACACAGCTCCTAGAGTTGTATCTGAGGCATATGTTGAGATATGAAAAGGTAATTTCCAGTTAGGTCCCCTTAAAATATGTGCTTCAGATATTTTTGATTTCATGGTTTCAAATGCTAACTGGAAGTCAGAATTCCATTTGAATTCACAGTCCTTGGTGAGTAGTTTAAAAAGTGGAGATGCTATCTTGTTGAATTTTTCTAATCCCATCTCCTGAGATATGATGTCCTGGGACAATCCCTCCAGTAAACATCATGAAATGTTTTTCATGACTTAATGAAAGGTTTGCTTCTTTACACCTTTCTAGAACATTTTCCAAGTTTTCTAAGGCTTCTTCAAATGTATTACCATAGACTATGAAATCATCCATGTATACTTCTACACAATCATGTATTAGATCTGAAATGATCCCCAATACTGCTCTTTGGAATGTTGCAGGTGCATTGCAAAATCCAAAAGGTAATACTTGGTAGGCATAAGTTCCCCGAGGATAGGTAAATGTGGTTTTATCTTGATCCTCAAGTGCAACCTAAATTTTATTATAACCATTGAAACCATCCAAAAATGAAAAGTACTTTTTGCATGCTAATCTATCTAACACTTGATCTATAAAAGGTAAAGGAAAATGATCTTTAAGAGTAGCTTTGCTTAATCCCTGGTAGTCAATGCATACCCTCCATTTACCATTTTTCTTGGTTACAATCACCAAAGGAGAAACCCACTGAATGTCTAAAATGGGATAAATAAAGTTGACATTTAACAATTTCTGCAACTCTTCTTTAACAATCTCCCTAAGGTTTGGATTCATCCTTCTCTGAGGCTGTCTGATTGGTTTACAATTTTCCTCTATGTAGATATGATGAGTGTAAGTATTAGGGTTAATCCCTTTCGTATCAGTGTATTCCCATGCATATGCAGAGGAAAGTATCTGTAATATTTTGACTAGTTTCTCTTGTTCAGATTTTTCCAAGTTTTTATTTATGTTTAAGGTTTTTCCTGGAAATATTTCAATTGTAGAATTTCCAAATTCTTCCATGGAGTAAAGGGACATTTTTCTTGATGACAAAAATTCAATATTGGATTCTTCTTGAAATTTTTCATGTTTGTATTCTGAAGAAGATCCATGATTTTCTAGAACATTATAATCTGATTATCTTCACTGATTTTTGAACTAGTGAAGAGAGGTTGTATATATTCTTCATCATCAATCCATTGAGTTTCATCTATTTCTGTGATTTCTCTTGCTGGAGGATACAAAGTAAATTTCTTGGTTGAACTACGATAAGAGATGTACATATCACCGGATCTACAGCTAATGAAGGCATTAGCTGTAGCTAACCAAGGTCTTCCTAGTATAATAGGATGTCCTCCTAGATCATTTTTAGGAGTCAGGATCATGAAATCCATAGGGTACTCCCAAGAATCTAAGGACACTGAAATATATTCTAATACCCCATCTGGTTTGATTACAAATCTATATTCTAACTGTAGTAATGTGGGTGTATAAAGAAGATTAGGAAGCTATAGTTTTTCCACGGTCTGCTTACTCATGATATTTATTGTTGCTCCAAGATGAATTAATGTGTTTGATATTTCAATTCCATTGATATGTGTTTTTACAAATGGATTTCCAGGATTTAGATATTTTGGAATAGCAATCTTTCCCATCATTATGTCTGTTATTTTTCCTACCAGTTGTATTCTTTTTATCTCTTTTATTTTTCTTCCTATTTTTTTCATACTCAACTCCTTTATTGTTTTTGCTAAGATTGGGATCTCTTTGATGGCTTGTAATAATGGAATCTTAATACAAACATTTCTCGGTTCATCGAGGAAATCATAGTTAGGCATTATAATTTGTTTCTTTACACCTTTATCAATTTGTAAACTTTTAGGAAAAGGAGGTGTAGTATTAGATGTTGATGGTTGCCTTAACATAAGAGTTGAAGTCAATAGTTCTTTTTGTTTTTCTCTTTCAATATTTTGGTTTTGAAGAGATGTGCTTTCTTCAAAAATTTTATTCACTTGTAGAGAATCTTCCTCAGAATTATTCTGTTCTTGTATAATTACAGAAGACTTCCTATTTTCAAGTATTCTTCTAGACCTAAGTTGAACATCATTAAGGTCTAAAAGAGTAATCAAATAAGTTGGAAATTGTTGTCCTTCTATCATATATGTATTCTGAGGATTTTTATTGTTGGGGTTTGGTATTGGCTAGGCAGGTAACTGGTTTGGTTTATGAAGAAATGGTAATGGAAGTGGTGGATTTTGATTCTGATTTTGAGGTTGTGGATTCTGCTGAGGATTTTTTTGAGGAGGAAAATTTGGATATGATGGATAATATGGATAAGATGGTGGATATTGATAATAGTGAGAGAACCTACCATAAGGATTTTGTGCTCCTTGAGCCCAAGATTGAGATTTATTTTGAAATTGGGGCCAAGGTTGCTGCCAAGAATTCCAATTTTGTGGGGGTTGATTATACATCTGATTATTAAACCCTTGTGTTTGAGGTTCTTGCCAAGGTCTTCTAGAGACAAAATTAAGAGATTCTATGGAATTTTTAGTTTTTTCTTCTTGGAAGACAGCTTTAAGGCCAGGAATTGAAGGAAAATTCTTGGTCTCATGTTTTTATGAACAAATTGCACATGTATCTATTACTTTTGCATCAAGAGGACACTCTCTTAAGGCATGCTTCTTTCTACATTTGGGACAAAAGATTGCTAAGGCATCAGTTTTGGATTTTTGCTTGTTTTGTAGCTTAAGGGTATCCATTTTTTCACTAAGACTCCCTAGCATATCATTTTTTAATTCATCAATCCTATTTCCTATTTCTGCCCTACTTATTGTTCCATTTGCAGATTTTCTTTCCCTTGCAAGAGCAACATCTCTTGGTCCTTTCAAGATTTTAGATTTTCCTCTTGAGAGATTAATACATAGTTATGTTATATCAGGTAATGAAAGTTGAGATATATCTCCTTTCCCCAGCATGTTAAGGATATATATCCATTCATCCCTAATTTTTTTCAATAGAAGAGCTTTCAAAGAGTCTTGATCTAAGTTTTGCATTTTTTCCCTTTTAATGTTATAATTAAATATTTCAAGTAAATATTCTAGATTTTCATCCTCTTTTTCCATCATCTTGAACACTTATTCCTTATGGTTGACTGGTATACAGTAATTACAAGTACATTTGGCAGAAATTTCGACACTTGGTTCCAACACTTTTGACCAAATGTCAGAAATTTCCCCAATTTTTTTCAAAATTTTCAAATCTCGCCCGAAATCATAGCTATACTGATGTTTAGAGACAAGTGTTACAATACCGACACTTAGAGGTAAGTGTTGGTCTTGCGATGTTTGCAAAATAGCGTCATAATTGCAATGGATTTCTAAATTATGTCATTATTGTGACGTTACAGAGACAAGGTGTTGCTATTGTGATGTTTAGAGGAAGGTGTCGCTATTGAGAAGTTTCGAAGAATGCATCGCTATTGCGATGGTTGGTGGCAAAGTGTCTCTCTTGCGATAGTTAGGTGATGTGTCACTCTTGCGACGGTTGGTGGCAAAGTGTCTCTCTTGCGACGGTTGGTGGAAATGTGTCTCTCTTGCGATGATTGGTGGTAGAGTGTCGCTCTTGCGATGGTTGATGGAAAGGTTGTCCGGTGGGATAATCACACATTCACCAGGCATATAAGCGATATTGGTGTTTATATACGAGTTGAGGTTTTACATGTTTCGATTATGAGCCCAAGGCTATGCACACTCATACAATCAATTTGGACTCAGCGCATGCGCTGCGCCCCTCCCCTCATGACTTGGATTTGGTTTTGGTTTAGCTTGTGTTTCTCCGCCTCGGTCCTGTGGTGATTAGTGTAGGTGCTGAGCCAGGCGCTCGATGGAGTAAAAAGCCCACAATTTTATTAAAATTATAAACAATTTGTAAAAATCCCACAATTTAATTAAAATATATAAACAATTTGTAAAAAGCCCACAATTTTATTAAAAATATAAACAATTTAATATTAAATATAAAATTGATATACACTTTTTTATTGGGAGTAAAAAGCCCACAATTTTAGTGATGGTGGATCGAATGACTATCGTCCCATGGTAATTAATTATCTATCTTCATTATCTATCTTCATTTTGATTATATCGTAAAATTTTATATTATTTTAATATTTTTTATATGTGCACTAATGTTTAATGATTAATTTTTGTAATTTTAATAAAGGCACAAGCCCAACTTTTAGCAGATATTCAAATACAATTAAATAGTAGTAGATTAGATGATGTTGCACCAGTACAAGAGAATATTGCAGCAAATATTAGTATCGGAAATGATGTTGTACAAGGTGAAGAACATGAAGCGAATGATGAAGGTAATTTTAATGATCCCATGGAGGTAGATCATGATGACAATAATGAGATAGTTCACATTAATGATGGGACAAATCAAATGCTCCAAGACTTGTATGGTGAGTCAGATGATGATGGTGGAGATAGTGACGATATTTATGATGTACCTATGATTAAAAGGTCAAGTGAATGATTTTTTGAACACTCAAATGCAACTCTTCTCTCTGCTACATTGTTGCTGGTGAACTTAAAGGTTATGAATAATTTGTCGAACAGATGTATGACACAACTCCTAAGGTATGAAATATGTATATATGATCACATATATGTAAATGTTGATTATTTTCCCTTTTTTTAGTTGTAATAAATGTGTAAAATAATAATTCAATACTTATATATATATATATATATATATATGATTAATAATCTTTACATTAACTAGTTTTTGTTTATGTTGTAGATTGTTGGGTGAATATTTGTTACCATCGCCAAATACTTTACCTCGAACATATCGAGATCTACGTGCTATTATGAAACACTTTGGAATGGAATATAACACTATAGATGCATGTCCTAAATATCATATTATATATTATGGAGAACATGCGTTGAAAACAGAATGTCCGAAATGTGGTACCAGTAGATATCGAACAGATCAACTAACCAAAAAGGTGCATCAAAAGGTTCTTCGTCATATTCCCATAATTCCACGTTTGCAGCGAATGTTCAGGTGTAACAGCATAGCACAGTTTATGGATTACCATTCAAAGAATAGAAGTGGAGATGGTGTTCTTCGAATGCCTGCAGATGGTTCTGCATTTAGAGAAATTGAGGAAAAATATGTAGATTTTAAAAATGAACCTCGTAATGTCAGGCTTTCATTGGCAGCTGATGGTGTTAATCCATTCGGAGAGCTTAGATCTACTTACTCAGTGTGGCCTATTTTCGTTATCAACAATAAGATTCCTCCTTGGATGTCAATAAAGAGGGAGCACATAATGTTGACTATGATTATTCCAGGTATTTGATACATTATTTTTTTGAATGTAACATTTTCATTTCTCTCGTTGTTTGCATAAATATATATTTTATTTACTTACTTACTTATATATACATATATCATGGTAGTAATTATTATGTACCGTAATTTTGAACAATTAGGTAAGTACCAGGTCAAATATATGAATGTATATATTGAGCCTCTTATCAATGAGCTAATACAGTTATGGCATGGCATCACTATGTATGACATCACTAAACCAATCAAGCAGAAGAGATTTCAATGTCGTGGAATGCTTGTATGGAAAATTCATGATGCCCCAGGACTAACACATGTTTGTGGTATGTAATATTTCGTTGCACTTTAATATAATACATAATTATCTAAATTAGATATAACATATTGCATGTTTTAAAAATGATCTCATAGTATAATTGTTATTGATCCATCTATTGCAGGTCTTCAAACAAAGGGTAGATTTGCATGTCCAGTTTGTGGCCCTAAGATGAAGTATCTTCATTCGCCAGACTTAAGAAAGATGGTGTTTGATGAGTTTAGGCACTTCCTCTCTAGGAACCATAAGTATCGTACTACTGAAAAACATATTTTCAATGATAAAGAAGAAACTGGATTAAAACCACGAAGAATGACACCTCAGTTGTGGATGTTGGAATATAACAAAATTAATAATCGTCAAGCAGCTGGTACGTAATTTGTGTATATATATATATATATATATATATATATTATTTGTTTATGTAATGTTTGGAATTTTTGTTTTAACTAATGAATTTATTTTATTGTATTTTATAATTATTGTTTTGATTTATTTTATTCTTTGATATCAAGGTCATCGTCGTGGTGAAGGTACTAATATTGTACTTCCACCTGGAATGAAATGTTATCCTTCTCAATTCGCGAGGTTTCCCTACTATGAGGACCTAAAAATAGCTCATTTGTTTGATACAATGCATGTCGGGAAGAATGTGATAGAAATGTTATGGCAAACCATAGATGGTACACATGATGGAGATAAAATTAACAAAATTTGTGATGACATTGAGAAATCGAATCATGCAATGAAAAGTGTGATCGACAGATCAAATAACAATGGAGGTCGAAATTATAATAATATTCCATGGTTATTAACATAACAACAAAGAAATGATGTAAAAGAGGTCGTTAGAAGAATTAAATTTCCAACAGGTTTTGCTTCAAACATAAATAATATCTTAACAAAGAAAGGTGACTTCAGTGGGGTGAAAACACATGATTGGCATACCTTTATTAAGGTAATTTTTTTGGTATACGTTTTTGTATGTTATTGCTTGAATACATATTTTAAATTTTCCTTTTTTCTGTTTAATTTGGAAACCAATAACAATTCATTTTTTATTGTTATAGTATGTTCTACCCGTATCTCTCCCAAACGACTTCGACAACAATGTCAAACAAGTTATATATGGTCTTAGTAAATACATGAGGTAATTAGTTTTGATTTATACGCAAAATCTAATTGCTACAATTTATTTTTGTACTTGATGAAATGATGTATTAATTTACTTGTAATGAAATATATATTATGTTTCATTGAAATAACCTTGCGTAATGATTTGCAGATGGTTGTCATTGAAAGAAATCCATGAAGATGAAATAAAGTATTGGAAGAGAGAAATTCCTCGGCTAATGTGTGAAATGCAAAAGTATCTACCTCCAACATTTTTCAATGCACAAGAACACTACTTGATACACCAAGTTGAGGAGATTGAAATGTGTGGACCAGTACACACAAGGTCAATTTGGATGGTCGAGAGGCACCTGAAATCCTTGAAGGCTTTGGTTAGACAAAGAGCACGACCTGAGGGTTCTATGGTGGAGGGATATGTGGTATATCAATCCATGGTGTATATTAGTCATTATCTTCCTATATTAGCTGCTCCAGCCATGAAGGTGGTGGATTGCATTTGGGATGTGAACTCCATCAAAAAATTTGAAGTGGAGCACCTATTGGGAAAAGGTAGAATGAAGAAAGTGAGAGGTAAAAGATTTATTATGTATAATACATATAATGTTTCATTTTCTTACATCATGTATATGATCATTATATTCATTTAGGTCTTATTCTTTCATAGTTTATTAATTAATATAATTTACCATGGTTATAAGTAATATTTATTAATATTGGTGAATTATTGTTTTTTTATTCAGGTGCTCAAGATTACGAGGCACTACTTTTATACATTGCAAACAATATTGAGTGGATGAGTGAATGGATTGAAACATGTAAAGCACGTAAAGACGGTAGGTTATCATGGGTACTACTGTCTGAATTGATTAGAGAAGCGTATCGTAGTGGAGATGGAAACGTTACGGACAGGGAAATCGATTTAGCATATGGTTTGAAAGATAGAAAGGTAAGCAATTAATTCACCTATTTTATTCATTACTTATTTTATACTATATTTATAATGTGACAACAAGTTTTATTTTTCAGTTAATTTTCATGTTGTGTAAATTATATGATTAATTATTAATTGAGAATGCATCTTTTTCATGTTTGGCATATTGCAGTTGAAACACCACAAGGCTATGTGGTGCAATGGTCGTAAATTTCGCATTAAACAGTTGGATGATAACAGGAAAAATTTTGATAGTGGGATAACTGCAGTATTCCAGGTCACTAATGTTTCCTCCAGGAGTGACAGACATCCTCGAGAATATGAAAATAGATATTATGGGTTCTTAGATGATATAGTTGAGTGTGACTTTAATTCCTTCAAAATAGTTTTGTTCGACGTCAAATGGTATAGGCTATGAATGAATGTACGTGATGATGATATAACACTTATTCAACATGAAAATGGATTTCCAATGGTTAAAACATCGCAGTTTGAAGCAGGAAAAGATCGCTATGTTTTTCCAAGCCAATGCGAACAATTCTTTTACTCAGAGGTTCCAGGTGAGAAGGAATGGTCATTTGCTATTAGATATGATCCAAGAGGAAGGCCAATAGAGTATACTGTAGAGGAAGAAGATGATATTGATCAAGAAGAAGATGATGCAGTGGCAGATGAGCAGGAAGATGCATTGACAGACGAAGAAGATATATTAGAAGATGAACCAGGCATAGGAGATGAGGCAAAAATTATTGATGATGATGTCGATGAGGATATTATTGAAAATGACATAATTGATGATGATGATGACATGGTCGATCATTTCAACACCGTTTCTGAATCAGATGTTGGTATAGATGTCGATCATTTGGATGAAGATCAAGAAGATACAAAAGAAGAATATTGATACAGATGTTATGTTCAAGTATGAGCTGGTATGTTATAACTTTATATTTTAATATGTAGGAATTATTTTCTTTAAATAATTTACTAATTATGTGGGTTTGTTGCATGTTTTTTATTATTTCAAACCAATAAATAATGGCCTTACTATTGTACAAGCTAAACTAAAATTATATGCCATTTTAAAATCAAACCTAAGTTGGCATTTGAAAGGTTTTAATACCTATTTATATGGTGGAGCATTACTGCCATAAACTATGGTTTTAATAGGAATTTCAAACGAATTACAAAAGTTTCGGATTAATCATGGCGGGCCTTTCAAAATTTTAATTTAATCACTATAGCTACCCTGCATGTAATCAATACTATAGCTCCTTGCCTTTTCTAATCGACTCAAACCCTACTAGATATACGCCTTTGTAGATCAGTACTATAGCTCCTTGCCTTTTCTAATCGACTTAAACCCTACTAGATATACGCCTCCTACTACAAAGAACTGCCTGTCGCGCAAGAAACTCCAGAAAGTAGGCCCTTGCTGCAAAGAACTGCCCATCGCGCAAGAAACTCCAGAAAGCAGGCCCTTGCTGCAAAGAACCACCTGTCGTGCAAGAAACTCTAGAAAGCATGCCCTTCCTCCATTAGCAGGAAAAATGGTATGGCAAAACAGAATTTTGCCAGATTTTGAAAAGTGATTTTACCATTTAGAATGCCCAGGGTTTGAAACAGAGAAATAAATTGGGTTGCTCGTTTTCCTTGAATAGGGCATGCCTGTAGATTTAGTTTTGTTTTTAATAAAAGTCAATGTAAGACATAACGAATTCCCCAAACCTCAGTCTCCAGCATGCTTTCCATAAAATTTGGTAGTTGATTTCCATCATCACAATTTGGTCTTTACAAGAAGAAAAATTGATCACCATTTCCTACCATTTTCCTTCAAACAATATTAAGCACATGCAGTCATCATCTGACTTTGATAGATCCATCAGAAAAGAAGACCAAGAAAGACATGCTTCGACAAATATCATATATTCCATACACACTCAATACAATACCACCAGAGCTTCAGTAAGGACGAGTGCAATATACATTAAAAAGCGGGATTTCTATGACTAAAAACCCTACAATTTGTAAGTTCAATATATATATGAAACCAAACCACAACACACCTATATTTAGTGCCTAAAACTAGGATCAGATCAAAATCTGGCTACAACTATCATTGAATGTAGACAAGTATGCGAGAGAATTTCTATTTTTATTTTAAGCTGCCGAAGCCACCTTTGTGCTTTTTAAGCAGCATCCACTTTCTCATTATATCTTGGGAGTTCTGCAAGAGACACCTAGTCACACTGGGGTCAAACCCAGTTCACCTTTTCCTGCTGATTAGCCTCCAATCTGTTCACTTTTACCTGAAGAGATTTAACATATCTAATAGTCTTATTAAGGACAATAGCAGTGTCCATGTCATCTTCACCAAAGATTATATTTCTCAGAAGTTGGACCATTCCTTTAATTCTCTCTTTTTTGGATTTCTTGGCAGAATTAGATTTCCCTGAAAGAGATTTATGTGACTGTCTGCATCTAAGTGCGCTATTCTTTGTACTTCCCTCAGTCAGCATGCTAACATCACTCAATGCACAGATATTTGTTGTTGCATTCATTCTCATTGGAATTTTTTCAATTATTGGTTTGGATGTCCACTTCCTGGGTCAGAGTGACCAGAAGGAAGCTATCAAACAAAAAAAATGGATCCTTTTGACAAGAAATATTGGTTTCGATGTCCACTTCTTGGGTTAGAGTGACCGGAAGGAAGCTATCAAATAAACAAAATGGATCCTTTTGACAAGAAAATGCTACAAAAAAACCCACAAACAATGACTGTAGCTGTCATCTCGACTTAAAAACAGTGGTCAACCCATTCCTATCCATTTTCTATTGAATCAGCGGATTCAATTAAACCAACGAAGTTACAATACAAGTCTGTAATGCCAAGTTCTAGGATAGTTGGACCCTTTTCCTGAAGCAATAGTTATTCAAATTAAGAAAAGGAATGTTTCAAGGTTTCAAGAGTTTAGTTCTTGACTCTAGCTGAAAACATGGAATGAAGGGAAACCAACGAGCCTTGTTATATTTGACCTATGGAGGAGAAGCTCTGAACAAGCTAGTCAGGTGATGTAGTGCTTAGCCCCACACACACTATTTTTTAGTTTCAATCACCTTTGTATTTTTCCAGAGTATCTTGGGCAGGGCAACCTTGCCACTTTATAACACTTGTATATTTTACAATTTCTTTAATAGCAGTCTCCCAATCATTCACTGCTTTCTTGAATATCACAACAAAGTTGTCCATAACCAAATTGAGGATCACTAACATTTATTCATGGCCATTTACACTCTCACTTATACACTTCCTCCTCCACCTCATTATAGATCATGACATCTATGTTACTAAAAAGTTCGTTGATCGATTGATATTGTTGTGAAGCAGTCAACACAAATCATTTGATTTAACTCTCAATTTTTCTACAACAACATATTCTAAGAGGCACGGGTTTTCCAAGATCCAAACAACTACATCATTCATCCAAATACAGAGTTAAATACAGAGTTTTAATCACCTATAGTCATATAAGGGACCAATTGTATCCGAAATGAAGCACATGAGAATGATGGTTGATTAATATAGGGTCATATACAGAGTTTTCTTCATATAAGGTCTTGGTTTTTCCTCCTTCCCAATTTTCATGTGTTTTATGTTGTGTCTCTAATGTATCAAAATTTATATAGAGGTTGACATCCACTAGGTGTTCCAAGAGGATTCTTTACTACATCAAGCTCAAACCTCTATCTCATTTATTTCTTGAAGCTCAA
Organism: Pinus albicaulis; assembly: GCA_034641835.2. NCBI lineage: Eukaryota > Viridiplantae > Streptophyta > Pinopsida > Pinales > Pinaceae > Pinus > Pinus albicaulis. The sequence goes on along the minus strand of CM076575.1, from coordinate 1,660,763,486 downwards.
ATGTTGTGTGAACCTTAGGCATCATTACACACTAAAGAAGCCCCAAGCAAAGGTAATTAATAGATACCAAATAATTATCTCTACATGGAGTTACAACACAGGAGAACAAAAAACGTATTAAGATAGGTCTAATGGGAAAATAATGTTAAACAAGAAGAGAGGCAGGTCTTAGCGAGAATAATGGAGTTATTAGAACCACCAAAGATTTGATATCATGTCATATAAAGGTGTAACTCCAAAATTGGATCATATTCCATTAACATGAATCCATATTTAATATGGTAATATGACTCTTGATTTCATCTTTCAAGAGGTTAATTGACCTTTCATGTTGACCTATCTATTCATATTTCTCCTATTATTTAGAAATGATTAAAATGACAAAAAAATGAGGAATTATATGTCCAATAGCACTAAACCCAAATTGAACTACGATCTCATCTTGCCAAAACCTGCTGAAACTTCTTTCACTAAGGTCTATTGTTCTACTTGAATTCACTTTACACGAGTTCACACTTGTTATCTTGTACATGTGTTATGCCTTACATTTTGGTCTTCATCATCCTTGTCTCTCACAACAAGTACCTATATGCAATCATGTCACTCCTTGGTCCATCACATTGTTCCACATAAAATGAGCTTGCCCATTCCCATCATGCACTGGTCCAGATAACTTGCCTTGTCAACCCATGTGCTGATTCATTTCACCCACTTAAATTATCAAGATAACATGCATGCCAACTTGTTTTACCCACTTAACTTATCAAGATAACCCTTGTGTCTTTTCAACACACATTGCACTAAACTATGTCCTGTCATCTTATGTTATGCTAACTCCTTGGTCACACGCTTACCTCTAACACCATTTACCATCATCATGCCATGTTAAGTCACTATCCAAAAATCCACTTAAAATTTCTTGCACCAAAATTTAGCCTTCCAATCATGCATAACATGCTTGATACATTTTGGTGTGAATCCCCTTGGCACTTTTGCATGCCCAAGGAAATCTAGCCCACCCACTATATATCCAACGCACCTCTGGTTCATGCATAACACATTGCATTCATGCAAATAGCTACTTCGTGAAATCGTGCAAGAGAAGACACCTAGACCATGACCTTCAAGGTCTGACACATCCTATTGAGATGAAAAAAATGGAAAGTCTACCCATGACATGGTCAACATGTCAAATTTGAAAAGGATTTTGTCAAAATTCTTGTGTTGTGAAAATGGAGAGTATATTTTATGAATTTCAAAGTTTCAATTAATTTAAATTGGTTGGATGTGATAGGCTAGAATCACTACAAGGAAAAGAACCTCTAGCAGATGTTTTTGAGGAACCCCTTATAAAAATACCCTATACATCTGTTTCTAGTGTAGGTTACTAGAGGAGGTTGGCAGGTGGATGGTTTTGCGGATAAATACACATCTGTGGTTGTATCTTGTGTTCATTTACATTGTTTGTATGGTATTGAAGAAACTAGTAGAAAGTCTACTTTAGAGGTCAGATCACTGCTATAGCATAATGTGATTATGTTGTTTCTTTTCTAGTGTTTTGTTTCAATTTTTTTGTGATTTATACACAACAGACTCAATAATACTGAAATTATGAAGCTGATTTGTTTCGATAATTAATATACCTTTTGAGATTTTAAAATTTCACTACAAATAACCCAATTTAGTCTCATTGTCAACTCGTCTCTTTTTTGGGTGCCTTAATGTGCAATGACATGTTTCCAGGACTTAATTCAATACAAGGCATATTTGAAACTCTAACTCTGTCTTCTGGTGTCTTATTAGAAATTATTTCAGTTTTCATTTTGTGTTTTCAAGTTAGATATTTTTTCAAGTTTTTACATTTATAATTTTATTACAATGTGGCAGACTGATCAGGGCAGTACAGGGACAACCCCGAGACAGGACGATCGCGGAAAGGGGCCAGCGAAAGAACATGTAAAGTGCCAGCATTTCTCTTTCTTCAGGTATTTTAGTTATTTACATAATTGAAATAATACTAATTTTGTTCAAATATGCAGACACCTAGCCATGGTACGCCTGATGATTCCCTCTATGAGGAAGAGCTTTCTTCATCCCTATCTCCATTGCTCTTGCTACGAAAAAATGCACGAAAATCAAGGTCGAAATTTGATACTTTGATAGACGCGCCTCAAACACCTAAAACAGAAGAGAGGATAATTCAACTTATGACCCAGTTAGAAACATATCAAGTAATAATAAAAAATCAAAAGGATATTTTTTTTGTTCTGCATGAGATGAATTGGGATAGTTTGATTTTAATTTTTACATTGACTAAACTAACAAAATGTTATTTTGTATGTAGCGTTATCTGACACTTACTGAACCCGATGTTGGTGGTAGTGGGACACAAGGGAAAAATATTTCCTAGAAACCCTCTCGTACACCTTCTACTCCTTTAGGTGCCAGCCAAGAAACACACCCTGCCTAAGTAGACACCCAGCCAACCGCTGAACGTGTTGGCAGTGATGAGGTTGATATGGCCAACTACATTATTGCGTTTCCAAGGGCTACACGTGTCAGCTCCACGGGGACCATTAATGGCACGTTGTTGGTGAACGATGAAGGTGTCCCTATAAAGCATGTACAACTCCTAGGTAATTTTTAATATTTTAACTATTTCATGTACTCTATCTAAAACATATTTTATCATGATTTTTATTTTAAAATTAATGATAATATTTTTTTTTTCTTCTTCTTCTTTTATTTTTTTTCATTTTATTTTTAATTTTTTAATTTTTTATTTTTTATTTTTTTTATTTTTTTATTTTTTTTGTATAGGAAACAATGAGTTCTACAGGTTTTTTGAGAGCCATTCTTTGGTAATTTTTGGCCCAACCATATGCACAAGGTGGAATTCCCAGAATTCCAACCTGAAAAAAAAGAACTTCTAGATTATCTAGAAGCCATTTTTAGGGTGGGCACATTTGACAGAACAACGGTGGCTTGGGTAGCTGGAAAATATTTGAAATATACCAGGGACACCTATATGACGCAATTGCAATTTAACCCTAGATACGAGCGTCCTCTCACAGTTCTAGAGAGTGAGTGGAGAGCACTCATCCATGACGGAAAAGAGAAAAGGGCAAAGAAAGAAGGAAAAATGCCAACTGGACCCGCAAGGTAAATTACAACTTTAATTCAATAGCTTTAATTTTCTCTATGTTTAAAATAAAAGTGTGCTACGTCATATCTGACTTCAATATTTTGATGATAGGTTGTCTGACACCTCGAAGGAAACCAAAGCTAGGATTGAAAAAAAGGGCCATCACAAGCTAGGCCAGGGCGGCTACTTGAAATTAGCCGCAAGAATTGTAAGTAGCTAAACATCTTATAATTAATTGTATCGCCTTCCAACGTTTTTGTAATCCTATCAAATAACATTAAAAATACACAATCATATGTAATGTAGGGTGATGACTTCGGAACAGAAACTATAGAGGAAGATAAAAATATCGCTTTCCATTTCGGCTATCAAGCCGTAGTTGAACGTCGCAGAAGCTTGGGGCAGGTCCCAAGATCCAGAATGCCTGATAAGGTAAAACGTTAACCTTTCAATATGTTTGTTTTCATCCATAAATTTAATGTCTAACAACTTTGTTTAAATCAGGGGAGTAGCATTGCCGACGAGGCAAATAACCCAGTTGTAGAGCCAGATGTAGATGTTCCTCACGTGTAACCTGATCATTGTAGTGGGGACCAGGCCGACAATGCTACTATCAGTGAGGGCCGTGACGGTAATTAATTTCCACTTATAATTTTTTCTAATTATACCTTGATGGTTGTCCTTATAACGTTTTTTTTTTAAATGACAAAGAATGTTTCCCTTGAGGATCTTACCACCAGAGAGGAAGACAGGGCAACAGTCCCAACGGCGACAACTGGTGCACCAGGTAAATAATCTCATTGCAATTTTTTATTAATATTACCGAACTAGTTCAATGATATTTAAAAACTGACAATTAAAATTTAATATTATCTGTTTTTGTAGGCGATGCCCTGTCACTGGATGAGACCAGACATCGTGACTACGCAACTAGGTCAGCAGTGCGGGTCGAAGGCACGAAACAGGAGCAGAGCACGATGATATTGATGATGTAATTAGGAGCTTTAGAAATAAGAAGAAGAAAAAGAAAATTTGATAATGTAAAATATTGTATTATTATAAGACAAATGTTACCATACTTGGAATGTTTTTTGCGTTATATAAAAAACTCATTTATCATACTATTTTTATGTCAAGCACTAATTTCAATGTTTCCTTGCGTACTTTTTGTTGCATTGTTTTTTTATTAGTTATTGAATATTTTTTTTTATGCTCATGAAAGTAAAAAATGAAATATAGATTGGGTATTGGGGAATTGAGAGTGATGTGAGGGGGGGGGGAGGGGCCATAAGAGCTTCCACCTTCACGTGGTTGGCCCTGTTTATTAGAGAATAATTTATTGGAGCGATTTAATCTTGGAGCAAACCACCCTCGATCCAGTGTAGCAACAAAAAAGTCACTGTTGACTTAGTTGCTACTCTTTCAGATCGTGGGAGGCTTGTTCCAAGTTCATGCGACTCCAATAAATTGTTCTTGAAATGAAGAGGATCTTATTCAGGTATGTTTTGACATTTTCAACATATGTTCTAACATTATCATAAGAATGCATCTTAGAGTAAAAAATACTACATCAATTACTTGTATTTATTGTATATATAATGATGGATTTTGATTGACTTGGCAGTGCAGATACAAATCCTCTTGCATCATGAGAAATACAACTTGTCAACCAGGGTCATGTCCAGGATATTTTTGCTTGTGCGCTTGACCAGGTTCGTAATGTCACATTTTGTAAGTTCCTTTACAGCTCATAATTCAATATTAAGCTTGTTCATGATTATTATCTAGGTTTTTTGTATGTGTTTTTTCATCTATTTGATTGTAAGCAACTCTGCATGTTTCCTGTTGTTCACTATGATTTCTCCATTTACCACTCCCAAGATGAATCCAACTTTATTGTTACATAGGTTACTTTATTGTTACTATGATTTCTCCATTTATGATTTCATAGGTGACATCATGTAAAGTTGTTAATCTCAGGTTGGTGGTGAGCTTTAGTTCTCTAGATTTGGGGCTTTTCTGATATTTTCTCCCTCATGTCATTCCTGCATCACCTCGTTGTTTGAGCATGCTAATTGTATACCACTTATACCAATTGGCACATGCCAATCTCTGAGTGGTGCCACATTTCACCTATTTTCGGCCCACTTGACCACCTGAAAAACTCAAATCCACAAACCATGTGTCTTTATCATGGAGTGACACATGTCCTAGATATTTTAGATGCTAAAATCATGCTTCTAATGTGTTATGTCAACCAATCACAGTGGTCCATTTGGCCTTGTGCCATGTCACTAGTCTGGAAGAGAGATTTGAGCCTTTTCTTTTCATGATTTTTCTATTATAATTTTTTTCTTCAGGACGGGAAATCCCTTTTGCAATAGATGGGGATTTTCCCATTTCTCTGGAGTCATCTCCTGGGACACCCTTCAAGCCATCATCCAAGAGGAAATCTGCAACTCTCTGTTGTTGCCCTTGAATTATGCGCTTCTAGAAGACCAGTTAGGGCACTCTTCTAGCCCTTATTCCATTGCTTCATCATTGTATCAACTTCTCCCACAGGCTGCTTCTATTTTTTGTCCACTTAAAGGAAGAAAACACTACCCTAGGGTGAGGTTGCTCCTCAACTATCCCTACCGCACTTATGGACCAACCAACAATATGAACGTTTCCCTTACTTATGGAGACACCCCCTATGCTACTGCACATTCAATTCCAGGAGCTACTTGCTAAGGAACACTCCTACACTATGCCTAACGACCCTCCAAAAAATCCCTCTAACTATTGTTGTATCAACCTCCCTTTTTGGTCTTTTAGACAAAGGTGACCCTCACACCATCAAGCACATAATGCTATCACAAGACTCAAACCCAATCCTACATCTGTTCTCCACAAACTTCTCTTCCAATTCCTTAAAATGTGATTTGTATTTTTTGAAGAACTCGGCCCTGGTTAGGGCACCTATCCTTGCTCAAATCCACCCTTCCTCCCACCTGTAAGCCTTCTTCTTTATGTGTTCTTGTTGGAGACAGTTGTGGCCTTATTGTGGCTTGTAAGTACCTCTAATGGCCTTGCTACAAGACAGTAGCGCATTTATATTTGTAAATGAAAATGAGCAGACATAACATGGACCTACTTTTCCCCAAGGAATAAGGTTTAGACTTGGACTTCTCCTCCTAGCCATGATAGTCCATGGTGAGTAGAATGGAATGGTTAGAGATGCTTTTCTATTGCGCAACAATTTGGGACCTTGCCTAGTCTTGAAATTTCAATGACATTGGGGCTATGGCAGCCTCCTACTCTGCCTCTTGGGCCTTGGTACTAATGCATACAGTAAAATTGATCATATAAACTAACCAAGCCCTCTACAACCATATTTACAATCTCTTTTGTTCTTGGGAAAAATATACCTCTGGCAGAAACTAAATTATTTATAAGGCTAATTTCTGGTCCTGGAAACATTGTATTCATTTTAGTCCCAAAGTTTCAATCTTAACTGAGTTTGAGAAACCAGATAATATAATTAATCATGCAATCTATAATCACACAGAAATTTGATACTTTTAATGTCTCAGCTACACTATATAATACAACTATCTAAAACGTTAAAAATCAGATCGTGTTCTAAAATGCTAAAAATCAGATCCTCTAGATCTTGCTGGCATCTTGTGCAGGATCACCATTCAGTTCTGTTTAGGGACAACTCCATTGGCATGCTGCACTTCTTGGTGACTCATGTCTTTGAGTTTAGCACAGGTATGATTACTTCACTCTGGCCTCTACAACGTAGCTTGTCCCACAGTGTACCCTTCAAGACTCTACGTTCTACTTCAGGAACCACCTCTTATAGCGAGAATGTTAGGGCTTGATCCTGAGGTGTGCTAGATTTATGCGAGGTCATCCATTTGAATCTTCCAAACTCTCCGACGTTCACTCATGCAATCTGACACAACTTCATATTTTTTGATTGTGTGTTTGAAAATTATGAATGTTGACATGCTGCTGACTCCTGAGTGCCTTTCAGAAGGAATATCTAATGGGAACACAAACTGTCAAAGTTTTAGTTAATATTAAATACTAAATACACATTCTTATATTGAAAATCAATTGTAAACACCAGTAAAAAGATGCTGTATAGAGGTAGTAAGTTGGGAACTATGGAGAGGATTGAATTGCTGAAGAACTCATTTATGGAAATCACTTTTCGACATGTTTACAGAGAAAGAAATACCGTTGCTGACAGCTTGTCGAAGAGAGGCCTAAATAGTAGTTTCGGTATCATGCACTATCAGCTTCACAGGTCGGATGGGCAAGGGGCAGCTGGTGCTGTTAATTTTTCCTGAATAGGGTCTGTCTCTTATGGCCATTAACCTCACATACTATTTTCCTGTTCTTTTTTGGAAGCACTGGTACAATTTCTTTTTTCTTTTTTTGCTGGCATTTTGTGACTTTCTGGGTGGTGATGCTGACTACTTATCACGTCCTAGAACTACATATTGTTTTCTCTGTTTTAATATGGTTGTGTCCATATCTGTTTTCATATTTTTCATAGTGATCTAGTCCGGTTTTGTTTGGAACTTCCTAATCCCTCATGATACATCATTTGGCTCTATAGCCTTGGATGTTCTGAAGTTTTTGTAATCATACTATAATGATGCACGCTACCTGTTTGAGCCACAATTTATTTTGGTAGAGCTTGGTTCCTTGATTAACATTGTTTCTAACCCTATGACTAGTGCTGCTACTCCGGATTCATAATGTAAAGAGTAAAAACAAAATCTCGGAGAACTAGAACTAGTTCTATTTCTTGGTCTAGAACTAGATCTGAGATGGCGATGCATTGAGTACAAATTTAGGGTTATAGAACTTGGAGAAAGAGTATACTTCAAAACTCCGAAAAATACTTCGTTCTTCATGTATCTTCAAATAATAGGGTTTTACTTGAGCGAGGGCTACTTTTTTGTTATTGAAAAGGTGTCTCTAAAATTTGCATCATTATGTACCTTTTGACATTCATTTTAGCACAATGAATCAAGCCACAAAGAATCATATAAAGAGAGAGATATGTCATAGAACTCAACTACCACATAGGCATAATGCCACAAAGATTTCAAAACTTGTATGTCAGAGCGTCACAAAAATTCAGTCTACTATAATGCCATAAAAGATTCAGATGCCACCAAAGAATTCATAGGTTCAGATCTATCGTGAATGCTTCTTGTGTTTTTCTATTGTAAACAATTCTCCCAATATTTTGAGATTAGATGCTTCAACAAATTTATTGTCATATGATCTTTGATACTTCAAATCACATGTCACATATATACGGTACTCTTCCAAATTCTGTTCTGCTTCATTTTCTACCTTCATGATGTAGGGGCATTAGGCTCAAGAATTTATTTGTACCTAAGTAGACATAGGGGGTCTCATGATTTTAATTTCTCATGTAATTATTAGTATTTTTGAATAAAAAGTGAGGAATTGTAAATATTCTCAAACTGTAGAGAACATGAGAGAAATGATTAGTTAGAAATGTGAAGAGATAGGCAGTTTCAGTTATTTTAGAGAATTAGGCTAAATTAAGGATTTTCGAGAATTTCAAGAGTCCGTTGAGCTGTAAAGGAACCTGAATCGATTCAGGTCCTCACTGTGTATAAATGTAAGCTTGAAAGATAGTTTAGGGGTTCAAAGTTCAAGAGTTGTGCAGAGTAGTAGGAGGAAAGAGAATCTATCAAGAGTATTGATTTGGCTTCCAATAACGTCTTTCAATGATGGCTACTACAGAGAAGATGATCTTCAAGTCTATTTGTTACAATAGCTAGCATTCATACATTAAGAATTACTTACACAGGTAAGTAATTCAAAAGTTGTGCAGAGTAGTAAAAGGAAAGAGAATCTATCAAGAGTATTGATTTGGCTTCCAATAACGTCTTTCAATGATGGCTACTACAGAGAAGATGATCTTCAAGTCTATTTGTTACAATAGCTAGCATTCATACATTAAGAATTACTTACACAGGTAAGAATTACTTACTTAGCTAGAATTACTTACACAGGTAAGAATGACATCTAGGAAGGGATATAACTGCAGGGAAGAAGCAAGAGGTTCCTTAGCTTCTCATATGCAAACCAACCATAAAGATGTTCGTCCTGGGACTTAAGAATAAGGTCAATAAAGGAACCTTATTTGGCACAAAACTGACACAGAATCTCAAAAATATTCTCTAGCTCCCCAAATCAATCATAGTGTTGTGGATAAAATATAACCTTATCCTTTTCCCTTGCTTTGTATTATAGTTCCTGGATCCTTATTGAAGCTTATCAATGAGTCTTTTACCCTGTTCTTGACCTGCAGCTTCTGAAAATTCAACCTGAAGATCAAGCCAGGACCAAGGAAGGTTATGTAATTTGAATTTATTATAAGAATGGATTCAGAATTTTGTATGCTTTGATTGACCGAAATTTGTGTGAATAGACTTTGTAATTTGGGGATTTTGACAGTAGAAGAGTAAGTCGAGAGATTTTGCTCTCTGTGTTCAATAAAACTGTGGACTTATTGATATCTGGGTATGTTATTGAAAATCTCCCGAAGGACTCATTCCTTCGATTAGGAAACCTCTGTGTATGATTAGGAAGAATAAACTCTATGTATTATTCTCTGTCTGCCTTTGAATTTCATATTCTCTACGAGTGAATCGAATGTGATTGCCCTGTATGGAAGTTTGCAGAAGGGAATAGTGGCTCTGTTGGGAGCGCGAAATCACGTCCTGGGTGTGTAATTTGAACGAATATACCCTGTGTGAAAGAGTCGATTCTGTTCCGTGAGCGTAGCAGGATATGCTCTGTCTATTCAAAGAATAGCGATAGAACCCCTGGCTATTGAAGCGATCATAGTTAGAGGCAATGGTGTTGTATTGTCGTTGGTGAGGCGACATTACTGAGGACTAACCACGTGTTAACGTTGTTGGCATTTCGGTATCCTAGTATATTGAATTGATTAGTCTTGATGGAAACTCTCCGACAAAGGATGCAGATGACAAAGGATGCAGACCGTATAAAGAACTCGTAAAAGTCCAATGCTAGCCGATACAAGTAGAATATACGACTGAATGTGAATTGAACGAAGCTCTGTATTTAATGGGAAATTCGATGTAAATAAGGACGAGTTAAATCATGTGTGAAACTTTTCTTGAATAAGTTCGGTGTATGTATGCATCCTAATGGTGGGTAAAAGAAATCCTGTGTATGATTTAGTTCTGGTGATACTCTGATGGGTGGAGAATACCGAGAGTATTTGGGTATTGATTGGTTCAATTCTCGTACGGAATGCCCTAAAACTCTGTGTGAAGTCCTATTGGGAGAGTGAGCCATGGACGTGCTCTGTGTGTGCAGGGCACATAAGCTCTATTGGTCAAAGTAATAGTGCGTTCCGCATGTGTTAGATAATACAAAGAAAGGTGTCCTTGTTGAATGCAAAAGAACCGAGTCGAATAGTCCATAAGGATTTCATCGGAGCTGTATAATAGTTTTATGGTTATATGAACTGATAATGCGGAGGAATAACAATTAAAACAAAGTTATGCTTTTGTGGAGAAACGTAGCAATGACGGAATAAAGATGGACGGAACCTTGAGCGAAGGAGAGGAACCACGAGCAGAATAAACAGTGAAGGGGGTTTCCGGTTTTCATCGCACCGCTCTCGACGGGCAAGCGATATTTAAGATTTTGGGAGAGATTCCATAGAACGAGCGACACGCGTCCTTGAGCGTATTTACAAAACCACCATCACTGCACGCCATCGCACGTTAACGTTCGACCAAGGATGCTGCGCAATATTGTTGAGCACCGTCGATCTGGAGGGAATCCATCGGACGATGGTCGTATGAGGTAGATGCGCAAAGGTTAACCAAAGTACGGTGGCCATCGCGCATTATTGTTCGCGCGTCTTCGCCGAGAAATATCTGTCCGATCAAATGAGGCGGCGCGAGGCAATAACAACCGTCGAATGGAGACGACCGTTAACGTTGGGGCCCATACGCATGTATTGAGGTTTGCGGGTTTAACCCAAAGTATTATGTCATGTATTAAGGGTGTGGGACCTAATTTCCCTTCACATTATTGGTTCAATATACGTTGTTGTGTTATGCCGAGATCTTCACCTGGCGTGGAAGACCGCTGTGACCAACTCAACGTCTTGCGTCACTGCGGGGGCTCTCGAGGTACGGATGAAAATTTTGGCTGGTGCCCCCGCACTCAATCTCTGCCATTCATATTTGTTGTCCCCGCAGTCAACTCGGTCAACTGTGGAGGCACTTGTCTCGATATCCGGTGCGCTAGTTGTGTCCACGGGTTGGGTCTTTTGATAGGAACTTTAATTATCAGCACAGATCCCCAAGTCGAAGATTAAATATTATTGAAGGGCCCGAAAGGTTATATGGATATATATTACTGCTAGGTTTTTATATAAGTCAGCGGCACGTTAATGTTTGTAACAACTAAAGGGGGAATTGGATTAATATCTCAATCTCAGATTGAGATATTAAAAAGCCTTAGATTAATTAATTGCCAGATCAAGAAAATAAAACAATGAAAAGTTGTTTGGGGCTTGGGTAGACCCTGCTGGATTACCTATTTTGATCCCGTCCAGGAATACCATTAGCGGTTGAGTGGTTTTGACTCATGGTATTGATAAAGGATAAACTATATAAGGAGAAGAGGATCATAATACAGGGTGTGCATGTGGAAGGGTTGTGAATAAATAAATCTCTTTAAGAGATATTTGCAGATATGATGCACCTATGGATATGATCTAGAAATGATGAATCTCTACGATGATCGGCAAAAGAAATGATGAAGACCTGACGGAATTCTGATGAAGAAATTGAAGAAATCTGGTGGATCTGAGGGTTGAAGCCTTCTGTATGAAATTTGCTCAATAAATCACTTATTCAATGGAGATTAACCTGATCACACATCAATTTCGAATTGCATGCATAACACATAATCTCTTCTACAATTAATCGTCACATGCGGAAAGAATAGAAGCGATTCCACATCAATTCATCACACACATTAACACAGTATGTATGGGGGAAAGCTTATAGCTAAAAACCCCCGCAACCTATTGTGTATATTATAATGGAGAAATCATGTAACAATCAGTGTACAAAAATCCTTCGCTGTTTCCATGTAACATCTCCATACACTATCAAGCTAGATCTAGCAAATCACTTGCTCCAATCCTTAGCCACTTGATAGCCAACCTTGATTGCGTATTTCAAAGCTATGTGATGGCCTCTTTATATAGATAAACCACCAGCCTAAACTTTGCAATACTCATAGCTTACTCCACCTATCTATGTGTTGCAAATAGCAACAGTATAGTTACAACTGATAGCTTTACTCTACCCTTTCATCTATCTCTTTCACTGGTCTCCACTGAACTGATCATGCACTGTAGTGAACTGAAGTGTTCTTGAGTTGACTAATGAGTTAATATTTAGTAAATTAAATATTATTTAATTTACTCCACTCATATCTAATTGATTAGCTAGTTTAACTAATCCCAACTAGTTCAACTAAAATAAATAGAACACAACTCCACTACTTGTCCCGTTAACTCCTCCAAAACTTCTGCCACTGAAGTCTAACTGAAGCCAACCATGCAAGATGCCATCAAACCCTAGGAACCACGTGATTCCTTGTGTCAGTTGCATGAGCCACCTCCATGACTCAAACCGAAGTGCGCCAAGAGAGTAAACTGCTGTTTATAGTCAAAATATTATTAAGGGAAAATAATATTTGACTTCCATATTTTTAGGAGATCAGTCTAAAAATAGTCCGGGTCCTAAAAAATAGGGTCTCATCTATTTTTACCGACATGTCGCATCCATCAAGAACAAGAGCAGAATTCCCAATATGTTTTGATGTTCCGTATGTCTAAAAATACATAGTCTAAAAATACAGACTTTGCGCTTAATCTGCCTCTCATGTGGCCTGCCTTATTTAGTGAAGGCGACTTCATTCACTAAGCCCATCATCTTGTCGCAATCATCATCTTGTCGCATTCTCAATGTGAAGCCTTCGTATGAAAGTGGTAAGTATCCCAAGCAAGAGAAGCCGGGTGTTAAAATCAGTGGGGTCAGAGCCTAGTAGTGGCTGTGAGACCGAGAGAAGGTTGTAATTTTTCTTCTATAGGTAAGTCGCGTGCCTGGCATGAGTCTACGCTAGTACAAAATTGTAAGAAGTTTTCTTTATAATAAATATTGAAGACAGAGATGACAACAACAGTGGTTTTCTCCCGAATTGGGTTTCCACCTTAAATACTGGTGTTCATGTGTGTTTCTTATGTGTGATGGTTTATTCTGTTATGACTACGCATGCTTACTGCTTACTAAACATTTGATGAATGAATGATGCAATGATCTAAGTAAAGAATTAAATGTATAATAAGATCTCTGGACATATGCAATTTTTCTTAAGGATATCCACATTTATATGCGAGTTGGGTTCAATAAAGTAACGTATGGGTTTAAGAGAAACAAAAAGTGAAAAGTTTTTCAGTCAGCTCTAAATATTGATTCACCCCCCCTCTTAATATTTTTCCCAATAATTGGAATCGGAGCAGGTCCTTCTGAAAAAGCTTAGCCGCTAGAAGGAAGATCAATCAAGATGAGCAGTCAAGATGGAATAGTATCTATCAGGCCTCCTCTCTTCAACAGAAACAATTTAATCTTCTGTAAAACAAGGATGAGATCCTATCTTCAGTCTCTGGGAGCAGATGTATGGGCTATTGTTGAAGGAGGATATCAATATCCAGTCGCAGTACCAACAGATCCAATGGAAAGAAAGAATTACGAAACAAATGCAAAAGCGGTCAATGCTCTATTGGGAAGTCTAACTGAATCAGAATTTGTCAAAGTCATGCATCTGAATACAACAAAGGCCATATGGGACAAAATCATTCTAAGTTATGAAGGTGATGCAAAGGTAAAAAGTGCTAAACTCCAAACTCTCAGAATTCAATATGAGAATCTAAAAATGCATAATGAGGAGATCATTGCTAATTTGTTTTTACGTCTTGATGATATTGTAAATCGTATGAGAAATCTGGGAGAAACAATAACCGAATCTACTTTGGTTGAGAAAGTTTTAAGATCACTAACGACAAAATTTGAGTCAAAAGTTGTTGCTCTTGAAGAAAAACAGGATCTTCAAAATCTTACTGTGGTGCAACTTCATGGCATACTAACTGCATATGAAATGAGAAGAGGAGGACCATATGAAGTCAAAGAAGCCATCTTTAGAGCTTCTACAAAAGGGAAAGAAATACAAGAAATAGAAGGATCGTGTATATCTTAAGAAGATGAGGTAAATGTTGTGCCTCAATCTAGTCTCCTAAACCGAGTTCATTTAATTGTCAACCAGGATTTGTAAACTGCTGAAGTGAAATGTACCATATGTACCTAGGTGCTTGTTTCCTAGTGCGTTGTGTGTAGTGTTTTGTGATGTTTTGATCTTTTATGTTGATTTATGATGTTTTTGGTCTTTTGAAGTTTTGTGTTTACAATGAAAGTGCCTAGAAAACTAATGAAAAGAAATTGGTGGTCAAAAACACAGTTGAGCCTAATGTATGGAATGGCAAATGTAATCAAAAATACTGAAGCAACATCTGAACTATGACTGAATAGAAACAAGAGCTTGATGATGACTTCTTAAACAAATGGCACAAACTAGATTTTGAGAAATGATTACTAAATATGAAAGTTTTCTAACTAGACAGTTAGACATTAATCATGATGCAACATTCTATTCTAAGCTCATCTATTCCATGACTAATTCCTAGTTCTATTCTGCAATTTCAATTGAAGGTCACAGAGTCTATACTCAAAGAGTTATTGGTTTCTTTTCAAGGTAGTTCTGTTGAGGAAGAGCTCTGTTTATGGTGAGGAATTTGCAGTGATATTTCAGACCTTGTAATGATGTTATCTTCTGTTCCTAAGGTTATGGATCACTGGTGGTTTTCATAACAAAAAGATATTTGTAAATAATGAAGGCTGTCTTATGAATCCTATCAACTAAAGTGATCTACTGTGCAAAGGGTGACAATGTGACTATGAGATGTAAGTGTAATGAATTAATTTAAACATGAGCTTAAGATGCTTCTGAACTAGAACAATGTTAACTATAAGCCATCATCAAACTTGAAACGAAGTAGCTGGACATGAATTAAATGCAAAATGAAACTCCGGAGCATTCTAACTAACATGCATTATTCTATGAAGTTACACAATCTGTTTGTTCATCATTAATGATATTTTGGAAAAGTTCCTTCTTGTGGAAGAGGTAGAACAATTCTGACTGTGGACTTGTATGCAATTGAAAGCAAATGAGCTGAAAGCAAATGAAAAACTAAGTTGTCACATCACGGTCATATCTTGAACTTCTTAAGGATGTCTTGGAATAATTTCTTCTTGTGGAAGAGTGATTAGGACAAGTGCAACTGTGATAGTGAAGACTAAAAACTACAACTAATTCCTACAATACTATAGCTATTCATCATTCGTTGTTATGATCTGTTGGAAGAATGTCTTCTTGTGAAAGAACTGGAATGAATATAACTACAGTATCTAGTTAAAAGCAAATACAAATTCAACTCCTATCCTACGGTACCATAGTCATTAAACATTCATCATTTTAGTCTATTGGAAGAGTGTCTTCTTGTGGAAGAACTGGAACGAATATGACTACAACAGCTAGTTAAAACAAATACAAATTTAACTCCTATCCTACAATACCATAGTCATTTAAACATTCATCATTTTAGTCTGTTGGAAGAATGTCTTCTTATGGAAGAACTAGAATGAGTACGACTACAGTAGATAAAACAAAACAACTACTAATTCAAATGCAGAACGTAAAGACAGCTAGGAAAAACTTATCTAATTTACGCAAAAGAAATCCGTGCAAGGGGCAGGGGCCCTCTACCACTTGACGGCATTCAACTCAAAATTAAATCACGCCTTCAAGATAATTTTGTCTGCTCCATTAACGATGCAATAGTTTGAACATAATGCTCTGTGTCTTCAAAGACGTAACACAGAGTTTACACAAAATCTAGCAGCAAATCTAATCACAGAATTTCTAACTAAGCTCTCGGCCTACTCAAGAGTTTATAAAGTAAATGCAAGTAACAATAATTACAATAATTTAGGAATGATGTCTTTCCCTATCCAAATCATCTTAGGAGTCTTTGAGGTGGCTGCGTGAAGGAGAAAAGACACCTGGACTGAGACAGTCCTAGTAGGAGTCTTCCTTCACAAATGTGTTCCCACGTGCATAACCGTACCTAGAATTCATTTCCTCTTCCATGACGAGCAACACACCATGTAGGCACGACGTGGATCATGCCCATATGCGTTTTTCCTCAAGAGGCCACCTGGAACATGCTCAAACATAAAGGTAGCTGCAGAATCGCCGGTTAGCTACGGAATGCCTGCATTCTGCAACTAGTTCCGGTCAAAATGCTTAACAATGGCAACAATCACAAAATTCAACAAGTCAGTCATGTAAACCATTCTAGAAGTAATTTTAACTATTTTTATTGATCAATTGGGTTTAAAATTGAAATGGACAAGGGAAAAATGAGGTAAAATGAGGTGAAGGAAAGCACAAATTTGAGGCTCAACATACCCCCACTGCTGTCTCTTTGCATGTCCTCATGCAAATTATCCTATGAATTCTGAGGCTTCTGCAAGGACATCTAATCCTCTTCTTCTCCTTTGTCTGAATGCTAGAGGCCTTCTGGGTTTCCTGATCACAAGTTTGAACCTGAGGTTTGTGAGTGCTCTGATCAACTTTTTGTTCCTTGTCTTCATCTTCTCATTGGTCCTCTCCACTTTGTTTATATGCAGGGATAAGGTTGAGTTCATGTCAGTCTTGAGCTTGATTTGATCTTTGAGAATTTCATTCTCATTTTTGATGTGCCTATTCAATAATTCCAACTCATACCTATCCCTCCTTAATATATCAATTTCAGTCAGTGGAGGACTGGGGGTTCTCTCTTCTCTTTCTGAAGCTGTCCTCTCTAAAGTTTCCACATAATCATAGATTTCCTGTTGAGCAGGATCAATCTCAGGGGTGCCTTCATAAAAATATTCATCATCATACTCTTCCATGGATGTTTCTTCATCTTCAATATTGATTACTCCTGTTTGTTTGATTGATGTTTTCTTCAGTTTTCCTTTTAATCTGTGGCTTCTCCTAAGTTGAGAGGACCCCTCTCCTTTCTCTATAACAGATTCCTTGATTATCTTCTTTTCCTTTAGTTGGCTCTTGATTCGAGTCAACTTCTCCAAAATGACTTCTTCACTACTTTCTTGAACTGGTTTGTCAATTTTACCTTTTGAAGTCCTCCATTTCCTACTTCTCTTTGTGGGCTGTGGTTCAGGTGATAGTTCTTTTTCTTCTTCAAAATGATTTCTTATTAAGAAATCATCCCATGTATCATTTGTTTTGGATAGATGATGCTCAATCAAAATTTTGACCAACCCATGATGATACAGGGTTGTTTCTAAAAACTGAACTCTTCTCTGAACACAGGAAGCCATTTTCTTCAGACTTTGATACAAGAAATATGGTAAATTCAAATCTTCTCCCAGAAAATGCAACATTAGTCTAATGTGGTAGACATAAAATTTCCCATATCTACCCTCACATGTAACAAATTTTTGTAAAAGAAGTAGTATGTTTCTCCATTTGCTTTTCAATGCTGTACTGGGAATTCCTTTCTTGAACACACTAACATCCATATTTGGTGATTTTAAAATTTGTTTCCAGGAGTCATTATGGAATTCCCTATTTTTAAACCATCTTTCTCCAGTTCTGGACAATCCTGTAGCCTCTGCTATAAAAACTTCAGTAACAGTAAACTTGACATCCCCTATTTCAACTTCGGTACCTTGGAATGATCTGGCAAATGTTTTGGTGACTTCCTTATGGAAGCCATTAAATTTTTCCAAGAATTGAAGCCATCCTATTTGTTGTAACATCTCCTTGCATTGTGGGTAACCTTCTAAATATTTTGATCCCACAGGCTCAGTCCTTACGATGAAACCCATGATGTTTTTTTTCAATATCAAATTAACACTCTTCTCTACCCACAAAACAATGTCTTTTACTTTCGGATAAAAATGGCTTCAAGCTCTAAATGAAAATGGCTTCAATTTTGGAATGACATACCTTTGATTTATAATAGCAACAGCTTCAAAATATCTGGTTGGTATGCCTCTGTTTGATAATGAAGAATGCCTTCGATACCTCAGACTGATGTACTTCTGTTGGACTTTGGAGAGATATGAAAGCAATTTCAATTTTCGAGCTAATATGTCTCTGATAGACAGTGGTAGATGATTTCAAGTTTCTTTTTGTGCAATACCTCCGTCTTTGGTAACAGAAAGACTTCAAACTCAATCACTGAAAAACACTTCTGTTTCTAGTAACAACAGACTTCAAACTCAATCTCTGTTTCTGATAGCAAATGGTATGCTTCAGATTCAACACTACAACATCTCTGTCTCGGGTAACAACAGACTTCAAAACCAATCACTACCACACCTCTGTCTTTGGTAATAACAGACTTTAAACTCAATCACTACCACACCTCTGTCTTTGGTAGCAAAAGTCTTCAATTTTAGCACCTCTGTCTTCTGGTAGCAACAGGCTTTAAACTCTACACGGCCACAATTCTGTGTTGACAGTGAAAATGCTCCAAACTTCGTTCACAGTGATATGCTATCTGTTCACAGGATCAAGTGGTTTTGAGTTCTCACACCGTTATACTTCCAATTTTACCTCTTCTGATCTGCTCCTGATGATAATGATGCCTCTGTCTTCGGAATGGAATACTGGCTACGGAATGAAGTTATGGCAAATGGTCACGGCATAGAGTGGTGGAGTGAGGTGGAGGATTGTATTAATGATTGAGGAGACGGCGGAGGATTTACGACGGCAGAAAAAATCTTCATCATTAAATAACTTGGTTAAGAGTCGTGGGAAATTCAAATGCTTTGGCCGTTTCACCGCTTAAATGCTATCGGATAGAAAATTTGAATTGGAGGATTTTAATACAAGGTCTGTAGAGGGTTTGTTTGGTGTTTGATCAATAAAACAATTAAAACAACTTTTCGAATAATCCACAACTAAACTATGCTAAACTTTTATGAAGTGCCATCGTAATTTAAATTTGTTACCTCTGCCCTTTATTTGATGTTCTTGTAGCCTTTGTCTTCTCTGCTCATCTTTGGAGGAATCTTTCACAATTTTCTTGATATTTTTGATTCATGAATTCATTGGATCACTTTGTTGTAATTCTGATGTCTGCTGGTTGATGCCTTCAGGGTTTATAGCTGCGAAAAGACTATCGGGCTGCAGAAAAGTTGATCAGCTGCAGAATGTCCACTGAGCTGCAGAATGTCCCTGTAGAACACTTTAATCATGAAAATGAAATGTTTCTGGAGGATGGGTGAAATGTTATGAAAATGGATGAAAATGGATGATGGATTATGATATGTATGAAGTGGATAATGGAATAAAATGGATTTAGTTCATGGAATGAAGGAACATAAGGGCTGTACTGCAATTCATGACATATTTTATTCATTTGCAGCAAGATATCAAATTCTATGTTTTGACATGAAAATGAAGTGAATGGAAGATGGAGTGAAATGAATGAGATGTGGAATGGAGTGAAATGTGAATGATGGATGAGATGAAGTATGGATGGATAAGTGAATGGAGTGAGATGAAATGAATCATAAGTACTATGGCACTGTACTTATGATTTTTATAACAGCTGCTTATAAAAACAAAAATGGGAAAAGTTAGAGTGTCAGAGAGACTCTGATTTTCACCCTATCTTTTCTGTATAAACATGCCAATCAGTGATTGGTTTTCATGTTTATACCTTTATTTTTTATTTTTTATTTTTTTATATTTTTTTTTTTTTTCAAAAGAGAAATGCTTCAGAAAATTTAATCAAGTTGATGAAGAAGAGAGACTCTTCTTCATTAACTTCACATCATTGTCTCCTTGGAACTTCTTGACAAACTCTTCTCTTGAGAGTGGCTTGTGGTATAGCTTCAGTCTATGGCCATTCACAAGAAAAGTGACCTCCTCTTCATCTATAGTTCTGATTTTTACTGCCCCATTATCAAAAATTCGAACAATTTCATATGGCCCAAGCCAATGTGTCCGAAATTTCCCTTGAAAATCCTTGAATTTTGAATCAAACAAGAGAGCCCAATCACCCTCTTTAAATTTCTTCTCTTTGATATACTTGTCATGCCATCTAGCCCTTTTCTGTTGGACTAGACTTGTTTTCTGAACTGCATCTTGTCTGATCTCATCCAATTCATTAATTTGCTCCAGTCTATGCTTTTGTGCCTCCGTTAGATCAAGTCCTAGCTGAACCGCCATCTTGAATGTTTGAATTTGGAACTCTATAGGAAACAAAACTTGCTTCCCATAAACAAGCTCATAAGGAGTATGGCCTGTTGTGTTTCTCCATGTAGTTCTATAGGCCCACAAGGCTTCAGGAAGCCTATCTACCCAATCTCTTCTGTGTAAATGAACAGTCTTTGTTAGGATTCCTTCAATGACCTTATTAGTAGATTCCACTTGACCATTTGCTTGTGGATGATAAGGAGTAGTTTTTCTATGTCTGATTTTGTACTTCTCCATCATTTTCTCCACTAGCCTTGATGTAAATTGAGCTCCTTGATCTGTAACAATTTCCCTTGGGACACCAAAACGAGTAAAAATATCCTCAAAAAGAAAATTAACTACAGATGATTCATTAGCAACAAGTAATGGTTTAGCTTCTACCCATTTAGTAACATAATCAACTAGTATATATTTCTTTTGTCTTGATGGAGGAATAATAGGTCCTACAAAATCCAAAGCCCATTTTTCAAAAGGTTTAATGTGTACCTGAGGTTGTAATGGCATCTCACCCGAAGGAGAAGGTTTCCCTACCCTTTGGCAACTGTCACACCTTTTGACATACTCCTTAGCATCTTTAAACAAGGATGGCCAATAATATCCTAAGTTAAGGACCTTATAGGCTGTCCTCTTATCTGCAAAGTGTCCGCCACAAGGTTCATCATGACATGCCTTGAGAATTTCAGGCATCTCATCTTCACGAACACACCTTCTAATGATCAAATCTGAACCTGTCTTGCACAACTCATTAGCGACCCATGAATATCTTGCACTATCATTAATGATTTTTCTTTTATCCCTTGCATTCATAATTGAAGGAAACTTTCCTGAAACTAAATAATTAGCAATATCAGCAAACCATGGAGTTTGAGTAGAAACTGCAAAAAGATATTCATCAGGAAATTGATCTTCAACCAGAGTGTCATCTTTGATATTTTGAATTCTAGACAGGAAGTCAGCCATAGTGTTTTTTTTTCCAGGCCTATCTAGAATAGTAATGTTGAATTCTTGCAATAATAACAACCATCTTATAACTCTACCATTAGTGATTGATTTATTCATTAAATATCTAATGGCAGAATGATCAGTGTGAATAAAAGTTTCATAGCCTGTTATATAGTGTCTAAACTTGTTAATGGCATGAACAACAGCTAAAAACTCTTTTTCAGTTACAGTATAGTTTAACTCTGCAGGAGTCAAATTTTTACCGATATAATAGATGGCATAGGGAATTAAATCTTTCTGTCCCAATACTGCTCCTAGAGCTGTATCGGAAGCATCTGTCGAGATATGAAAAGGTAACTTCCAGTTAGGTCCCCTTAATATAGGTGCTTCGGAAATTTTGGTTTTCAGGGTTTCAAAAGCTAACTGGCAATCAGAAGTCCACTTAAATTCACAATCTTTGGTGAGTAATTTGAAGAGAGGAGATGCTATTTTGGTGAAGTTTTCTATAAATCTCCGATAGTACCCCGTAAATCCTAGAAAACTTCTTACATCTCTTTGACAACTTGGAATGGATAGGTTAGAAATAACTTCAACTTTCGCTTCATCAACTCTAATCCCATCCCCCGAAATGTGGTGCCCTAAAACAATACCTTCAGTGAACATCATAAAACATTTTTCATGACTAAGAGAAAGGTTTGCTTCTTGACATATTTTTAAGACCTTTTCCAAGTTTTCTAAAGCCTCTTCAAATGTATCCCCATAAACTGTAAAATCATCCATGTACACCTCTACACAGTCATGTATCAGATCAGAAAAAATTCCTAATACCGCCCTTTGGAATGTTGCAGGTGCATTGCACAATCCAAATGGAAATACTCGGTAGGCATAGGTACCCCAAGGACAAGTAAATGTGGTTTTATCTTGGTCTTCAAGTGCTACTTGGATTTGATTGTAACCACTAAATCCATCCAGGAATGAAAAGTACTTTTTACCTGCTAATGTATCTAATACTTGATCTATGAAAGGTAAGGGAAAATGGTCCTTAAGAGTAGCTTTATTCAGTTCTCGGTAATCAACACACACCCTCCATTTTCCATTTTTCTTAGGTACAATTACTAAAGGGGAAACCCACTGACTATCTGAAATAGGATAAATGAAGTTAACATTTAACAATTTTTGTAATTCTTCTTTGACAATTTCCCTAAGATTTGGATTCATCCGTCTTTGAGGTTGTCTGATTGGTTTGCAATTTGCCTCTATATAGATGTGATGAGTAAAAGTCTTGGGACTTATCCCTTTCATGTCAGTGTATTCCCATGCATATGCAGAAGAATGTCTCTGTAATACTTTGACTAGCTTTTCTTGTTGAGATTTTTCCAGGTTTTTGTTTATGTTCAAGGTTTTGCCTGGAAAAATTTCACTTGTAGAACTGCCAAATTTGTCCATAGAATGAAGAGACATCCGTCTAGATGACAAGAACTCAATATTGGATCTCTCTTGAAATGATTCTTGTTTGTGCTCTGGAGAAGATTCAAAATTTTCTAGAGTATTCAGAATTTGATTATCTTCACTAATTTCTGAAATTGTGAAGAGTGGTTGCAAATATTCTTCATCCTCTATCCATTGAGTGTCATCTAGATCCGTAATTGTCCTAGCTGGAGGATATAAAGTGAATTTCTTTGTTGAACTTCCATCAGAAATATACATATCACCGGACCTACAACTAATAAAAGCATCAGCTGTAGCCAACCAAGGTCTTCCTAGTATGACATGATGGCCTCCTAGATTATTCTTGGGTGTCAGGATCATGAAATCCACAGGGTACTCCCAAGAGTCTAGGGACACTGGAATGTCTTCTATTACCCCATCTGGTCTGATCACAGATCTATCTGCTAGTTGTAATAGTGTGGGTGTAAAGAGAAGATTAGGAAGTTTCAGTTTGTCCATGATTTGTCTACTCATGATATTTATTGTTGCTCCTAAGTCAATGAGTGTGTTTTGAATTTCAATTCCATTGATGTGAATTTTGACAACTGGATTTCCTGGGTCAAGGTACTTTGGAATAGTAATCTTACCCATCATAATGTCCGCTATTTGTCCTACCAGTTGAATTTTCTTGGTTTCTCTTATTCTTTTTCTTGTTGTCTTCATACTCAACTCCTTTATTGTTTTGGCTAAAATTGGGATTTCCTTGATGGCTTGCAATAATGGAATTTTAATGCAAACATTTCTCAATTCATCCAAGAAATCATAATTAGGCACCATTATTTGTTTTTCTACACCCTTGTCAATTTGTAATCTTTCCGGAAAGGGAGGTATAGAAGTAGATGTGGATGGTTGCTCTAATACTGGAGTTGGGCTTATTGGATCTTTTTGTTTCAGTTTTTCAATGTTTTGGCCTTGAAAGGATGTTTCTTCCTCAAGACTTTTATTAACCCGTAGGAAGTCTTCCTCAGAATCATCTTGTTCTTGTATGATCACAGAAGGTTTCCTCTTCTCAAGTATCCTTCCAGACCTAAGTTGAACATCACTAAGGTCTAGAGGAGTAATTAAATAAGTTGGAAATTGTTGTCCTTCTATCATGTATGTATTTTGGGGGTTCTTATTATTGGGGTTTGGTATGGGCTGAGCTGGTAATTGATTGGATTTTTGAGGGAATGGTAATGGAAGTGGTTGATTTTGATGAGGTTGGTTCAAATGATGTTGTTGAGAATTCTGTTGAAAATTTTGTTGAAGATTTTGAGGAAAATTTTGTTGAGAATTTTGAGGATAAAATTGTGGATATGGTGGATAGGATGGTGGATACCGATAATATGGAGAGTATCTTCCATAGGGACCTTGTGATCCTTGTGCCCAAGCTTGAGATTGATTTTGAAATTGGGGCCAAGATTGCTGCCAAGAATTCCAAGGTGGAGGTTGATTATACATTTGATCATGAAATCCCTGTGTCTGAGATCCCTGCCAAGGTCTTCTAGATACAAATTTAAGAGATTCTGTGGAATCTGTAGGAGTTTCTTCCTGAAAAACAGCCTTGAGACCAGGAAGAGAAGGACAATTCTTGGTCTCATGTTTCTCAGAACAAATAACACAGGTTTCTACAACTTTTACATCTAAAGGACACTCTCTCAAGGCATGTTTCTTCCTACATTTGGGACAAAAGATTGCCAAGGCATCGGATTCAGCCTTTTGCTTGTTTTGTATCTTGAGGGTGTCTATTTGTTCACTAAGACTCCCTAAGATGTCACATTTAAAATCATCAAGCATTTGTCCTATTTCTGATCTACTTACTGTCCCAGAAGCGGATTTACTTGCTCTTGCAAGAGCAGGATCTCTTGGACCTTTGACAGTTTTGGATTTCCCTCTGGAAAGGTTGATACATAACTCAGATATTTCAGGTAATGTGAGTTGTGATATATTCCCTTTTCCCATCATGTTAAGGATATCCAACCATTCATCCCTAATGGTTTTCAACAAAAGAGCTTTTAAAGTGTCTTGATCTAGGTTTTCCATTTGTGCCCTTTTTATGTTGTATTTAAATCTTTCCAACACATCTTCTAAGTTTTCATCTTCTTTTTGTAACATCTTGAACACTTCTTCCTTATGATTAACCGGCATACAATAATCCAAGTATCTCTCTAGAAATGCTTGTTTCATGTCTCCCCGTGTCCTAATGGAACTACTGTTTAAGCTCATAAACCACTTCAATGCTGCTCCTTTCAGAGTTGAAGGAAATAATTTCAATTTTTGAGCATCTTGAAGGTAGTCATAAGTCCTACACAGCACTTCAAATTCGAATAAGAAAGTTTCAGGATCCTCATTTTTAAGTCCATAGAAGTTCGGAAGGACAGAAGGTGAAATGTTTTTCATGGTTGTATTGGTTTCTTCATCAAGTATAGGGAACCCAAAAGAGCTTCCTATTCTACCTCTTCCTCCATCTGCACCTCTACCTCCTCTTCCTCCTTCTCCTCTACCTCTACCTCTACCTCCTCCAATTAATGTGTGTTCTCCATTAACAACTCCTCCTCATCCTTCTTCTGCCATGGTTGACTCTCCTGTGGAAGTAGAAAAGTTTGTATCCTCAACAAAAGTTTTTGGATCCTCTTCTATGGCAGGTTTAGTGGATGAAGTGGAAGTTTTCTCTAATGGAATAGGTGACCTTAGATCTTCTAGAAGTCTAGGATCAGTAAAGGATGGAAGATGGGTTTGAGTTGAAGGTGTACTAGTTCTGGATCTGGATGAAACAAGTGGTGTTCTAGATGTCAAACTTCTGCCTCTGCTGCTTATAGATCTTCCTCTTGAATCTCTCTCCCTACGCATAAAATTGTTTTTGGATGCTAAGAAACAAAGGTTACCTAGTTTTCACTTCCCCGGCAACGGCGCCAAAATGTTGTGTCTCAATCTAGTCTCCTAAACTCAGTTCATTTAATTGTCAACCAGGATTTGTAAACTGCTGAAGTGAAATGTACCATATGTACCTAGGTGCTTGTTTCCTAGTGCGTTGTGTGTAGTGTTTTGTGATGTTTTGATCTTTTATGTTGATTTATGATGTTTTTGGTCTTTTGAAGTTTTGTGTTTACAATGAAAGTGCCTAGAAAATTAATGAAAAGAAATTGGTGGTCAAAAACACAGTTGAGCCTAATGTATGGAATGACAAATGTAATCAAAAATACTGAAGCAACATCTGAACTATGACTGAATAGAAACAAGAGCTTGATGATGACTTCTTAAACAAATGACACAAACTAGACTTTGAGAAATGATCACTAAATATGCAAGTTTTCTAACTAGACAGTTAGACACTAATCATGATGTAACATTCTATTCTAAGCTCATCTATTCCATGACTAATTCCTAGTTCTATTCTGCAATTTCAATTTGAAGGTCACAGAGCTTATATCCAAAGAGTTATTGGTTTCTTTTCAAGGTAGTTCTGTTGAGGAAGAGCTCTGTTTATGGTGAGGAATTTGCAGTGATATTTCAGACCTTGTAATGATGTTATCTTCTGTTCCTAAGGTTATGGATCACTGGTGGTTTTCAGAAAAAAAAAGATATTTGTAAATAATGAAGGCTGTCTTATGAATCCTATCAACTAAAGTGATCTACTGTGCAAAGGGTGACAATGTGACTATGAGATGTAAGTGCAATGAATTAATTTAAACATGAGCTTAAGATGCTTCTGAACTAGAACAATGTCAAACTATAAGCCATCATCAAACTTGAAACGAAGTAGCTGGACATGAATTAAATGAAAAATGAAACTCCGGAGCGTTCTAACTAACATGCATTATTCTATGAAGTTACACAATCTGTTTGTTCATCATTAATGATATTTTGGAAAAGTTCCTTCTTGTGGAAGAGGTAGAACAATTCTGACTGTGGACTTGTATGCAATTGAAAGCAAATGAACTGAAAGCAAATGAAAAACTAAGTTGTCACATCACGGTCATATCTTGAACTTCTTAAGGATGTCTTGGAAGAATTTCTTCTTGTGGAAGAGTGATTAGGACAAGTGGAACTGTGATAGTGAAGACTAAAAACTACAACTAATTCCTACAATACTATAGCTATTCATCATTCGTTGTTATGATCTGTTGGAAGAATGTCTCCTTGTGAAAGAACTGGAATGAATATAACTACAATATCTAGTTAAAAGCAAATACAAATTCAACTCCTATCCTACAGTACCATAGTCATTAAACATTCATCATTTTAGTCTATTGGAAGAGTGTCTTCTTGTGGAAGAACTGGAACGTATATGACTACAGTAGCTAGTTAAAACAAATACAAATTTAACTCCTATCCTACAATACCATAGTCATTTAAACATTCATCATTTTAGTCTGTTGGAAGAGTGTCTTCTTATGGAAGAACTAGAATGAGTACGACTACAGTAGATAAAAAAAAACAACTACTAATTCAAATGTAGAACGTAAAGACAGCTAGGAAAAACTTATCTAATTTACGCAAAAGAAATCCGTGCAAGGGGCAGGGGCCCTCTACCACTTGACGGCATTCAACTCCAAATTAAATCACGCCTTCAAGATAATTTTGTCTGCTCCATTAACGATGCAATAGTTTGAACATACTGCTCTGTGTCTTCAAAGACGTAACACAGAGTTTACACAAAATCTAGCAGCAAATCTAACACAAAATTTCTAACTAAGCTCTCGGCCTACTCAAGAGTTTATAAAGTAAATGCAAATAAAAATAATTACAATAATTTAGGAATGATGTCTTTCCTTATCCAAATCATCTTAGGAGTCTTTGAGGTGGCTGCGTGAAGGACAAAAGACACCTGGACTGAGACAGTCCTAGTAGGAGTCTTCCTTCACAAATGTGTTCCCACGTGCATAACCGTACCCAGAATTCATTTCCTCTTCCATGACGAGCAACACACCATGTAGGCACGACGTGGATCATGCCCATATGCGTTTTTCCTCAAGAGGCCACCCGGAACATACTCAAACATAAAGGTAGCTGCAGAATCGCCGGTTAGCTACGGAATGCCTGCATTCTGCAGCTAGTTCCGGTCAAAATGCTTAAAAATGGCAACAATCACAAAATTCAACAAGTCAGTCATGTAAACCATTCTAGAAGTAATTTTAACTATTTTTATTGATCAATTGGGTTTAAAATGGAAATGGACAAGGGAAAAATGAGGTAAAATGAGGTGAAGGAAAGCACAAATTTGAGGCTCAACAGAATTCTTTGTAAAGAAACTCCAACTTGGTATAGGATGGTTTAGAGGTAAGCTTCCTTTCAAATGTTTTGCTTGTGTAAGAGTTGGTCATTATGCTGCTAAGTGTCCTCACAAAGAAAAACATGAAAAAGGAAAGGAAGTAGCAAGAAGGAATAAAAACCGGTTTAGCACTAGAAAAAGTTACTATACTCATGAAGACAGTGATGGGTTATCTGACAGTGAGGAAGAATGTGAACAAGATCTTAGACTTCTCATGGCATTTGAAAAGGAATCTAGAGAAGAAAAAGATACTTTTATGGATGCTTTAGAGGACAATTATTTTCTTGATGATTTCAATCAACTCAAAATATGCTTAGAAGAAAGTAAAATATGCTTATAATAAAGTAAAATATCCATAGAAACTTTAAAAAATCAGCTTGAAGAAAAGGAGAAACACAATGAAAAATTAGAATGTGAAATAGTAAGTCTAAGAAAAGAAATTGAGAAAGTGAAGACTTTGAATCTTAGATTTGCTAAAGGATCTGAAACCTTAGATGAGATTATCAAGGTACAACGTTCTCCTTTTATAAATATAGGTCTTGGATATATCGGAGAATCTTCTCAGACTTCAGCACCAAATTATCTAAAAGCAGCTATAGCCAGTATACAACATTCTGCCACTCAGCAAGGGAATAAAGAATCTTCACAGGTAAATAAGATCGCATATGAATGAATATGATACTTTTAGGTAGAGTAATATTACCGCTACTCCATAGGAATGAGGCGGCGCGACGCAATAACAACCGCGTTGAATGGAGACGATCGCTAACGTTAGCCCATACGCATGTATTTAGGTTTAACCCAAAGTATTATGTCGTGTATTAAGGGTGTGGGACCCGATTTCCCTTCACATTATTGGTTCAATATACGTTGTTGTGTTATGCCAAGATCTTCACCCGACGTGGAAGACAGCTGTGACCAACTCAGCGTCTTGCGTCAGTGCAGGGGCTCTCGAGGTACAGATGAAAATTTTGGCTGGTGCCCCCACACTCAATCTCTGCCATTCATCTCTGTTGTCCCCGCAGTCAACTCGGTCAATTGCGGAGGCACTTGTCTCGATATCCGGTGTGCTAGTTGTGTCCGCGGGTTGCCTCTTTTGATAGGAACTTTAATTATTAGCGCAGATCCCCAAGTCGAAGATTAAATATTATTGAAGGGCCCGAAAGGTTATATGGATATATATTACTGCTGGGTTTTTATATAAGTCAGCGGCACGTTAATGTTTGTAACAACTAAAGGGGGAATTGGATTAATATCTCAATCTTAGATTGAGATATTAAAAAGCCTTAGATTAATTAATTTCCAGATCAAGAAAATAAAACAATGAAAAGTTGTTTGGGGCTTGGGTAGACCCCGCTGGATTACCTATTTTGATCCTGTCTAGGAATACCATTAGCGGTTGAGTGGTTTTGACTCATGGTATTGATAAAGGCTAAACTATATAAGGAGAAGAGGATCATAATACAGGGTGTGCATGTGGAAGGGTTGTTAATAAATAAATCTCTTTAAGAGATATCTGCATATATGATGCACCTATGGATATGATCTAGAAATGATGAATCTCTACGATGATCGGAAAAAGAAATGATGAAGACCTGACGGAAGTCTGATGAAGAAATTGAAGAAATCTGGTGGATCTGAGGGTTGAAGCCTTCTGTATGAAAGTGGAAGTATCCTGCCAGTAGAAGCTGGTGTTAAAATCAAGGGGTTGGAGCTCCCTTCCAGTAGTGGCTGGAGAACGAGAGAAGGTTGTAGCCTTTCTACAGGTGGGTGCTTGCGTGTTGGTATGAGTCTACGCCAGTACAAAATTGTAAGAATTTTTCTTTATAATAAATATTGAAGACAGAGATGACAGCAGCGGCGGTTTTCTCCCGAATTGGGTTTCCACCTTAAATACTGGTGTTCATGTGTGTTGCTTATTCTGTTATTACTGCACATGCTTACTACTTACTAAACATCTGATGAATGAATGATGCAATGATCTAAGTAAAGAATTAAATGTATAATAAGATCTCTGGACATATGCAAGTTTTCTTAAGGATATCCACATTTATATGCGAGTTGGGTTCAGTAAAGTAACGTATGGGTTTAAGAGAAACAAAAAGTGAAAAGTTTTCAGTCAGCTCTAAATACTGATCTACCCCCCCCTCTCATTATTTTTCCCAACAATTGGTATCAGAGCAGGTCCTTCTGAAAAAGCTTAGCTGCTAGAAGGAATATCAATCAAGATGAGCAATCAAGATGGAACAGCATCTATTAGGCCTCCGCTCTTCAACATAAACAATTTAATCTTCTGGAAAACAAGGATGAGATCCTATCTTCAGTCTCTGGGAGCAGATGTATGGGCTATTGTTGAAGGAGGATATCAATATCCAGTCACAGTACCAACAGATCCAACGGAAAGAAAGAATTACGAAAAAAATGCAAAAGCGGTCAATGCTCTATTGGGAAGTCTAACTGAATTAGAATTGGTCAAAGTCATGCAGCTGAATACAGCAAAGGCCATATGGGAAAAAATCATTCTAAGTTATGAAGGTGATGCAAAGGTAAAAAGTGCTAAACTCCAAACTCTCAGAATTCAATATGAGAATCTAAAAATGCATAATGAGGAGAGCATTGCCAATTTATTTTTATGTCTTGATGATATTGTAAATCGTATGAGAAATCTGGGAGAAAAAATAACCGAATCTACTTTGGTTGAGAAAGTTTTAAGATCACTAACGACAAAATTTGAGTCAAAAGTTTCTGCTCTTGAAGAAAAACGGGATCTTCAAAATCTTACTGTGGTGCAACTTCATGGCATACTAATTGCATATGAAATGAGAAGAGGAGGACCATCTGAAGTAAAAGAAGTTGTCTTTAGAGCTTCTACAAAAGGGAAAGAAGTACAAGAAACAGAAGGATCAGGGTATATCTCAGAAGAAGATGAGGTAAATTTTGTAAAGAAACTCCAACTTGGTACAGGACGGTTTAGAGGTAAGCTTCCTTTCAAATGTTTTTCTTGTGGAAGAGTTGGTCATTATGCTGCTAAGTGTCCTAAAAAAGAAACACATGAAAAAGGAAAGGAAGTAGCAAGAAGGAATAAAAACCAGTTTAGCACTAGAAAAAGTTACTATACTCATGAAGACAGTGATGGGTTATCTGACAGTGAGGAAGAATGTGAACAAGATCTTAGACTTCTCATGGCATTTGAAAAGGAATCTAGAGAAGAAAAAGATACTTTTATGGATGCTTTAGAGGACAATTATTTTCTTGATGAATTCAATCAACTCAAAATATGCTTAGAAGAAAGTTAGATTTGGAAATGATACTCCTAACATTATTAAGGGAAAAGTCTGTTTTTCTAAAAGAAAAGGTGAAAACTAATAATGTCATGTATGTGGATGGATTAAAGCATAACCTGTTAAGTGTAAGTCAAATGTGTGATCAAGGAACTGAAGTTGTCTTTAGTTCAAAAGAATGTGTGGTACATGATCTTGATACAGGTAAAACAATTATAAAAGGAAACAGAACTCCAAGCAACCTGTATGTATTAAAGAACTGCAAAGAACAATGTTACATGAGTAAATCTTCAGAAAAATGGCTATGGCATAGAAGGTTGGGGCATCTGAGCTTCTCTCAAATCAACAAATCAAGCAGACTTAAAGCTGTTCGTGATCTTCCCAATATTACTCTACCTAAAAGTATCATATGAAAATCTTGCCAATTCGGTAAGCAGACCAGAGTGCAATTTAATGCCAAGGAAGGATCATCAAGTAAGCCTCTTGAACTCATTCATACTGACATATGTGGACCTGTGAAGAAAAAGTCACCACGTGGTGAACAATACTATATCTTATTTATTGATGATTTCTCTAGAATGTGTTGGATTGGGTTTCTTAAACACAAAGATGAAGCATTTGAGAAATTTCAGATCTTCAAAGCACTAGTTGAAAATGAATTAGATCTAAAAATCAAGTGTCTTAGATCTGATCGAGGAGGAGAATATACATTAGATGAATTCCTTGAATTTTGTGAACAACATGGTATAAAAAGACAGTTTTCGGTAGCAGGTACTCCACAACAAAATGGAGTAGCAGAAAGAATGAATAGAATAGTTCAACAAATGGCTAGAGCTATGCTTGATGATTCCGGAACACCTGACACATTTTGGGGAGAAGCAGCACATACAGTGGTAAATATTCTTAACAAGGCACATGTTCGTGTAAATAGTGATAAAACTCCATATGAACTCTGGTATGGTAATCCTCCCACTGTGAAGCATTTTAGATTTTTTGGAAGCAAATGCTTTATCAAAAATAATGATGAAAAACTTGGCAAGTTTGAACCCAGAGCAGATGAAGGAATACTTCTTGGTTACTCCTCTAGAAGTAGAGCATATAAATGTTACAATAAAAGACTTCGGAAGATTTTTGAATGTATTGATGTTGTTATTGATGAATCTCCTGTAGCTCCAAAAGAAGAAAAACAAACAACAGAAGACGATGATGACATATATCCTTCTACATCAAATGGGAATGATGTAGACAGTGAACCCAATGAAGAACCCGAAGATGATTTATCTGAAAAGGCTCCATCCAGATATGTTCAAAAGAATCATCCAGAATCTCAAATTTTGGGAGAAAAGGGATCAGGTGTACAAACAAGAAGGACTCTTGTAGGATCTTCTAGCTATCAGGCATTTCTATCCACTATTGAACCACACAATGTCAATCAAGCTAGCAAAGATGAATGTTGGATTCAAGCCATGAATGAAGAGCTTGATCAAATTGAAAAGAGTCACACTTGGGAATTAGTACCAAGACCTCATGACAAAAATGTCATTGGAACTAAATGGATATTCAAAAACAAGTTAAATGAGAATGGGGATGTTATAAGAAATAAAGCTAGATTTGTTTGCAAGGGGTATGCTCAACAAGAAGGTATAGACTTTGAAGAAACTTTTGCTCCTGTAGCTAGACTTGAAGCCATAAGAATGTTTCTTGCTTTTTCAAGCTTCCAACAAATCAAAGTTTATCAAAAGGATGTTAAATCTACTTTTCTCAATGGTGATCTAGAAGAAGAAATTTATATAGAACAACCAGAAGGATTCATTTTGGGAAATGATGAAAATATTGTTTGTAGACTTAAAAAGGCTCTATATGGTCTCAAACAAGCTCCAAGGGCATGGTATTATCGTCTTGACAAATATCTTCATCAACAAGGATTTTCAAAGGGGTCTGTTGACATCAACTTATACACAAAAACTGAAAAATGATAAACTATTGATTGTGGTTGTATATGTTGATGATATCATTTTTGGAAGTAATGAAGAGTCTATGAGTCAGAAATTTGCTTCTGATATGCAGCAAGAATTTGAAATGTCTTTACTTGGGGAACTAACATTCTTTCTTGGCTTGCAAGTGCCACAAGCAACAGATGGCATATTCTTATCACAAACAAAATATCTTAAGCAAATTCTGAAGAAGTATGGTATGGAAGAGTGCAAACCTGTAAGTACATCAATGGTAACCGGATGTAATCTCAGTTCTCGTGATGATTCTCCCACAGTGAATCAACCAGAATACATATCTATGATAGGAAGTATACTTTATCTCACTGGGACTAGACCAGACATTATGCATGCAGTTGGAATTGTTGGACGATTCCAAGATAATCCAAAAGAGTCTCACCTTCAGGCTGTCAAAATAATATTCAAATATCTACAAGGAACTCAAGACTTTGGACTATGGTACCCAAAGAATGCTGATCTCACTCTTCATGCTTAGACGACAACATCGATGGTTTTCTCCCGAATTGGGTTTCCACCTTAAATCCTGGTATTCATGTGTGTTTCTTATGTGTGATGATTTATTATGTTCTTACTGCACATGCTTACTTCTTACTAAACATCTGATGAATGAATGATGCACTGATCTAAGTAAATAATTATATGCATAACAAGATCTATGGACATATGCAAGTTTTCTTAAGTTTATCTCACTGGGACAAGACCAGACATCATACATGCAGTCGGGATTTTTGGACGATTCCAAGCTAATCCAAAAGAGTCTCATCTTCAGGCTGTGAAAAGAATATTCAAATATCTACAAGGAACCCAAGATTTTGGACTATGGTACCCAAAGAATGCTGAACTTACTCTTCATGTGACGACAACAACGATGGTTTTCTCCCGAATTGGGTTTCCACCTTAAATACTGGTGTTTATGCGTGTTTCTTATGTGTGATGGTTTATTCTGTTATTACTGCACATGCTTACTGCTTACTAAACATCTGATGAATGAATGATGCAATGATCTAAGTAAAGAATTAAACGTATAATAAGATCTCTGGACATATGCAAGTTTTCTTAAGGATATCCACATTTATATGCGAGTTGGGTTCAGTAAAGTAATGTATGGGTTTAAGAGAAACAAAAAGTGAAAAGTTTTTAGTCAGCTCTAAATACTGATTCACCCCCCCCCCTCTCAGTATTTTTCCCAACAAACGCGAGGATTTAAGTCGAAG